>LR812521.1:59255416-59585416 GCA_903798195.1 Danio kyathit | reverse complement strand
CAATAAGAGAAAACAACAGAGATGTGTTATTTTAGTTTTACTGAGATATTTCATATTGATTATTTATTTTTTTATCATTTTTTTTTACTTTAGTTTTTTATGTGTATGTCTATATCGTTTTTGTTGTTTAGTTTTGGTTCCACTTTAGATTAGGTGTATTTAATTAATATATACAATATAAAATAACTGGAAGGATGGATAAAGTTACCATTTTGGACATGTTTTGTGATATAGCAAAATTAAAATAAATAAATAAATTAAAATAAAATAAAACTGGTAATATTTAGGACATGTCTTGTATATGGCAAAATAAAATAAAATAAAATAGTTAATATTTTGAACATGTTTTGTGATATGGCAAAAATTAAATTAAAAATTAAATAAAAAATAAATAAATAAAATAAAATAGTAACCTTTTGTTGTAAAATAAAATAAAATAAATTAAACTAAATTAAATTAAATTCAATTCAATTCAATTCAATTCAATTAAAAAACTATTTCTCATTGGCAACTAATTATAATAATGAAATAATAACATATGCTTTTTTTTGTTTATAGTTAACATTTATTTTAAGTACTTTAGATTTGGGGTTTTTGGTTTTTAGTTAATTATAATAACCCAGCAGCAAAAAGACTGGAAAAGCTTCAATAATTGTCTTTCAGTAATGATGTTTTGTGTTTAGGAATCATGTGCAAGCACGTGGTGTCTCTCTTACAAATTGATTTTCACCGCCTCAAATAACATTTTCTGCCCCACAAAGGCAGCGCAATTACACCGAATTATAAACAATAAATCTCTCATTGATTCCTGAGCATTGAGACATGTTACAGAACTGACAAAAGGATTTGTATTTGGATTTATCTATTCAACATGTTTAAAAGATTCATGTTTAAAGGACAGGAGCAATTTCCTGCTGCTTTCACGTTTGTCTGGCACTGTTGTGTGTTGTTCTATTACAGCAAACAGTTTGTGTAAATATTAAAGATGTGACACACACGCAGCATATATAGTGATTTAATAGTCCATTATGGTTATTCTTTAATCAATAAACATACACAATTTATTTAACAACAGAAAGGTTTCTGAACTCAAATTAAACTGTGTGGATTTTAATGAATGTACATTTTAAACATGTAGACAGAAAAATCTATAGGTGTTAACAAAAGCAGTGAAAGCTAATAAAAATAGTAAAAAATGTAAGGATGCACTGATATTATTATTTTTTTTTTACCAACACCGATAACCGATAACTCCGATATATATAAACATTTCAAATTCTTCTGCGTGATCTTTTTTTGTTTTAACTTCTCAATCATACGTTAATGGTGGGTTACTGGATATTGATCTAGGTGTTAGCTGTAAAATTATGCCATCTGCTGGTTAGTGATGAACTTTAAAAGGGTCCCGAAACACCAAAACGCATTTTTTGAGATTTTTTGAGTTGATAGTAATATATGCCCCATGTTGCTAAAAGCACTATTAGGACACATATATTTCACAAAACGTTGTTTTTACATTGTTTAGAGCAAATTTGTTCTTCTTGTTTAAAAATAAATTTTGAAGCAACGTCACGGCGATTAGAATATTGTGTAAATTCCAGTCTGGGAATTGGCTGTCTGTACCGGCTGATACAAAGTGACGTCATTGAGCTTTCAGCACATCTGTTCATTAATTCATGAGAAAGACTTGGTTCGAACCAACCAGTGCACTCTATTGTAAACAAGATGCAACTTCATTAACATATGCTTGATATAGCTTCGAAGCTATATATAGTTACAGTGTTTAGAGAGATGCCACGCTGTAGGCATCAAAAATGTAGAAGGACAAATCTAACGCCCCATTCACACGGGGCGTCAGCTTCAACGCTTCCCATTCACTTTGAATGGGTGACGTCAGGCGTTGCTGAACTGCATTGTGGATCCGTCGGCGCCGCTTCAGAGGCGTTGCTTGCTGCAGAAGTTGGGACATGCTCAACTTTTCAAGCGCCGACTGAAGTGTCAGCCAATCAGATCGCTGTATGCAAATACACCAGCTCCAACAGTGGCCTATTGCTGACTAATTTCATTGGCTAACGCTGCTATGACGATCGCGTCAGCGACTTCATACATGCCCTCTGTCAAGCATTGAAGCTGAAGCCTCGTGTGAATGGGGCGTGAAGGTGTTAACAAAAGCAGTGAAAGCTAACAAAAAAGACTCTGAAAACATTTTTAAAACACTTATAATAGAATTAAGTAAAAAAGTAGGAATGTACTGATTTTATTTATTTATTACCAATACCGATAACCGATAACTCTGCAGATCCTGAGGCCGATAGCCGATATATTGGCTGATAATTATAAATATAAACGTTTCAAATTTTTTTGCAAGATCTTTTTTTGTTTTACTTCTCAGCTGTTTGTTAATGATGTGTTTCTGAATATTGATCTTGGTGTTACGTGTAGAATTCTGCCATCTTCTGGTTAGTGAAGAACCTAAAAGTATTATAGGTATAAAGAAAATGTATTGTTCTGCAAAGGGCCATAGAGAGCCATTCTTTTTTTTCTGAATGTGGCCAACTGCTCGTCCTTTAGTAGTTTATTATGGTTATCCTTTAATCAATAAACAGACACAATTGCTTAAACTAACTTCAAAGGGGTTTCTGAATTCAAATGAAACTGTGTAGATTTTAATGAATGTACATTTTAAAAATATAGATAAAAAAGCTATTAAAAATACACGTAAAACCTCTGAAGACGTTTTTAAATCACTTATAATAGAATTTTGTTAAAAAAAGTAGGGATGCACCCATTTTATTTTTATTTTTTACCAATATCGTTAATTTGAACTTATACCAATAGCCGATATATTGGCCAATAATTATAAATATAAACGTTTCAAATTTTTCTGCATGATCTTTTTTTTTTTCTTTTTCTCAGCTATATGTTATTGGTGCGTTTATGGATATTGATCTAGGTGTTAGCTGTATAAATCTGCCATCTGCTGGTTAGTAATGACCCTAAAAGTATTATAGCTCACGAAAGAAAACGTATTGTCCTGCAAAGGGCCATAGAGAGTCATTCTTTTTTTATGGATATATATATATATATATATATATATATATATATATATATATATATATATATATATATATATATATATATATATATATATATATATATATATATATATACTGTATATATATACATATATACATATACATGCTGCTTTTTCTACTACTACTTATTTAAAATGAGCTAAAACAACACAATTCTTGAGATTTTTGGGCCAACTTAATTGTATTATATTCAATCAACTTACATTTGTTAAAAAAATTGTTATCTTATTTACAATCTTATGCTCACTAAAGCTGCAGCCACACTGGACTTTTCACCGCATAGACTTCCATTCATACGCATGCGAATGCGTCAGACCGAAAACGCAAGCTTGTGCGACAAGTTTCGCAGTTCGCTGCATTGCAAAGTTCAAGTTTTGTGAACTCTGACATGCAAAATCACATCTTGTGGCTGCATGAGACCAACTAAAGATTAAAACATGACCTCTCTGTACAGAAATTTTAAATATGGACAAACCGCTCACTTCTTTTAATATCATCTTGTTAAATCCCTTTTTACAACTCCGCACAACTGAATTTTGCATGCTCAAACTCTAGTGTGACCGCGGCATTAGAAAGCATTTAAATGATCAATCATACATAACGTACATACACTACATTAGTATGGTGAAAATTTTTTACAATTTATTTCCATTTTTTTCTGATTTAAAGCTGAATTTTCAGCATCATCACTTCAGTCGTCACTTCAGCATCAGTCGTCAGTGTCCAATCAGTCCAATATAATTTAAAGAGTTCAGATACAAAACTACGGTGACCAGGAGAGCTTAACTTGCTGCAATTTATGAAAACACATGCAATTACAAAAAAAGTTAGCAAATTGAGAACAGATCTTCATCCGTTTGTCAGCACATGTACTGCAAATCCTTACAACGCAAACGCATGAAAAAAAAAAACACACTGCATTTTCTCACAACGCAAACAAATTAATAAAACGTGCTGCATTTTCTCACAATGCAAACAATTTACGAAAATGTGCTGAATTTTCACACAACGCAAACAAATTAATAAATCGTGCTGCATTTTCTCACAACGCAAACAATTTACAGAAATGCGCTGCATTTTCTCACAACGCAAACAAATTAATAAAACGTGCTGCATTTTCTCACAACGCAAACAATTTACAGAAATGCACTGCATTTTCTCACAACGCAAACAATTTACAGAAATGCGCTGCATTTTCTCACAACGCAAACAAATTAATAAAATGCGCTGCATTTTCTCACAACGCAAACATTTATTTAAACGCGCTGCATATTCTCACAACACTTTCAAATAGCAAGACAATGGCAATGTTTCAAGAGGACCATAAAACATGACAGACCCAGCTATTTAGGTTATGGTAAGTGCTTAATTTGTAAATTGTGAGGTCCCAAAACAGATTATATCAGGCATGTTATCAGTAGAGTGAAAGGTGTCGGGGATTGAAGTGAAGAGTATTGGGGGCGGGGGATGGGGGGGGGGGGGGGGGATCGGGGGGGGAATACAAAAGTGAAGAGGGTTGGGGAGTTGCGGAAGAAAGTGAAGAGCGGGCGTGCGGGTGCATTTGAGGAGGGGGGTCGGTAAAATGAGGTGCCGCTAAAAGTAAAAGATGTGAATTGTTATTTAAACTAGTTATTTAAAAGTTCAATAGTTTTCTTGCTTGTTTTACTTACCTGTAAATGTCTAAGTGTGAACACCACAGGCTCGGTCAGAAACACTCGACTGGACTCCTTATTGATAGACGCGGCGATGACGTGTGAATTCACCGCCAAGCCTCGCCCACCAAGCCCTGCCTCCATCTCCATCTTCACTGTGGCGTTTTCAGTGGAGAGAAAGGAGCCCAGGTTCTTATAGAGGACGAAGACCACTTTCACCTGGCCTGAGTGGAGAAACGCGACAGTTATTGAATGGCGGGAGGATGTGAATAACAACTAAGGAAAATGGTGCGAGTTAAGTGAAGGTTAAAACGATTTGGACCGAGAGTGGGGTTGAAGTGAGCGACCATGGGATAAAGGCATTTTAATATGAAGGGCAAGCGAACATTCATCCCTTCAGCGCTCGCTCACTCCCTTTCTTCAGTATGAATATTTCATGCGCGTTTGTTTCAATCATACTAATCTCAATCCCCCGCCTCAACTGAAACACGGTGACGAGCTTCAAAAAGACTGAAAACGTGGGAGATTTTTGGAGATGATGGATGGATAAGATGGCTGAGAGATGGAGGAGAGAAAAGTGCACCAAGATTGCCCTGAAAATGATAGTAATCTAGTTGCCTCTTGGGCTGTTCGATTAACAGCGCCGTTAAGAAACCATCAGGGAAGAAATGGTCTCAGCGCTTTTTGTTAATCAGATTAGGTTTATTATTATCAACTGATAACTCTGTAAAAAAGGCAAAGTGGAAATTTGGCTTGGCTGTAGTGGAACTGCAGTGTACCAAAGTAATCAAATGACAAATTTACATCAAAATTTACAATAAAACGCACCGTTACGGCTGTACTGTTTGAAGGTGGAGGCTGAGAGCTGGATGCTGCTGTCACTGGGGCCGCTTTGAGGAAACGACAAATCCTGAGAATCCGTCTCTGTGTTCAGCACTCGCACCTCCAGATCTGAACACACACATTCAGAAAATGAAGACAAAAAATACTGCAAAAATACTTCAAAGCTTACAATAAAGCTATCGATTTGGATTTTTTTTTTAGATCAATTTTGTATTGATTTTACATGGAAATGGAATCTTCAATGGATCTTCAAACCTTCTTTATAATAAACTAGATATAACAGATTCATCCATTTTGACCGCAGACTGCCCATCAAACTGACATTAACAGAGAAGGATCGCCACTCCAAATGTGGAATCTGAACCATTTGTGGAAGCAAAATAATCAGACTTTGACTGAAGATTATCAAAGCAAACTTTTTTTGTTCATGGAATAATTGTTCACCTTAAAATTAATGAGGTGTTTACACCAGACATAGCATGCGCGTAAAAATAACATGTAAACAATTTGAGTTTACTCGCTTTATTTAAATGTCAAATTTGAACGTCAAATTCACTTTACAATAGACGTGGATTTGCGTCATGGGCGGTGCTTTTGTCTGAGACTGTTGAGATAGTAACTATGGTGTATGTGCTTTAGGAAGAGAGCGTAAATTCGTTTGGCACCTTGTCTAAGTCCACTAGATCTTTGCTGAGGTGCACTCAGAGTTCATCAACTCCTCTAGAAACTGTACCTGGATGATGGAAGCTTTCAGCAGTGCTCAACTGAGCCGAGCCCAGTTTGATGAGCTGTTCTCCTGTGTCAGCAGGAGGATTTCCCCTCGGGACACCAACATGCGCTATGTCATATTCACGCCCATACAAGAGCAAGCTCCTCATTGGTGAATGCGACACGAAAATTTTGATCTACCAACTCAAGCGATTTGTGTGTTAAGCATGCCAAACATGCAAAATGCTCAATTCACGCTGATTCATTCACGCAAATCACATATCACATCATTTGCACCATCTCATTCACAAGAATAGCATTGCAGATTGTCTATGCATTGACTTAACATGTGAATCACTCGCGCTTGACGCTTCACTGTAAATTTAGATTTTACATGGGTAAAATGTCATTTAAATAGATTTTTTAATTTATATATGGACACTTTTATTTAGCAAAGATCCATCAAATTGATCAAATGTGACAAAACATTTGTAATGTACCATTATATTATTTTAAATATATGTTATTCATTTGAACTATTCATCTGGGATTCATGAAAAAAAAAACATTTAAAGTTCATACAAAACTAATTAACTAACGACTGACTGACTGACTGACTGACCGACCGACCAACCGACCGACCGACCGACCGACCGACCGACTAACCAACCAACTAACTAACTAACTAACTAACTAACTAACTAACTAACTAACTAACTAACTAACTAACTAACTAACTAACTAACCAACCAACCAACCAACCAACCAACCAACCAACCAACCAACCAACCAACCAACCAACCAACCAACCAACCAACTAACTAACTAACTAACTAACTAACTAACTAACTAACTAACTAACTCTAACTTACTACATACCACAGTTTTCAACAAAGTATTACTTACTATTACTATTTCTCGTTTTCATATGATTCTCAATCTAACACTAAAACTACAGTAATACTAAAACTGAAAAAGAAAATGATGCAAACTGTACAGACAAATAAAATTAACTGCTATAAAATTATTGTAAATATAGTTTTGCTTTAAAACAACAACAACAACGACAATTAAATAAATAAAAAAGTAATATAAAACAAAACAAACAAACAAACAAACAAGCAAAAAACCCTCAGTTAAACACAACCCAGGCTCATTATTGATACATACCCATGTATACATTCCTAGACAACGCAAAATATGTCCCAGGAGATACAGCTGAAACCAGTTTACATACACTAAATAAAAAGGCACATAACCATTTTTAAAAAAGTCAGATGTTAATGTGAATAAACATTTTCTCTTTTAGGTAAGTTAGGATTATCAAATTTGTTTCTGTTGTGCTTAATAGCAGAATAATGAGAGAGATATTTTTTTGAGAAATTGTTATAACTTTTCTTGAAAGTCAAGTTTACATACAATAAGATTATTATGCCTCTGAAAATGCTCAGATGATGGTGTCAAGATTTTAGAAGTTTCTGATTGGCTATTTGACAACATTTGAGTTAATTGGAGGTACAACTGTAGAATAGTATTTAAGGAAAACATCAAACACACTGCTTCCTTGTGTGACAACATGGGAAAATCAACAAGCCAGAATCAACAAAAAAAGCCAGATTACAATTTGCAAAACTTCACTGGGAGCCCTGATCTCAATCCTATAGAACATTTGTGGGCAGAGGTGAAAAAGCTTGTGTGAGCAAGACAGCCTACAAATCTGACTCAGTTACACCAGTTCTGTCAGGAGGAATGGGCCAAAATTCTGCAAACTATTGTGAGAAGCATTTGACCAAAGTTATACAGTTTAAAAGCAAAGCTAAAAAAATACCAAGGAAATGTATGTAAACTTTTGACTGCCTAGAAAATAATAAAAAAAAATTCTAAAAAAAAAATCTCTCATTATTCTGGCATTTAGCAAATGTAAATGATTTAGGTAATCCTAACGGACTTAAAATAGTAAACGTTTAGTATAATTTAACACCAGACTTTTTTTTTTTCAAAGGTTATGTTCCTTTTTTTAGAGTGTATGTAAACTTCTGGTTTCAACTGTATGTTAATGGTTCTGTATGTTTTTGCAGTTTTTGTTTTTGCGGATCCACCTGAGGCCGCTGTGTATGCTTTTTCACATCTCAAATTTCTCTCGCGAGTGTCATTCGTGCCTGCTGTTCTTGCGTAAATCCACCAGAGGCGGCTGTTGACTAACTGACTGACTGACTGACTGACTGACCAATCGACTGATGCACCCACCCTCTCCCTTCCTTAAACCCAACTGATAGTGTTTTCAAAACACTTATTGACCCGATCACCTTCTTCCCTAAACCCAACGGACAGTGTTATCAAAAGCAATCCAGAAAAAGAAAAGCTCGTGTGGCTGCCTGATTTTTATTACATTTTCAGATTTTACCACGTTCTCACTGTTATTTACTTGTTTATTTAATTTTTTGCCTTTTGTTTTTGTCTTATTCGCTTTCTGGAACCGTTCTTCATCTGACTCTAACCTCGTTGTCGCGGTCCACTCCTCTCTGTGTTTCAAGTCGACCAACGTACATGGCGAGCTACTGGGCAAACTGGTAACAGCCGAAAAGCTGTCCACATGGAGGTAAGCGGTAAGCCGGTAGCACAGAAGTTGTCAGCGGCATCATAACGTCCCATAGCATTCAGTTTAAAGACAAAATGCAGCCATACAAACTTCTTGCTTCATAATTCGCAATCTCTAGAAACGTATATGGGAGTACGTTTTCACAATGAGCCTGTGTTGGATAAAAACTACTACTACTAATAATAATTACAGTATTCAATGACACAAAAACCACAACAAAGCTTATAAAAAAATTCAAACTAAAACTGTAATATTATCTCAGTGATACTTAAATAACCTGGTGTATATTCAATGCGTTGACATTTAGAGAGGTTATTAAATATTTAAGTTATCCCCCCAAGTCATCTAATGCACAGACAACATAGTTTACTTGACTGAGAATCTCGTGAGCAGAATGTGCAACAACATGAACACATATTAAATTACACTAAATCTCCAGATAAATCTTTTTTTTTGTTACTGAACAAACCAATCTTTAAATGTTGACATAATATATATATATATGTAATGTCATATGTAATGTATACATGTAACATGTTAAACTGTATATATATATAGACAAACTCACCGACATTTGCAGCATGGTCTGAGAAGTGATTGTTGTACATGTTATTGGCCAGCAAGAAGGCTCCTTTCTCCATGACATCCAGCAGCATGGTGGCGGTGTGCGCCTGCTCCGTACTGTTCATGTCCTGCCACGACTCCAGCGCCTCAGCTCGCAGGAGATTATCCACTGTCTGCACAACCGCCTGCACACGCACGCAAACATGAACTCACACTTCACATCAAAGACCAGCCAACTGTCACATCTGTGATCTTATGTAATGACTCAAATGTATTTCTACTAAAGAGCAAGCTCTTATAGTCCATTATAAATGACACAAGAGCTGAAAGAAAGCCTTGGGCAAGATGTACAGTATCATCATTGCTACTGTAGATCTCACTCTCTCACACACACGCACACACAACAGACGGAAAACCGACCAGCTGCATTTAAAATTCATCTAAGGTAGGCATACGCAATAAAAAATATGGATGGCAGTTTCTATGATGCCTGTATATGTTATGCATTATGAATGCAGCCATAACGCCACGCTGTAATGGATTATATCTATTCATTAAAAGTAACCACCAATAAAATATATTATAATAGTTCATGGTGGCATATTAAAACCTCATGCAATCAAAATAAAACACCAGCACCACTGCATATGTTACTCCACTGTAAACCTTATCGAATTTATTTTCAGCACATAGACGGCAGTTCAAATGTTTTCATCCTTAACCCCCAACTTACCCTTAAACCCACCTATTCCAATAAACCTGTCCCAAACCTTAACCATAATCAGTTCTTTAACCCTTTAGCAATCATTAAAAGGATAGTTTATTTCTTCTGTTGAACACAAAAGTAGATATTTTGAAGAACGCTGCAAAACGGGTAACCATTGACTTACAGGAAACCTACCAATATCACTAAACCTTAACATAACCCTAACCCTAACCATATTGTATCTTTAACTACCCCTTAAAACCTACCTATTTTCTTAAATCTGTTATAATATTTTCCAACCAGTATCTCTTTAATAAACATGTAAACCTACCCATTTCATTAAACCTGAACCTAACCCTAACCTTATACCACCCATGACCATATAACCAACCCTTAAACCTACCTATTTTATTAGATTTGCCCTTTTTACTTACTATTTACTTACCCTTAAGTGGTTATAAACCTTTATGAGTTTCTTTCTTCTGTTGAACCCAAAATAAGATATTTTGAAGAAAGCTGAAAACCGGTAACCATTGACTCCTATACTAGGAAAAAAAACAAGTACTATGGAAGTCAATGGTTACAGGTTTCCAACATTTTTCAAAATATCTTCTTTTGTGTTTATCAGAAGAAAGAAACTCGTGAAGGTTTGAAACAAGTAAAGGGTGAGTAAACGATAACAATTTAAATTTTTTTAGTGAACTATCCATTTAACCCCCTAACCTTATCCCACACAAAACCCTTAACCGACCCTTAAACCCACCCATCAATAAACCTGACCATAACCCTAACTTTAACCATATAGCACTTTTAACCATTCTTTAAAACCTTCGTTTCATTAAACCTGTCCCTTACCCTAACCTTATACCACCCATAACCTTTAAACCAACCATTTCAGCTCCTTCCTTCTGGTTGCAGGTTTCTAGTATTAAGCTGTAGAACTAAACGATACAAAAATAGTTTCATACCAGCAGCCATTAGACATTTAAATAAGGCATAGACTAAAGCAGAGGTGTTTCGATGACTTGTATATTTTAGATAGTTTTAAACATTTATTTGGGGGGGGGGGACACTTGAAGTGATTATTTATTTATTCATTATAGGTGTTTTTTTATGTTTATGTTCTATGTATTAATGTTTATTTGTTGTTGTTAATATGTGAGCTTTTTTGTGTGGCACTGTTATGAGATGACTCTTGACTGCAAACCAAATCTACCTTCGGGTATAAATAAAGTTACCTACCTACCTACCTACCTACCTCCCTACCTACCTATTAAACCTTCCAATTTGATTAAATTAGCTCTTTTTTACTCACTATTTACTCACCCTCAAGTTGTTATAAACACTTAGTGATTTATTTTTTCTGCTGAACACAAAAGAAAACATTTTGAAGGAAGCTTAAAACCGGTAACCATTGACTTCCATAATAGGAAAAAAGCAAGTACTATGGAAATCAATGATTACAGGTTTCCAACATTTTTCAAAATATCTTCTTTTTTGTTTAGCAGAAGAAAGAAACTCATAAAGGTTTGAAATAAGTAAAGGGTGAGTAAATGATGATAGAATTTACATTTTTGGGTGAACTATCCCCTTAACCCACTAACACAGTGGTGGGCAAACTTATTAGACCCGAGGGCCACATCAAGTTTTCCAAATCAAGTGAAGAGCCACATGTCAAATCCTTAAAAAAATAACTTTTATTTATAGTGGCAGTATGTTTGGAACATCTAATATCCGACACAAACATTTCACATTAACACACATTTTTTCAAATGTTATTATTGAGTCATATTTACAAGTCAAATTAATTTGCACTGCTATTTATATTTACTTATCGATCATCATCAAACAATAAAATAATCCCTTATAAAATATAATAATAATAATAATAATAATTACTATAATAATAATAATAATAATAATAATAATAATAATAATAATAATAATGTTATTATTATCATTATTATTATGATTATTAATAATAATATTATTAATAATATTAATAATAATAATAATAATAATAATAATAATAATAATAATAATAATAATAATGTAATAATTTTTACAGTGGAGAATAGAAAAGATATTGTCTGATAGAAAAAAAATCTCATATTAACACATTAAAAATAATTTGAATGTTTGCGTGAAAAAAGCTGAGGTTGTAGTCTTTAAAAACAGCAATACTTTCTTGGCATATTAGACATACCGCTTTCTGTCCAATATTGGTTTTGTTGTCCATTCTTCCTTAAACACACGACATTCAGAGTCAATTTTTCTTTTTTTTTTTGCCTGACTCATTTTCAGTCATTAACGGTCAAGTGTATTTTAATATCCGAGAGTGTGTTCTAATTTTACTGGTTGCACTAACTGTACTGCGTGCAATACTGTCATCAAATGGTGTTCACTTGTATTGCATCATTAATTTACTAATTCTGAAACCAAACCGGGCCGTAGTTTGCCCACCTCTGCACTAACACGTAACCCTTAACCAACCTTTAAACCCACCCAAATCACTAAACCTGACCATAACCCTAACTCTGTATTGTACTTTTCACCCACCCTTAAAACCTACCCATTTCCTTAAACCTGTCCGTAATCTTTTCCAACCCGTAACTTTTTAACAAACACGTAAACCTAGCAGAAGAAAGAAACTCATAAAGGTTTGAAACAAGTAAAGGGTTAGTAAATGAAGACCAAATTTTCATTTTTGAGGGAATTATCCCTTTAACCCTAACCTTATTTCTCCTGTAACCCTTAATCCACCCAATTTATTAAATTTGCCCTTAACCTTATCCAAACAATAATCTTTATTAACATCTCATAACCTTGAAACAACCCTTTAACCTACACATATTACTAAACCTGCCCTTAACCCTAACCATATGCCTCAATTACTTGTTTAATGTGCAGGTTAAGGGTTAATAAAACATGA
This sequence comes from Danio kyathit, assembly GCA_903798195.1. NCBI lineage: Eukaryota > Metazoa > Chordata > Actinopteri > Cypriniformes > Danionidae > Danio > Danio kyathit. Next base: position 59,572,317 of record LR812521.1, on the reverse strand, counting down.
ATGCAAGAAGTAAACTGCACCTAGCAATTCATCTTATGATTCATCTCATATATTATGTTTAAGCACAAGTACAGTGGCCCTTCAGGACCAGCGCTGAGCAGCCCAGATGTATTATAAGAACATTATGAAATGCATTGCAGTATCTCTGTATTGCATATTATACACAGGCTTCCTGGAAAGTGCTGTGATGAAGTGCTGCGAGTGGAGTGCGGATAGAAATCACACATCAGTAAATGTGCGCAGTGTAACGTGGTGAGGATGAGAAGAGAAGAGATATGAGAGGTGAACTCATACTGATAACACCGTACAATACCTGAACATAAGCCCGGCAGGTCCTCTCTCTCTTCTGCCACTGCAACACACAAGCACACAGACTTCACTTACACACACGTTTGTGTACTGTAGAGGAGCCAAGCTCATTCAGAATCCACTTAACTTACGATAAAATAAACAATAACTACAGAGGTCAATTTTACATTTAGTATTTATAATAATGGCATTCATTCATTCATTCATTCATTCATTCATTCGTTAGTTTTTTTTTATATCAGACATTTAAGTCATTTAAGGTGCTAAATATCAGTGGATAAATTTTAGACCTCTAACTGTAAAAAATGCAGGGTTGCACACAATTTATTCATTTTGTCCCTAGACAAATCGATCAAGTTAACTTAACACCTTTAACAAATTTATGTGGATTGAACATAAAAAAAATTAAGTTGTCCCAATGAAGTCTCAAGAATTGTGTTGTTTCAGCTCATTTTAAATAAGTAGTTTCAACATGCAATATATATATATATATATTTATAATTTTTTTATTTTTTTTCCTGTAAAATAAGTGTAGATAATTAAATATTAATCATATTAACACTATACAAACATTTACTTTATTTTATATTTTTACATTTAAATTTGAACACATTTTTATGTACATATATGTCAGGGTTCTGCCACTGTGGTCTTGTAAGTTCTTGTTTTGGTGGCAGAGTCCGGACACTAGATCAGTCTTGTCCTTTCCTGCAATGCTCGGCTCGAGATTTCTCAGATCGAGCACTTGTTTTCTGTCATTGTGTGTGTCTCTGTGTGCGCGCCGTCGTGAGTGCGTGCAGATCGTGCGCGCTCCCGCGTGATACGGACGCGCGTGGTCTGCACGTACTTTGACGCGCGCGCTCTTATACTCGTGTTTGTTTTGTTCTGTTGGCATTCTCAGCGTCTCAGTCTGGTTAGTTTTGGTTTCAGTTGACGCTGAGATGAAACATGCGCGTTACTTATGTGTGAGCGCATGGTAAGATGTTTTCATCTATTGTGTGCTCGTGTCTGGTGTTGAGTTTTCTGTTGGTGTTGTGTTTAGCACGTGGTGCATGTTTACATGCACCGCATGCTTGTGTGGTCATATGAACATGCAGTTAGTCCCACCCTCCTTGTTTACCCATTATTAGTGTATTAGGTTCACCTGTTTGTGTGTTAATTTACTTCTGTTTATATTCTCCTCATGTTTGCTGTCCTGTGCCAGTTCGTCGTCTATACTCCCTCGTGTTCCTGCTCCAGTCCTGTCTTGCCAGCCCAGCCAAGTTTGGTACTTTGTGTATTTATTTGTTTTGTTAATGTTTTCCCCTCGGGGTATTTTTTTTTTTTTTTTTTGCCTTTTATTTTATTTTTATTGTTAATAAACCCATATTATTTCTGCACCTGAGTCCTCGCTCCTTTTCCCAACCCACGAACCGTGACATTTATACATTTCCCCCCACTGAAATGTATATTATTTTATGCATTTTTTAATCTACATAAAGACCGTTCTCAGTTTCTTTAGATTTACAGGATTTGTAGACATGAGTTTAAGTAAAGTATTCATATTTGTTTGACTCTATAAAGGTGTGAAATAAAAATATTAGTATTTAAAGTCATTTTGTTATTGTGATTAAAGCCAGTATTTTTCAACCAAAGAGATTTTTAACACTTCTGACATTAAAACATTCACTTTATGTAGTCTAAAACTTAATATAAACACTATTATATACATTTTGTATGGATATGAACTACACTTGCAAGATTTTCAGGCACTGCATAATGCAGGATCATTGCACCTTCTGCAGTCATGGTAATGCACAGTTGAAGGCAAAATTATTAGCCCCCCTTTAAATTTTTTTTCTTTTTTTAAATATTTCCCAAATTATGTTTAACAGAGCAAGAACATTTTCACAGTATGTCTGATAATAATTTTTTAGTTTGAAGAAAGTCTTATTTGTTTTATTTTGGCTAGAATAAAAGCTGTTTTTTTACTTTTTAGAAAACATTTTAAGGTCAAAATGATTATCCCCTTTAAGCTATATATTTTTTTCAATAGTCTACAGAAAAACCATCATTATAGAATAACTTGTCTAATTACCCTAACCTGCTTAGTTAACCTAATTAACCTAGTTAAGCTTTTAAATGTCACTTTAAGCTTTATAAAAGTGTCTTGAAAAACATCTAGTCAAATATTATTTACTGTCATCGTGGCAAAGATGAAATAAATCAGTTATTAGAGATGAGTTATTCAAACTATTATGTTCAGAAATATGTTGAAAAAATCTTCTCTCCGTTAAACAGAAATTGGGGAAAAAATAAAAAGGTGGGCTAATTATCCAGGGGGGCTATTAATTCTGACTTTAACTGTATATATATAAAATACAACATTCAAAACATTAAGTAAAGAGGGTGAAAGTAGTGAGGCAAAAAAAAAGAAAAAAAGAAAAAGCGGCAGGTGTAAGCTGATCCTGTATTCATGTCATTGATGTGAGTGCTGTGAGTTTGAGGGTGCTCCTGTTCACTGATGTGGCAGCAAACAGAACATGAAGGGTTTGTTTAAAGGGCAAGTGTGTGTGTGTGTGTGTGTGTGTGTGTGTGTGTGTGTGTGTGTGTGTGTGTGTGTGTGTGTGTGTGTGTGTGTGTGTGTGTGTGTGTGTGTGCATGTGTCACCTTATTGTAGTTCCTGGCAGCCGATTCCTTATTCCCGGGTCTGAGAGCTTGCAGCTGTGCGTCTAATATATCCAATAGCTGCTCGATGAGTCTGACAGAGGAACTGACATCACCGGCGTGAATGCGGCCCTGCGTGTGGTTCACCAGCTCAGCGGCAATGTTTGCAGCGTTCTCTCCGCTCTTTATCTGGCACACACAAACACACACACACACACAAGTCTGTAAAGCTCAGACCCCTACCGTGCGCTGTGGGGGAGTGAGCCGGGGGTTTCTGGGTTTATTCTGCGAGACGCAGAGACAAAAGACAGCAAATCTTTAATGACTCTCTAAATCGAGCTATTACAAAAAAGAAGAAGAAAAAAACTAAATAAAAAAGAGAGAGAAACCAAAGCATGAAACATGATAAAATTACTCACTCGATTTGAAAGCAGAAACATAGCCTGTAATTGCCTCACAGCAAATGTGTCACTTAACATTTAGCTGGGGAAAAAGCTCATATACTGTACCACTGTGCTTATGAGGTGCATCAAGGTTCACTACGGGTTCACCATACTTTGCAGTGTTCAAAATCAACGGCTTTTGTGTCAGACATCTTCTGAATTTAATGCGAGTCTATTTAATGTGAATTTTTAAATGTCATTTCTTTGCCAAGGCAACAAACACCTCTCTTTAAACTTCCCCTGAAACAAACAGAAACGTTTTTGAGTGTTATTAATAATGTTAGTCTTATGCCTGGTACACAAGTTACACAACAAAAGTGTTTGTGTGAGTAGATTACACACAAAGCCAATGCAAATGCACAAGCAGAGGCTAGAATTCTGCAAGTAAATAGTAAAACGCTAATGCAAATACAGAAATGTGCTGCAAATAATGCAGACCACAATAGAAATGTGTTGGGGGACCCCAAAAAACTGGAGAGGCAAATTTTTATGTTTATTTTAAAATCCTTGTTGTAGGGTTCCTTGTTGTTTGTATATTGTAGCGCTACATATTTGCACCCTTCTGCAAAGGCAGCTGCAATAACACCCAAAAGGCAGAGGAAGATGCTAACCATCGCACAAAAAGTTGGACTTCTAGACATGCTAAAAGTAGAAGTCTTCGGTTTGTTACAAAAAGAAGGAAAGAAATAACACTAGGACGACAGCTCAATAAGTTTTAAAAAAGGGTCGTAACTGTCTGCAACAAGATCATCTTAAGGATGGAGTCTGCTTTAGCTTTGTGGATCAGTGACATATAAAATGTATAAAGTGTGTGGTAAGGAGTTTTACAGCCTTAAAACATCTATAATTGTAATACAATTACTTTGTGGATTTCACGTATTGCTATTTTTATTTTTTAGAATGTAACTCCCGCGATTAACGAGGGACCACTGTACAGATATCAACATAAAACAAAAGATCAATTAAACACAACCAAAGAAACAAAATTATAATAACAACATATTAACCACAGTGTAAAATGCAGGGTTAGACACAATTCTTTCATGTTGTCCCAACACAAATCAATTAAGTTAATGTAACAAATGAGTTGATTAAGTTGTCTAAAAAATCTCAATAATCAGTTTATTTTAAATAAGTTTGAACAAGAAAACATTTTTTTAATACATGTCTGTTGCAAAATAATTACAATCTCCCAAAATGTAGTTTAATGGGATCCTGCAACCAAAGAAAATGTAAACTCACTAACCCTTTACTTATTTCAAACGAGTAACGAGAAACTTGTCTCAAAGTTCCTTTATCCTGTTGAACACGCATAACAAAATATATATTTTGAAAAAAGTTTCAAACATGTAACCAACCCAGGCTCATTCTGATTATGTACCCTGGTATACATTTCTGAAAAGCGCCAAATACATCCCAAAAGCTATGTTTTTTTTGCAGTTTTTGTTTTCGCGAATCCACCAGAGGCTTTGTGTAGGCTTTTTGAGATCTCATACGTTCCTCTGGCTACATACCTGTAATTTACGATCTCTAGAAATGTATATAGGGATACATTTTCAGAATGAGCCAATGTTGCTTGTAACTATTGACTTCCATAGTTTTTGTTTTTTCCTACTATGGAAGTCAATAGTCACAGGTTTTCGGCTTTCAAGAGTTCACACTTAGCTGATGATTGATAATAAAGCGTGTTTGGCATGCTGTCCCGGGAGAGAGCCCTGAGCTCAGAATATCCTTGAGCACGGGGCTTCCTCCCGTTTGTAGGGCGACAGGAGAGTCTGAGCTCAGGTGGTCTCGAGAACTCCCCTGCTGTGAATTACTGTATATATTTGGCTAAGAGTTGCCTTAGGATGCTATTTTGGTTAGTCAAATTTTTATTTTATTTGTATTTTTTTTTATGGTGCCTGTCTTTGAACGGTGGGAGGAAACCGGAGAACCTGGGGAAAACCCACGCGAACACGGGGAGAACATACAAACTCCCCACAGAAACGCCAACCGGACCGGAGGGAACGGACCAGCGGCGTTCTTGCTGTGAGGCAATAGTGCTACCCACTGGCCACCGTGCCGCCCTATCAGAGAAGGGGAGGAGTAGGGGTGGAAGTGGGGATTCTTCAAACGAAGATGACTGGATCAAAGCGCTCTGGTAATTTATAGTGTGTCTGTGTTCATCTGATTGGCGTAATATGCGGAGTTAAGCGATACCAGCTGTGTTCAATCATAAGCACGTGATCCTCTCGAAATTAGTTTGTAAACAAACCACACTTCTTCAAAATATCTTCTTATTGTGTTCGACAGAAGAAAGAAACTCATAAGGGTCTGGAAACACTTGAGGGTGAGTAAATAATGAGTGAAAAATCAGTTTTGGTCAAAATATCCGTTTAATACGAACAAACAAAACTGCAACTTTTGTACTGCTGTACTGTACTGTATATGAAAGCAAACAACAGTCCTTGATGTGTAAGTGCAGTGTGACTTTGACCCGAGATGCTTTTAAACTCTCTCATAGAAATAGATTGAATAGAGAGATTTTGTTCTAAATCATGTCAGAGGAATGACCTGTGTGCGGTAATGTGAGCTGAGGCCGGAATGATAATAGCTGAGGTAGCGGTACAGCGGCAGGACAGAGAATGAGGGCTCGGAGCAAGTGTTAACTTTTTTTTTGTGATCTCACCTTCTGGGCCACCTGGTTGACCCACGGCGAAGTGCAGTTACTGAGATCAGGACCGCGTGGGTTCCACAGCACAGGAGACGACAGACACTGGAACGAGGCGATGCCTGGAAACAGAAGACCAGATGATTTAATATTTGAACAACCAGTCAGCATAAATAATGACACATTTAAAAGATCTGTGAAGTGCTTTATATTTGCATTTTTTTTATTCAATGTTTAATCTCAACTGAAACATAAAGACAGAGCGAAACATATTGTAGCAAATTAGCTCAAAGAATTGTAGATTCATTTGAACGGGGCTTCAAAAGAATCGACTCTTTAAATTTGAACAAACAAATCATCCAGCGATCGTTCGAACGAACAGTTGATTTCAACTATGGCTATTGCTATCAAAAATAAAAACGCATTTATGTTTAAGCAGGTTAGCAAGATCGAAGTTTAAGACATTAGATTCATGAACATGCGCTGGCACCTTTCTTTATACAAAATGAAACTTTATTGACTAATCTAACAGAAACTAACACCTAACACAAACACACATTCATACAAATGTAGAGAAGAATAATGGAAAAAAAATAAGAGTTTGAGGTAGGGTAATGATGGGAAAATCTTGGATTTTGTAAGACCAAACCAAGCAAACCAAAAAATAATCTATTTAACCCTTCTGTGGTCTCTTTAGGGTTACATTTAGTTTACACCAGTTCAGTGCTAATCTGAAAGTGTTACTTGCATTCCCTTTTTGTTTTGGAAAAACTCCCCCTGTTGAGCACGTGGCTAGCTGGTGGTCAGTTCTTTACTCCTCATGAGGTTTGGAGTAGGGTGGAGTCTGTCATTTCAAGTTTTGAAGCAACTAGTCATGTTCACAACTGATTTTGCGGCACACTAAACTTAACTAGACTCTTGACGGCTAACCCAGAATTTAAGTCTCTTCACTGGAGCCGAAAAGAAGCTGTCCTGAGCTAGAATGTAACAACTCTCCCTCCTGGGGTCGGTTCTCTCCTGGATTCTGGTCTGGTCTAGGCGGTGGTCTTAGGCACAAGATTTTATAAGGATTGTTTTGTACCCACCAAGTTGACCAATGAGAAGTTAACTCCCTCGAGGCATGTTTTATAGTCTTTGTTCCAAAGCATAGTGATTTGCATAGGCAGTCTGGGTGTAAACTGAGAAATGTTCAAAGCTTCTTAAAATGTTAATATGTTCCACACGTATTAACATAAAATGTAAACAATTGCTCAGTACACTAAATTAGCTTTGCAGGGACATCAAACATGAACTATCTATGATCTTGTTTAGCTGTGGTAGAGTTACACATTGATTGTAGAAGTATTAAAATCATAATATTAATGCATGAGCAAGAGACGTGTTGCAAAACACCTGATTACACATAAAGAGAAAAAAGTTTACATTAAAAGCAGAATAATTATGTGTCTGATCGGCCACAATTGTTACAATATATTAGCTCTTCTTCTTTAAAGAAAACAGCCAATAGCAATTGTTTTTATCCTAGCTCTGCCAGTGAGAGTGGTTGCACTCAAGCACATCTAATGAAAGGATCTTGAAGGGGGCAGGACATTTCAGATACTAAATAGTATATGATTAGTCATAAGATGCAATGGGAAACTGATGCATGAGGTGATGTCAAAAAAATTTGATCTATTTAGGTAGAAGTGACAATTTGCACGTTTTGATGTTTATATCTTCTAAATGTAAGATTTGTAACTACTTTGGAGCACACTAGCTTATATATATATATATATATATATATATATATATATATATATATATATATATATATATATATATATATATATATATGTATGTATATATATATATATATATATATATATATATATATATATATATATAATATATATATATATATATATATATATATATATATATATCCTTTAGACCAATGGTCTCAAACTCAATTCCTGGAGGGCTCCAGCTCTGCATAGTTTAGCTCCAACCACCTCCAACTTACACCTGCTTAATAGTCTCTAGTAGTCTTGAAAACCTAGTTGGATGAGCTGTGTTTTATTAGGGTTGGAGCAAAACTGTGCAGAGCTGTGGCCCTCCAGGAATTGAGTTTGAGACCTATGTGAGTTTGAGACTAACACTATGATACTGGCATCGAAAAAATATATATTTTGATTTCAATGAAACTTTGAGCTCCTAACTATCTTTGTATTTACTGTACTTATAAACCTTTGCAACTTGTGTTTGTATATATATATATATTTTTTTTTGATGGGAAGAAATTTGAAATAAAAATGGATGCATTCGAGTGAAAAGTAACTGAAAAAGAGCCAGGCTTTTCAAGGCAGACTGTTTTTAAACTTCAACACTATTTAAGACCCATCCCAGGATGCACCTCATTAAGGTGGTTGAAAAGAAGTGAAGCTGTAATCAAGGAACAGTGAGGCGACATTGAAGAAGCACAAATTAAGCTAGTCTAGTTTATTTCTCACTTTTTTTGGGTCACTTCATAATTCCCATGCTAACATCTCTGTATTTCATAGCTTTCTTGACTTTCACGTAAGTCTTACTATTTTCAGAAAAAAAGAATTGCTGAAACTTTTTTACTGCTAGGAGTTTAATGGTTAAAAGCTGCAGAGAGCAGAGCATGTGGTAAAAATATTTTTTTTTTCCACACATATTTATTTGGAATGCCAGTTTGTTTGCTAATTATGTAATCTTTATTTGAACTAAAAGATGACTTGGAGCAAACAACTGAGTCACGTACAGTGATACTAGCGCAATCTTAGTTCCCTCAGTGTGTGATACGTTTTCCTTGTTCCTGAACTGTCAAAAACATAAACCATTATCAAAATGTACATCTTGTGGATAGGGGTGTCACCAGCAATTTAAGGCACTGTGCACAAATATTTGAAGAGGGCCCCCCAAATGAAAAATTGAAGACCAGAAGTGGGTGGGTGAGGGGGTGAAGAGATGTTAGCAATATGGGGTAAGTATGGGGCAATATGGGGAAGTTGGGTGAGATGTTAACAATCTCGTAAGTGAAGAGCAGACAGGGGGTGGGAAATAACCCCCCCCCCCCCCCCCCCCAGCAATTTCGAGTCCTGTGCACAAATATTTAAAGAGGGTCCCCCGAAAGAAAAAGTGATGACCTGAATAGGGTAGGTGAGAGGGTGTAGAGAAACGTTAACGATCTCCTAAATGAAGACCGGGGGTGGGGGCGAAAGAGACGTTAGCGATCTCATAAGTGAAGGGGTGTGAGAGAGGGTTGAGATGTTAGTGATCTCAAAGTGAAAAGGGGTTGGGGGAGAGAGATTGAGACATTAGCGATCCCAAAACTGAAGAATGGTTGGGGGGTGGGAGGTGAGAGTTATATCACTTGACCACCCCCCCCCCCCCCCCCCACACACTACCCGTCGCTGGGCCTCTAAATTGCCAGGGCCATATGGACTCTGTCACCCTTTTCCCCCCACTTACTATGCCCCTGCTTCTGGACTATCTAATGAATACAGGTTATGACTTAGTGTGGTTTATTTCTAAACTAATTTTGAGAGGATCACATGAGTATGACTGATCACAGCTGGTCCTGCATCAGCTAACACAACAATGCACCAATCAGATGAATCCTAACTCACTATAAATAACCAGATGTTCTCACCTCAGTTATCTTCGTCTTGAAGAATTCCCTCTTCCACCCCCACTCCTTCCCCCTGTTCCTTGATAGGGCGGCATGGTGGCCCAGTGGGTTAGCACTGTTGCTCACAGCAAGAATGTCACTAGTTTAAGTCCTTACCAGACTAGTCAACGTTTCTGCGCATAATTTACCATGTTTCTCATCATGCTCGTGTGGGTTTCCCCCGGGTTTCCTAATTTCCTCCCACCGTCCAAAGACATGCGACATAAGTAAATTGACCAATCCAAATTGGCACTATAGATTAACTCTTAGTCAGCTATATATCTCTTATAGCAATTCCTACTCATCAATAGCATAACAAACAGGGGAGTTCTCGAGACCTACCCAAGATCAAACTACCCTCTCATCCTTCAAATGGGAGGGAGCCCTGGGCTCGAGCATAATGAGCACAGGGCTCTCTCCCGGGACAGAATGCCAAACATGCTTATTATCAATAATTACCTAAAGGCTGATTTATACTTCTGCATCAAGCACACGCGTAAGCTACGGCGCAGCCTACGCGTGGACGCATAGCCCTTGACGTAGCCGTCTGCGTCGTTGACGCGCACCTCTCAAAAAATGTAACGCGTACGCGTAGTGCAAGCTCTGTGATTGGTCGGCTTGGTAGTGCTGACGAGTGTGGGCGGAGATGAGAGCCGCCCGAGCGTGATGCAGCAAGTGTTTACAAGTGTGGAGTCCCATGAAGAATCTCCGGATGGAGACTGTTGTTTTGTGTATACCTTATGATTAAAGTGGTTGCACGTCTGCCGGTTCCTGCCTTAAAATGAGCGAATTTGAGCCACTTGTACATTAAGGAAGCGTTCAGAAAAAAAAACAAAACACCAGCGAAGAAACTCGACACAGAGAAACATAAACACCTACTGCCAGCTAGCGTTTCGGAAGTGTTATTGCAGAGCAACAGAAACAGCGCGCAGAAGTATAAATGCACGGCTACGTGCGAGGCTTGCGCCGTGGGTTACGCCGATCACTTGACGCAGAAGTATATATCAGGCTTAAGTGTGAACTCTTGAACTGTAAGTAAATGTAATGCATGTGAGCCCATGGGTACTGTCCAGTTCTTTCACCTTTGCATGTAAAAGTTTTTGTTTTGTGTCATTGTCTCGTTGTCACTTATATTAAGCTTGTCTGTTTTATGAACATGCCTATTCTTTGGCCAATAAATAAATAGGCCTATAATAAAACAAAACTATAGCTGCTTTTATTAAATAACTATTTTTTAAACAAAGTAGGCTAACTTTGAAAATCAATATTTTTTTTAGCACCCCCACATATTAGTCAAGCCCACCTAAGCGCAGGGAATATTAATATAGTAATAATTAAATTATATTGAGAAGTTCCTGGTCATAGTAAATCACCTACAACAACTGAGCATTGGCTTTGCTAATTTGCCATTATGCAAATGTGTGCTGAACACAATTAATCACGAAATGAACGGCAACCATTCCAACATATGTTTTACGCAGTGCATGCCCTTCCAGCAGCAACCCATTACTGGGAAACACCCATACACTCTCACATTGACTCATACACTACGGCCAATTCTGTTCATCCAATTCACCTATAGCACATGTATTTGGACTGTGGGGGAAACCAGAGCACTCAATGGAAACCCTCACCAACACGGGAAAATACAAACCCCAGCTGGAACTCGAACCAGCAACCAGTAAGTGCACCATTAGAAACATGTTATTGCTTTTTTTCTTTTACATTAGGATTTGGATATATCCATAGCATAACATACCAAAACAACTACAGTAGCACTAGCTACATGCTACAATATAACAATGAAGAAAGGAAGGCTGCTCAGATGTTCCACCAAAAACACTTTTTTTAGAGTGGAAATGAGTTTGCTGACACATGAACGCCACCGCACACTCCTGCACGTACTTGTGTAAGATTACACACCAAGCACGACCATCCCATCAGCACCTCTGAACACTGAGAAAACACCTCGAGGGAGACACCTTCTGCCACTCCCTCATTTTCAGTTAAGTTGGGCTGTTTAGTTAGCTGAGTTCACAGAGAGGACAGCATGCTGGGATCAAACAAACGGCAGGCCTTCCCAGCATCCACAACACAAATAGCTCCAAAGAAGAGAGGGATAAAGTGAGAGAGGAAAAGCTACAGAGGAGTGAAGCAGTACTACAGCGAGATCAGAGCCATCGAGATTTTTTCTTCTCTCTCTCTCACTCTCTCAGCTGCTGTCTGATTTTCTCTCCTCTCCCCTCCTTCATCCACAATAGATTGGCTTTGAAGGATCTGCCAGGATTCACCAATTAAAGCCGCCGCTAATTTAACTTGTCTGTCATTTCGGTGACAGAAAAAAAGGTGACAGAAGAAAGACAACGTTTTGTCGGTGGCTGGGAGAGAGATGCTAACAGAGGGAGGAAACGCTTTTCTCCCACGACAAGAAAGCGGCATTTGATGCAGCGGTTGTCTGAAGAAGGACGGGGGTGGGGGGGATGCTCTCGTCTGTACTCTGTCTAGCAGCTCAATTTTAATTCGGCAGTTTTGCAGGGCTAACCCATGCTGAGTTTGAAGATCACTCTTTCATTTGCAAGGGACTGCCTTTTATCTATGACTCCCAAGAGGACCTGCCAGCTGGAAAGAATATAGAGAAGAGGAGGAAAAGGAAGCAAGCGCTCGGCACAAAGAAATGGGCGTACACAAAGAGATGTGTACATAAACTCAGACACATACACAATGCAGGTAGAGCAAACAGAACAAACACTTCTATGAAGTGAAGCTGTCTCAACAAACATTGCGTGACCTTTATGCTATAAACACCATGCACTTTCCTTCCTGTAAAGCTGTGATTCCCTTTGCCATTACAACATGTTGCAATCAAGTGCAACATCAAGAATTGTTTCTGTATGATGTTTATATCCGCTAGATATACATGCAGTTACTGTATTAGTGGGTGGATCTTTGTTCTTGCTTATGTTTCTTATCACTTACACGTTAGCACTGAAACATGACATTAAACTTGTTGATGCCATTCGCTCTGGTAGAGAAATTAGAAAATGCACCTTATGCCTTTGTTCATAGACAAACTTAAAATTGAACTTTACCACTAATGTTTCGCATCCTGAGAAATTCACTATTTGCGAGTAGTTCCCAAAATTACCTGTTCACACACACCCTTTAACTAAATAAAATATCATTACATTCCCAGAAATGGCTGCATGTGGGAAAATGCCTATACTTACTGTAACACCACGCCAGCAGAGGGAGCCCTCGCCCGACTACTGACTCAGCTCCGCTCCCTCTGTAGTTACTTCCTGTTTGTGCAGTATTTCAGTGAAAGCTCAGGCCATGCTTCCTTGTGAAGTATTGCCAGTTTACCTGCCTTACCAAGCGTTTGTTCCAAGTGACTCCATGACTGCTATCCTGTGTATGACCCTGCCTGCCTTGATCACGTACGTTCTCTGTCTTTGCCCCCTTGATCTGTTTTGGACTGATTGTTGTGATACTGAACTTCTGCCTGCACTCTTACTACTTCTTCTGGATTTGCCCCTGTGTATGTCGATTGGTTTGGACTGCTTTCCTGTTGCCGACTATTTGCCTGATAAATTGTTGTTGTCTTTGTCTCATCCCTTTAATAAACTTCCGCATATGGATTATAACAAAGCCTCTGCCTCCTTGTTACACTTACTTCCCTTAACAAAAGTCGCCTGTCATCCCTCGATATTTGTTTTACATCCTTTGAAATTATCCAATGTAATTTACAAGTAGTTACAAAAATGCTCTGTTCACATATGCCCTTTACTTGAAAATTGGCGTAACATTTCTAAGCTATGCTTATATCAATCGGCAAACAGTTACCCTGTCATCTCTCACTTACCTAGTGATCCTTTAGGGCACGGCCTGTCTACAGTCTCCCCCCTCTGGGTGGCAGGCCACTGCACACCTCGGGCTACTCTGGCTTCGCACACCTCGATTTCAGGTCCCTGGGGTGGGACACGCAAGGGTCTGCGAGTCACTGGTACAGTGGCAGTGATAGGTCGCAGGTCTGGTGCCTTGTTGATGGCCCCTATCGGGTGAGCTGTGGGTGGCAGAGGTCTAATGGTTGAGGGGATGGAACTGGACGTGATAGGTCTTGCTGCAGTGGTGGTGCTGCTGCTCATCTGGGTGGTGACGGAGGACCTGTGTGTAAGGAGAGAATGACAGACAGGAATGCAAAGAAAATTGAAACTAAGGCAACAAGAGTGCTAGAGGCAGAAAAGCAACTGCAGAACACCTATGGAGTCAACGAGGATGTGTGCTTTTGTTTGACAAAGATAAAAAAGAGACAACATAAAAGAAAGGAAAACCTAAATGTTTGATGTCTCTAGCAAAAGGAATATGAGAAAGTTGGTAAGAAGATAACTAAAGCAGCAGGAGCATTTGCTAGTCTTTAATGTATGACTATATGTTCCCACATTCCCCCTGAGAATAGATAGAACAAAATACAGTAGGAGCGAGAGCGAGAAAAAGAGAGAGAAAGACAGACATAGAATGTTCATGGCAAGAAGATGGGAATGAATAATTGATTAGAAATCTTTTTTTTTTTTTTTTGATCTGACAAAATGCTAATGACCATTGCTAATTAAACCATAAAGATAATGTATTGAAGACACAGAGGGGAACACTAACAGAACGTTGACACTTAACAGATCATACTGTCTGTTAGCCTTTGCCTCCCACTGATGTCACTCTACCCTGCCACTTACCAGCAGTGGGATCTGGTGGGCCAAACTCTAGGGGGTAGCGCAGTACATTGTAGTTATTCCAGACATAAAGTTGATTGTCTCGTGGGTTGTAGTCGACAGAAGACACATACTGGTATGGATTGGGGAAAGGTATCTGGACAGGCTCCTCCCGTGCTCGATTGGTGTTGTATGCATACAACACTAGATCTCCACCTGCTTCGCTGTCATCATCCTGATAAACAGAGCGTACAGCATAAAGAACACCACATGCCATGAAAGCGTTGGATGCTAATCTTTTATCAAAGCTGGTATCCCAGGTTCCCTCAAAGCGAAGGGTGTAGGGGTTAACCTGAAAGAGAAAAGGTTTGTATTACGATTGTGTTCATATGATATAAGATAATAATTTGATTACTCCACAGTTTTGGAAAGAGTATGATTCTTAATATGTAACCAACATTTAAATCTGATCTCAGCTGAAATTCTGTAACTTGCACTATTCAGTGACACTGACCTGGCTGACCACCAGTCGCCCATTATTGGCCTCAGTAGCGTAGATGACCCACAGACCATTTTCATCCACTGCAAGGTCAATATCAGACTTGCCCCCCCAGCGGTAAGGTGAGGTGTCATGGTAGTTTGCATTATTGACAATGGCTTCTCCACTCTTGATACGTGTCCGCAAGTCATATTTAACGATGTTGCGTGTGCGTTCCTTGTTGTAAAATACAGCACCATCATAAACAACAAAGCCTGTTCCATCCACACGATTTGGCAGCCTGTGGGGAAAAAGAGTGTGATATTTGAGCTGACTTGCTGTAAGTGTAGCTCTCATTAACTTTATTTCTGCTACATTTCAGAAACCTTATTATCTGAAACTAAATCAGGATTCTACACTCTAATATACCTGTCTAGGGATAATGCCTAGGATCAGTAAGTTAGGAACCGTTTATAATAAATTAAGTAATTAATGAATTATTTTAAATTACTATTGTTATCCACAGAGATGGTTATTGGTTCTAAACTTTACAGTCCTCACTCACTTGTAGGTGGTTGTGGCTCGATTCTGCTTGAAGTCTTCCCATGAAGCATACTCGTACAGCATATCTGTGCGGTACGGAGTCCAGGGCATGACGTAAAGACGGTCACCAGACTGCAGGGGATCCTTACACCATGCCCCCGACTGATGCTCCGCCTCCTGCAGCAAACTTGCTGCCTGCACCCTTAATAGAGTCCCAGGACATACAAAGACTGAAGATGTGGAAGAGAGAGAAAGAGAGAAGGAGGGAGAGGAAGAGAGGGAAATATGAAATAACAAGGAGGGGACAGCAAGAATGCACAGAATGGTGGTGTGATAGGATTAAAAATAGAATAAATTTTAAAACAATTGTATATATGAAGGGTAAAGAAGGCAATGGGGGACAATAATATGAAAGAATGATGCAGCAAGAAAAAGGAAAAGAGGGGGAGAGAGAAATGAGAGAGAGGACATGAGATAAATGACCATTCTTCTAATGAAAGAGTGTTAATGTTCATTAGTCAAGTATCACTGGACTAGAGGCTGATGAGGGGAGATGAAACAATCCTGGCTTCTGGTGCTCATATATTGCTGGAAATTATTTTTGTTTAACCCTGACTCACTTCAATGTCCTTGCTGGAAATTACCAGCTTCTGATAATAGCTAATTGTACATTGTTTCTAGATTGACGAGTCATTTATGGTCGTTAGTTAGTCCAGGTTGGACAGTTGGCTGGACATCTAGTTAATGTATCTTGATTGATGCTGATTAATCATCTTGTTAAAGCTTGCCGTAGCTGATAGACCACCTTGGAATTACAGCAAGCCAATTATCTTGTTGTTCTGATGGTAACTTAGTTGGACAGAGTTGGTCATTTGTCCAATAGCTGGTCCAAATTTATCACTGTGTTTCCCAAACCTAGTTGTTGCAACCCACTCACTGCAGTACATATTTTGGAAGTCCTCTTTTTCTCGGTCACCCATTTTGGTACTTGGATACTCTAGCCGATGAGTTAAGACAGGTGTATTGGACAAAATAAAAAACAAACACAAAAAAAAACCATGCAGTGTTTGTGGTAGCTCAAGACAAGACTTAGGAAGGAACATTTTAATATTACTCAGTGGAGTTGGAGTCAACTCTATAGATCATCTTAAGCAAGTTAGACAGAGTAACTCACTGTAATCTAGCAACAATCTACCATGTAGCTAGCATGACACTGAATTTCCAGCAGAGATGGCTTCAATCAGTAGCCCTGTCCTAAATGGTACATAGTCATATTTTGAATACACATGGACTGTTGGATAATAGTCCATTGGGAAGACCACCCCAGCACAAGCTGTCTCTTCAACCATTTGAATTGTAAAATAGCCAATGGGAAATCATATTACCTGTAGGAAACTAGTCCACAATAGGTGTGCCATTAGAGACAGGGCCCAGGTAATGCCTTTAAGCTGCTGTAATGCCAGAATGTGTGTTTTTAACATGTTTGATGTGGAATAATAATGTAGACATGCCAGTCATGTACTGTAGGAACTGCGATGTTCATGTTCAAGTTTCATTTGGTAGGAGTACTTGATCAAGACACACACACTTATAGAGACACCAATCTCTGTCTCTATACTCTGAAGGCAGTCGTTCACCTGGGATTGGTGTGAATTAGCTGGCTGACGCAGTTTCTCACTCCCGGACTGAGAGGGCATAGGGACCTGAGAGAATCTATATACTTCTAGTGGGTGTGGGGAAAGAGAGCAGGGGGTGTATATGGAAAAAGAAAGCAGACATCATCAGCACTTTGCTGTCTCAGGAGACAGCTGTGAGCATGTACGGTTGGTGAGGACATCTCAGAGGGGGATAAGTTAAGGGGGTATTCCTGCTATAGGATCTACATGCCCGAGACATTCAGTTCTTACGTATGATAACTATACAAGCCAAAACAATTATACAACTAAACAAAAAATTCACATTTACACATTGACATTGAGGCAAACATTCATTCTTGCACACCTTATTACAGATAATGGTTACAATTTGGTCAATAGCTATAGAAATCAAGTTAAGATAAAGGAGTTATGAACCGATTCACCCTGAATGAACAGTAAAAAAATATTAAATAATAAAATTAATAATATAGTAGAAGAAATAAGCACTATTTCTTCAGGATTTATTGATTATATATTAAATGCTATCCCACACCCTGGGATTTTGGTTTGTTAGTAGTCCCACCAGGTTTTACAACTAACTTCACCAGCATTGCGGTCATGATCAATCTGATTAATCAGGAACATTGTGTTCTTCATACAGTCTCACAAACAGCATGGCCTTGATCCAATCTAATCAAGATAGTCTAGATCAGTGTTTTTAACTCAATTCCTGGAAGCACAACAAAAGTACAAACGTTGGACTTTTAATCTGACTCTTCAATCAGGTCTTGGTAATACTATGGAGATGAATCAGAAGGGTTTTTCTAGGAAGAGTTTAAAAAGTGTTGTCATGTCTCCAGGAGCAGGAAACACTGTTTTAGATAGCTATTCAAGCTAAATTTGTTTCCAATGAGAATACTTGTTTGGCCTTGTTAGACCAACTTCGTCAAGATAAAATTGGCCCGTGGTGTTGAAGCTGGGTAATATAGGGATGTCCAAACCTGTTTCAAGAGGGCCACTCTTACTCAAGAGTTTACCTTCAACCTTAATTAAAGGCAACTTAAACTAATCAAGTTCTTCAGATTGACTGGAGACTTCTAAGTAAGTATGTTGAAGCTGCCTGTAGCTAAAGTCTGCATGCAGGAAATTCTACAGGAGGAGAATTCTTTCTTTCTTTCTTGCTTTCTTGCTTTCTTTCTTGCTTTCTTTCTAGCAAAAGGGATTTCCTACAGTACCCAGCAGGCACAGGTCATCAAGATGACATCAGATTGACATTGTACCCCAACATCGTGGGAAGTGGCATTTTGATTGGAAATGAAAATCGGGTTGGCGTCAGAACCCGATGTCAGGCCAATGTCAATGTCTAACGTCAGTAAGACGTTGCATTATGGTTACTTTCCAATGCAGCCTATGATGTTGATGTTGTTAGAGCTTGATGCTGTGTGGACGTTACCAATATGACATCTATCAGACATTGGATTTTGTCTGCCATACCTGTTGAATAAAGATAAGTATTTGACAACATTTTATGACGTTGGTTTAAGATGTTGGCTTGATGTTGGATTTGGCCACTTCCCAACACAACCTAAAATCAACAAAGAATCAATGTCATTTCACGTCGTTATTAGACGTCAAAATAGCATTGTCCTTAGACGCTGACAACCTAAATCTAACCTAATATTAATGCCTTGATTTTGCATGTCTGCTGGGTATCTTCCTACAGTATGTTCACCCAAACTTAAGCTTTACTCATAATATTAACTATTTACTTACCCTTCACTTGTCACAAACCTGTTTTAATTATTATTATTATTAATTTGTTAAACACAAAATACGTATTTTGAAGACCTTTTGAAACCAGTAACCGGTGACTTCAAAAACACGAGAATGCTAGTCTTATACACAAATCCCAGGAGACAAGCTTAACCGAAATTGGGCAATCATCAACATCAGAAAGTTCAAAACTGTTATCCTGCTTTACCAGCAAATTCTGCTGTTGGGCAGTATAACCATGCTCATCCTGACACTACGCACAGCACAACTCAGCGTATTTTGTAAAGCAGGGTTGTTTAAATTCCACTCTTTCTCTATAGGGCTGTCAGACTCTCAGGAAATACAGCGACAATCCTTTTATTCATTTAGTCCACTAATACCATTAGTCACTGAAATGTCGATATACAAATAGGAACAAACAAATCTTCCATCATGCAGTGACAAACACTATCTCGGAACTAAAGCATATTAATAGACTCATCTAAGAGAAGGGAGGGAGTGCCTTTCTGAGAGGAATGGCAACACACTGTATTGACCCGTTCTATATGGGTGACCCATAAACAAAGAATGAGCACCCTGAGTTTCAAAGAAAATTGGGACAAATGCAACACACTGCCAGACACACACTTTCACATGCTTTTCCCATACAATCCCACTAAGACGGGGCAGTCCTGTAGAGTCCATGGAGCAAGTAATGGCTCATTGGAAAGACATGTCAATTTTGTTAAACTTCGAAAACCCACTTTAACATACATTTGAGGTAAACGTATACCTCAGGTACGTAAAGTACCTAGGCAGTTCCTAGGTCAAATAAAAGCTACAGGGTAGTATGACGATAGCAACTTTTGTTTCTTTTCACATTAATGACATATACAGGGACATGGTATCTACAAATAATGGATTATTGTCATGTAGTTCTTTGCAAAACACCAAATAAATACCACAAAACACAAGTTGTACTTGTGGTACTCAAGGTAAAACTATGTGGTCGCATCGCATTTTTGGCTTAAGCTTGCATTTGAAAACACTATTGATGAAGTTGATAAAATTGGTTTGCTGGTGATCTGTACGCCAAGACCTGCCTAGGCATGGGCCAGTATAAGATTCTGATGGTATGATAACGTCGGATAAATATACCATGGTTTCACAGTATCACAGTATTGTGATTACTGCTCTAACATATCTTCTTTGTAATGTCTGGGTAAAAGACAACAACCTTTTTCCCCATTGATCACAATATATTTTTATAGTGATGGGAAGTTCAGACCATTTTACTGACTCGGACCTTCATCGAAATAAACTAATCTTTTTTTCAAGTCATTTTGGTAATTTTGTTCAATTTGCCAAATTAACATTACAATGTTATAAGATGCTTCCAAACACATCTACAACTAGCCCAAATGGTGATCACACTACAAGCAAGTCATAATTAGAATGCTACTATATCAAGAAAGAGAAAATAATGCTTCATCGTTTACCTGGTGTTTTATCTATGATTAACTCTGATCACCTCATCTGGCATGTCTTCAAATTTCACCTGGCACTGACAGTTCCATATATACCCATAATTAGTTCACCTTTTGGTCACACTTTATTTTGATGGTCCGTTTGTTGAATTTAAGTTACATTGCAACTAATTATCATTAGATTATAAGTAGACTGTTAGGTTGGGGTTAGGGTTGGGGTTAGGGTTAGTGTAAGTTGACATGTAATTGCAAAGTTTCTTATAGTCAGTTAAATGTCTCTTAAAGGACTGTTAAATGTCAGCATCAACAGATATTAAGCAGACAGTCTACTGATACTCAAATGGACCATCAAAATAAAGTGTTACCCACCTTTTGAGTCTCAAGAAATAAACGGATAAATACTTTTTGGGGATCTAAATGCATATGATTGGCTTCTGTCTTTCACGTGATGAACAAACGACTCAAACCGAGGACTCTAGAGGTGAATGGATCAAATATTTCTTTGGCTCTAAATGCACGAATGGCTTCTGTCTTTCACGTGATGACTGAATGAATCAAACTGAGGACTCGAGAGTTAAACAGATCAAATGTTTTTCTGGCTCTAAATTCATATGATTGGCTTCTGTCTTTCACGAGATGAATGAACGACTCAAACCGAGGACTCGAGAGATGAACGGATCAAATATTTTTCTGGCTCTGACTGCATATGATTGGCTTCTGTCATTCACGTGATGAACAAACGACTCAAACCTAATAGAAGACATAAAAAATTAACTAATCTTCTCCTCCACCTTCACAAACGTTCGCATGTGTGAATGAACGCACTACTCCCTGAGTGGACTCATCATTCTCGAGTCACAAAAAATATTCATTCAAAATGAACGAAGTGTTCAAGGACTACCTATCACTAATATTTTATTTTGAGAAACATTAAGAAAGAGTAAATATGTCAGGCTAAATAATTAAAATAAACATTGAAATCAGTTTTTGGCCATACCTAACCTTGCCTTCTCATGGACGTGTACAATAAGGACATGTGCCTGAAACGTACAATACATACCCTAAGTAATGCATTTTAAATTTGCAAAAATGTACGCAACGTCCTCTAGTGATTTTGTCATCTAAAACGTTCAACAAAATGTACCCAGAGCAATGTATTTTAGGTTTCGCAAAAATGTAGGTCAAAGCACAAATTAAGCCTGGGTTGAATGTTTGAGCCTCACATGCTGGGGTGAAAACTCCAACCGTGGCACAGGTTTAAAGCTTTCTTTATGCAATCTCAACACCGGAGGATGTAATCTAGGTTAGCTCTAGAAAACCTGTCCAAGTGTCTGCTCACCAACATGGCTGATACAAGCAACGCGTCCACAAACACACATCCGCTGCACCATCCCCAGCTGCTGCGTTGTCAACATTCAACAATTGCTGTCCACAAACAGCTCAGCATGCTCTAATTTAAGATAAAGGCTCTCTCTGTCTCTTTCAGTGTCTTGCTACACTAGAGCTTCTTTCTTTCCTGATGCTATTAGGGATGTAATGAAGGGCTTATTATGGTGAATATGATAATTACAGAGGCTCGGGATAGGAATAAGTGTGCATGTGTGGGACTTTTTAGTCCACTGAAAGACTCACTCCCACACACAGAGTGTGACCTGGGAGAATTCATTAAACCTGACCTGTGCTCTCTGGCAGCTCAGTTCCCTACTGTATACTGGGCTCTGGTTGGCTCTCTTTCTAAAACTCAACTTTTTGTAACACATTCCTTCCAAACTATTGGAAAAATGAGCAACATATAGTGCGCAATTATCCTTGTCAATCTACACCGGGTTTAGGTCACTAAACTGCTCTCACCCTCGATATCTTGTGGTGTTTTCTGCAATAACACCATCCTGGTAGGTCACACCTACCTGGGACTGAAACCAACTCCCTACTGTTTTTAATCCCTGAGTTAGAACTGAATTTGCACCTCCACCTCTATAAAACAATGAAGACAGATTTTTTTAAAGTGTGCTGCCATTCATGGTGCTAATTAGCTTTTTTAGCTCTTGCAATTTTTTCTACAGACAGAACTATCATTTAAACAATACTGTTTTTATAGACACCTATACTGCTGCTTTTAACCACCCTCAGAATAGAAGTTTCAGAAAACACAACTCTTTTACACCTTAACTGTGTCTCCTAGAAAGCAATTAGATGAAATGGAGATATCAGTTTAGGTTTTGACTTTTCACTTCAACAAAGTCTGTCTCAGAAGTGTTTCCTACAGTTGTGTCAAGGCATCTATCAAAAAAATGCTTAGATACCAAAATGAAAGTCAAAAAAAGAAGAGATTTCCTATTTCCTTATGCCTCAGAGTTATCCCCATCCGCTTTTAGCAATATACAGATACTGCGCATATGTCTATCATTAATGATTGCTTGTTTCTGCTAAGGCCACTATTCTCATAGTTGGGTCTGTGAACTCTAATTAAGGGGTCATAATAAGGAAATACTTTTAGGATCCTCTAATTTCTGTGATGAGTCATGTTATATAGATATAAAAAGTTTATTTAATGTATAAATTAGATTGGACTGTTATGGAATTTGAAAAAAAAAAAATGACAGCTTATGGCCATTCCACCTTAAGAACGTCTGATCTTGTCTGATTTTGGAAACTAAGCAGGGTTAGGCCTGGTTAGTACTTGGATGGCAGACTGCCTGGCAATACTAGGTGCTGTAAGGGCAGTTTGTTTCACTGTGGCAGCCTTTGAAATAAAGACTAGGTGAAGGAGGAAATGAAATTTTAACATAGTTTATTGGCTTGTGAATAATAATAGGCTGCATACATACTTTAAAAAAAAAAATGAAATATATTCTGCACAAATTGTGTGGTTTTCTTTACTACACACACCATCATAATATGACAACCTATACAAATGTATTTGTTTTAACTTGAAACCTTGACATAATTGTATTACTTTAGGATGTACTTGTAGGATGTACCTTCAGGATGTACCTCTCAAAGTACTGCTACAACTATTACTATTACTGTTACTATTACTATTACTAACATCCACTCATTCATTTTCCTTCGGTTTAGTCCCTTTATTTATCAGGGGTCACCACACCGAAATGAACTGCCAACTTATCCAGCATGTTTTATGCCCCTCCAGCTGCATCCCAGCACTGAGAAACACCCATACACTCTTGCATTCACAAACATACACTACCTACGGCTAATTTAGCTTATTCAATTCACCTATATCGCATGTCTTTGGACTGTGGGGGAAACCCACGCGAACTCAGTGCGAACATGCAAACTCCACACAGAAATGCCAACTGTTCCAGGGCTCGAACTAGAGATCTTCTTGCTCTGAGGTGACAGTTCTAAAAACTGAGCCTAGTTTATAAAAAAAAAAAATACATAAATAAGTAAACATTTATTTATATTTAGTATATAAATGGGTCACCTAGACAACATTGTATATACTGTATATAGTAGCCATTATTTAAACTGGATCAAAAAAAAAAAGTTTATATAGCTATGATTTGTTTTATTAGCCTGTATTATCATAAAAAGGATAACAAGAACTCCACAAAGCCCAAACCAAGCCAGCCAGTGGCGACAGTGGAGGGAAACAAACTTTACCAATTGACGAAAGTGAAGAAAAAAAACAAAAAAAACAAATGCAAAAAAAAAAAAAAAAAAATTGTATGTATTCATTTAAAGCACATTATGTCTTTCCAATGACTTTCTTTCTTCTGTGGAACACAAAACCACTGTTGGTCTTGATGACAATTGACTTCCATTGTATAAAACTAAACACTTTTCTCAAAACATCGACTTCAGTGTTCCACAGAAGAAGAAAGTCATACCGTTTGTTTGTATTTTCTTTTTTTGGAATGACATCATGGGAGTTTTATTTGTGGGTGAACCATCCCTAACAAGTCTCCTGAGCAATCCCTCAAAAATAAAGCTTCCCTCTCTCTGCAGCACCACATACAGTATAGCAGATATCAGAAGTCAATATCAACTACAAATATTTCTCAGTAGCTCCACTTCCAATTTCCTAGACATTTAAGACAAGCTGATACAAACCAGAGAACTCAATTAAGTCTCCTGAGGACATGACAGAGCAAGCTCTGAGCAAAAAAAAAACTCTGCAAAAACAGAAAATTCCACGATCAGATGTCAGATACATGATATTCAAGACTTAAAATATCTGAGCTAAGCTTTTCACATTTGATCTAAAATCCAACAGTGGGTCAACAAATGTCTCAAATGTTCCTGCTTAGTTTAGGAGAAACACCTCAGCGCGCTGGCCAGGATGCCACTGATATATAAATCAAGCCAAGAACACTGATTCTGAGAGCAATAAAATTGATTTTGAGGTTAAAAGGGCCCTAAATATAACTGTTTACATATGTTTTTTGGCCACTGAAATTTAGTTTAAGCATTAAAAGACAATCTATAAAAATTAATGTAGATAAGTACAGGAAATTTCACAATTAAATGCCAGAAATTTTATCTTTGAATACTAAGACATCTGAAATCCAACAAATGTCTCATATATTCCTAGTTGAGGAGAGACATTTCAGCACACTGGCCAAAATGCCACTGGTATATATAAATCAAGCCAAGAACACTGATTTTGAGAGCAATAAACTCGAATTTGAGGATAACAGGCTCTAAATATACAGTTTAATGTTTTTGTTGTTCTATAATTGAACTATTTGCATAAGCATTTTGACTGCAGGCATTTAGTTTACATTAAAAGACCAGCCATCAAAATGAAAATCTATAAAGAATATAATAAAATGTCACAAACAGGATCTTTGAAAAATTGAGATATCTAAAATCCATCAAATGTCTCAAATGTTTCTGCGTAGTTTAGAAGAAATATCAAATTGACTACACTTTTATTATGTTAGTGGCTGTTTTTGCCCCATTGACTTCCATTATAACGACATGTTTTTGATTGCAAAGCCATGACACCATATAATTCAGTTCTTTATCTTTATTTCTTTAGCACTTTTACAATGTAGATTGTGTCAAAGCAGCTTCACATAGAAGATTATAGTGAATTGAAACAGTGTCAGTTCAGTTTTCGGAGTTTAAGTTCAGTTCAGTGTAGTTCAGTTAAGTCCCGAACCATGCAAGCCAGTGGCGACAGTGGCAAGGAAAAAACTTCACTAGGAAAAAAACTTTACTTCACAAAATTATGCATTGATTGTTGATCAATTGTTGATAAATTGATTGTTGGTTGTTTTCCCTGTTGGCAAGAGGTAAAACTTGTTTTTTTTTTTTTTACTCTTGGTCATCAGTTGGCACTATTATTTCTTTAGATAGGCTTGTGCAAAAAAAATGAAAAAATAAAAAAATAATATAAAATAAAACAAATTAAAATAAAATATAGAATGTCTAGGAAATGTATATAATACCTAAAATCGAACGTCAAACTATGAAATGATTGCTACTTTAGACATTGCCTAGGCATGTGCGGCAAAGTTTGCCATTTTTCCTGCCACTGATGTTGGCAGTGGCGCTTGGGTCGTTGTTTTATTATGCCGATAAAAGCATGTGAGTGTTGAACGTTATTGCAGGACAGTGTATTGCCGGTACGAGGTTCCACTAACACATCACAGAAAATATTGTAACAAAT
Source organism: Danio kyathit (assembly GCA_903798195.1). Lineage (NCBI taxonomy): Eukaryota > Metazoa > Chordata > Actinopteri > Cypriniformes > Danionidae > Danio > Danio kyathit. The sequence continues at coordinate 59,546,352 of LR812521.1, read as the reverse complement.
ATGTTAATCTCAGTTCTGCTTTCTTTGTTTTTTTCTGGTAAGAACATCATATGCTTTATTTTGTATTCTTCCCACTTTAAAATAAGCAATGATTTGACAGTCAAGTTTTATATATTTTTTTTTTTTTTTTTTTATAAATCTACCCAGGTTCTGCAGGTTGCAATGTCCCTAATTTTGTTTGCCAATCTTAAGCCAATTGAATTGAATTTGAATTTCCCCAACCAGTGCAGAGCCCAGGGGACCAGAGTGAGTACTGCGACTTGGCCCCACCGCTGGTTTAGAGCCAGACCGAATCTGTGGACATTTTTAGCTATTTCTGCTGATAATTTTGTAAAAAGTCTGCGGATTTATGCAAAATGATTTTGGGAGTATCATAACTAAAAAACTTAATATATGACATAAAAAAATTGCCTTTTTAACTTTTATTGAATGTTTACAATGCAAATCCAATTAGATCTACTTTTTTTGGTAAACAGAGCAATAGACTCTCATATAATATATCTACAAAAAGACAGAAAATATTACTTTACAAACTGTATTGTAAGTAAATCATATGAACATTTTCAAATTAGTCAATAATATTTGTGAAATAATACAAAAACTGAATAAATACAAATTTACACACATTTACACAAGTAAATAAATAGATGGGCTAAAAATCTCTGGATTTCTGCGAGCAGATTCCATGTGGGCCTAGTAATGATCAATAAAGGCTTTGTTGCGCTCTTCTGACACTTTGTATAAATTATACTTGTCATTTTATATAATGCCTTGGAATTGTATAGAATGCCTAGGGAAAGTATTCAACATCTTTACAAAAAACTATCAACCATCAGGCATTCTTTACATTTTCTAGGCATTCAATAGGATACAGAGATTTCACACATTGCCGGTAACATGCATAAAATACACATACAGTACCTTCCTATCTACAGTAGTATTGTGGAAATTGCGTGTTAATGAATTTATTGCATGTTGATGTAGATTAATTTTAGCTGACAGAGTCTGTGGTTAAAGCGCCACCCAGCGGTCAAAAACTGCAGGCGCATTCAATGCAGAGAGAGCATATTGAAGTGTTAACATCTGCATAATTATAAGTATTGGTAACACTTCATTTTGATAGTCCATTTGAGTATTAGTAGACTGTCTGCTTATTATATGTTGATACTGCTCCTTCAACAGACATTTAACAGACTTTAAGAAACTTGCAAGTACATGTCAACTTACTCTAACCCCAACCTAACAGTCTACTTATAATCTAATGAGAATTAGTTGGCATGTAGATACAATGTAACTAAATTCAACAAACCGACCATCGAAATAAAGTGTGATCTAAGTATTATATATAACAGCAAATTATTGCGTGTGTGTGTGTATGTTCTAAAAGCTAAGCTTATTTTGATTTTCTCTAACATATTAAGGTAAGCGCGCAAAGGTCTCTCTCAAACTCTCTCACACATACAACTCCATTTAAAATCCAGAAACTAAGCTTATTTTGCTCTGCTACTGATGATCAGCAGTACAAATGCCAAATTATACCTCTTCCCAAGAGGGAGAATCACCAACAATAAAGAATGAATGATTATATGGTGTCACAGCTTTGCAATCAACAAATGTAATTATAATGAACCTCAATGGGGCAAAAACAGTCACTAACATAATGAAAGGCTTGTAAATTTGCCAAGAGTGTATTGTTGAGTTAAAGCTCAATGCATTTTCCCAAAATACATGTCAAAATAAGCATTGTCACTAAAAACATTCCATTTGCTAAAAACACAGAGAAGAATGTGGCCAAATTAAGTCTCAAAATCACCCCAGAGTTGATGAAAACAACCCCAACAACACCACACAATTAAGGGTTAAACTCATAAATAATTATACATAATGTTTATAAGCAACATTTGTTGCGGATGAAAAAAAGATCTACAGATGAAGACGGGAAATGAGCGTGCAGTCAGGTGTGTGCGAGAGAGTCAGGGCTCCTCCAGGCCGTCCCGCTGTGGCGTCTAACTGTCTGGCCTCACCGCTGAGAACACGCTGCTTAATTGAATCCTACACCTGTTACTGGCAGGTACAAAGTGCTGCCAAGAGGGGGCAGAGCTATGTGTGGCACTGGGCATCCTCTTCAAAGCTGAACGGGTCATTGTGTGCTTAATTACGTCAGTGAGTGTGTGTTGAGAGTCAGTGTGAGAGAAAGAGAGAGAGAGAGAAACAGATGTAGACAGAAGGTGCAAAATACTGCTGTTTTGTGCATCTGTGTGCGAGAGAGAAAGACTGTTAAAGGCTGTTGGTAAGTGTTGCCGTGTGCTTGGAAGCAAAGAAAGAAAGAGAGAGGGAGAGAGGGATGAAAAAAGGCGAAGGGTCAGAGGTTATTCCTGTGAAATGAGAATTAGGGTTGAGTTAATCTGATAAAGGCTAGAAGGGCTCCCAGGTTGTGTCCTGGACAGCAAAGGGTTAGCAGCAAAACAGAAACAGGTTGTGCTCCTTCAGCAAAACAGAAACAGGTTGTGCTATGTGGAGTCTACGTACATGTAAACACAGATACACCCATCTAAAAAAACAAAAGAATACAAACGTCTACATGCTTCAAGAACACACAAACTTGCATTTATCTGTACCCAATCATACCAATGCAAATCTCACAGCAATTTGTAAGTTTTTGATTTAGTGGCTAATGTTATTAACGTGTACGATGTCATTCATAGATTTTAAGTATGATTTGCTCCTCCCACAGTGACAGTTGGGTTTAGGGGTGGAGTTTGGGGACATGCCTCCTTTAAAAAATGTATGCTTCATCCTAATGAAACTGTATAAATTAGCCAATTTTCTTACAATATGTATGGTAAAATATTTACAGTTCCTTGTGATATTGGGCTGCAAATACTTTAAATAGACATACAAGTGCTACTGTAGTACTGGTATTTTCAACCCCATACAACCCCCATTTGACTTAATGGCTAATTCGTATGAATTTCTACAATTTCATTCGTACAATATAGTACAATTTGCTCATCCCCCAATGGCATTTGGGTTTAGGCCTGGGGTTTGGAGCTATGGATTGTTGGCTGGTTTTAGCTAGTTGACAACCCTGGTTTTAGAGAGGCTGGGAGTTGACCAGCTAAAACCTGCTTGATCAGTCTAGCCAGGCTGGGAGCCCAGCCAAAACCAGCTATGTCCAGCTTAAACCAGGCTGGTTAAGCTGGTTTTAACTGGTTTTGGCTCGTCATTTTCCAGCTTGACCAGCTAAGACCAGGCTGGAAATGGCTGGAGACCAGCCTGGAAATGGCTTATGCTGGTTTAAGCAGTTTTTTTTTTTTTTTTTTCAGCAGGGACTCCTCATTTTAAAAATATTACATTTTTATACAAATGAAACCGTATGAATTTGTACAAATTAGCCAATTTTCTGACAATAAAATAGTTATGTTTCTTCATGAGATCAGGCTGTATGTGCACATTTTGACCCTGTAGATATTACACTGCTACTGCCAAATGTCTGGAGGTCAGCACTTCACTAAATAGGTGTCATGCTGTTCTGACTAAGTGATTATTTACATAAATGGATAGGTCACGCCAAAAAAAAATGAAAGTCCAAGTCTGAGTATTGCTGGCTTCAAAGTCTTAAAAAAAACATGTCGGGATATATGTTGCTTCCTTATCAATCAATGCTTGGGTCTATGATGCCATCAAGAACGCAGGACTAGTGACTGGCTTCTAGATGCAAGAGAGTAAGCAAACACTAGCTACGCTGCAAAACAGGGTACAGGGTTTTTTCCGGCAGCTGGGTTTTTTTTCTGGGGTGCAGGAAACCGCTTCATCCACCAACCCCACATTTGAGTAGTTGGGCATTTGAGTAGTTGCTGCTATGATGTGATGTGAGTTTGACCAGACGGACTGTACCTTACGTTTGTTTCATACAGATTACAAAATCAGAAAAGTTTTGTTTTCAAGTGTTACTGGCTCATTTAAAAGTACAGATGTCAAGCTTTATGTGGATACATTTCTAATGTCTGTGAAGCAAGTATTCACTGAGATTCCAGTGTGGTTGTTGACCACATAAACTGTCATATAAGCACACGTCTGGTTTGAGCTTCTTCCATGGAGAATCGTCAGTCTATAGCGGTCAATGATTGGCTTCCTGTACTAGTTGGCGGGGCTTCATTCGCCATATTGGCCCTGACACTTTTCCCCATTTAAAACTATACGAGTGACACTTCTTGTGTATTCTATAGTGTTTGTTATTAGTCATCTGGGAGTATCTTTTTTTTTTTTTCTTCAGTAAATGGTTGGTTGGTTGTCATCCTTTTTGGCACTCTATATGAGATAAAACAGATAAATAATTTAGTGTGTCCCAACTCCCATTGCCATTCAGAAATCACCCTCTGTCAAATAAGCAGGCCTAACCCAACATATTCCTTTCTTATGTAGAATACACACAACCCTCACACACACTCACGCCAAATATATTCTGAATAATGTCACAGTGTCTTTTTGGCCGATTTTTTTCTGTCCTTCAAAGTATCTTGCTTTTGTGTTCCATATTACAGGGGTTTAGAATAACATATGAGGGGGAGTAAATCACAGTAAATGATGACAGTAACTGATGGCAAAACCATCCTTTGAAATAAAATGATAATATAAAAAGTCTCTAGGCTATTTCAGCCCTCTAAACAAGACTTTTGTAGTCTATATTAAGATGATTTATCATGTTTTTTTTTGCCAATTTTATACATTTTCATCAAAAAGTGCAGCCTAGTGTGTGGATGTGAGTGTAAATCTATGAATGCGTTTACATGCACATTACAAACTCGATTATGCTAGTTAGCCTGTTTCCCTTTATTAGAGTAAGGCCATAGATTGACTTAAAAATAATCAGATTGTCACAGCTACATTTTTGCCTCTTACGGTAACATGGCCAGGTAACCTGCTTTGTGTTTTTTTATTATTATTGAATTGTGCACATGATATGTGACAGGATTCTGTACTTACTGCAGATTAAGCACATCAGGTTGAAGCAAACGCTTTGAATCAAAGGTATAGTTCACCCAAAACATTCTGTCATCATTGTCTCATCCTTCACTTGTTACAAGAAGGTTTGAGTTTCTTTCGACTGTTCAACTCAAAGGAAGATTTACTAAAGATTTTCAGTCATTGACTTGGATAGTATTTATAGTAACTTTTTCCAAACATTCTTCAGAGTATCTTGTTTTTGTTCAACAGAGGAAAGAAATTCATACAATTTTAAAACCACCTAAATGTGAGTAAATTGTGAGAAGATTTCCTTTTGGGTTACACTATCCCTTTATGTATCCCTCCAATATACATCTAGAAATATATCCCTTTATTGACGTAAATAATTATCAAAATGTATTTACATCTCATGAAGCAGAAGTAGAAGAGCTACAGTCAAAATGCCCTACTCTAATCTTATAAGCGGTTCAGTTTAATGATTTATTAAACATGACAACAAACATAGTAAATTAAACACTTAAAGTTCATTCATTCATTTTCCTTCGGCTTAATCCCTTATTTATTAGGGTTTGCCAAAGCGGAATGAACCATCAACTATTCTGGCATATGTTTTAACCAGCGAATGGCCTTCCAGCCGCAACCCAGGAAACACCAATAACACCAATAACACCACTGGGTTATAATGCCATGTAAACACTGTTTACTTACATTGACAGGTTATTGGTTTGCATGTAAACCGCGGTGGGTTATTTTAATATGCTGATTTTCAGTCATCAGCATATTAATGTGCATGTAAATGTACTCTGGGAGCTTCAGAACCTGCTCTCGCTGGCCTTGAGGTTGGAGTGTCTGTCATATTGACTGTACACACCCGTGCTTTCACTAAAAAAAAAAACAACAGCGACGCACAGATACATTTTTATTTTCTGTTTCCTCATTCTCAATCACTTTATATCCCCTGGGTCTGCTCTCCCAGCAGCATTGTCTGTCCACAAGAGTCTATCTGAGTCTGAATTACATCACATTACACCCTCATTGAAATTCGTGACCACCTGTGCACGATTCGCCTCTTTAGCTTTAACCACACACACAAACTAACAACACACTGTCTCCTATCACTCTCACTGCCAAGCAATATGTATGTGTGGATAACTTGATATGTTATACTGTTTTAAAAGGGTAGCTCAGCCAAAATGATTATTCTGTTCTTTATGTTGAAGCTAGAATTAACTTTAGCTAACATATCTTTTTGTAATTGAAATGGAGCTAGAATAAAATAATATTTCGGGCATATATGCATTTATGTGTGATATTATGCTTAATCATTGAACATTAAAAATACAATTTAATATCTACCATAAGTAATAAATTACTTTGACTACAATAAAGTATCATGAATAACCCCAAAAGCTTCACGTTTTTGCTTGTATGGCTAAGCTAATACACGTAGTAATGCATGTCTGAAAACTGTATTGAGCGATTGCTGTGATTTTGAAAACAGGCATAACGTATTGAAACAATACGCTAAAGTCGCACTGCTAATGGAGATTAAGTGAACGTTTTAAAGTGTCCGTGTGAAAACAAAACCGAAAAAAACGACATGAGGATTTAGGGAGAAACACCAAGCGATTCCAGTAAATTATTCATTGGACATTTCATAGGATACTGTACATTTAATCAGGCGAGCAAACCACAAATGTGCAGTAGATGTTGTCTTTTTATATTGTCAAAGCGGAACTTAAAAGGAAAAAAAAAAAGAAAGCAATGGGCTGGAAATAGCTCATGCAATAGATATTCTTGTTATACCATGTCACAATAAAATACCGAGCTTTACGTTATTCTCCTGACATCTGTAAGCAGAACATGAAAGAAAATCTACAGTTTATTCAGTCAATCTGACAGATAAGGAGTATCTATAACACAACCTATCTGTCTTTATGATTGGACATTTTTTTCCAGCCAAAAGTGCCTCACATAATTTAAAAAGCTGGATTGGCGATATCAATTTCAAATTAGGGATGTCCAGATCCGATTACGTGAACGGAAATCGGACCTGATCACACGGTTTCAGACTCGATTGGAATCAGATGTTACCTCCCGATCAGCACTTGAATATTTGAATATATATATTCTCATTATTTTTTTAAACTAGTTATGCAGTGGCACAGAGTTAAGCCTAGTTCACGCTACAGGATTTTAAACATCGGCAGATCACTGTGCCGTTTACACTACATGACTTGATTTTGTGTCTTTTAATCGATGTGGTGTTCACACTACGCGACACTACGTAAATGATCCACAAGAGGGGGGTCACAAACTACATGATCTGACAACAACTCGTTTCCCAACAGCTCAGTCAAGCTACCAAACCACAGCCAATGAAATTTTGAGGGAGAAGTCGTCAGAAAAAGCTGAACACTATTGGCTGCTTGTTTGCTGATTACATCACTGATAGCGTTTCAAGCTTTCAAGGAAGCATTTTAAAACATCGTCAGTCAGCTGATGCATCAGCGGATCAATCACTCATCTGCAAAGTTCAAGTGGAAGTTTTTCATTTTTGTAATTTTATTACTCTTTGAAATAAAACTAACGTATCTCCAACACCCTGACGTTTCCTAAATATTTGTGTATTTCTTTCTAACATTGTTTTTTTTTTTTTATTACAAAACAGTAAAGAACTGAGCATATCTACCTTTAATTACCATATTGGTCAAAATGACTGCATGCATGTCTGCTTCTTTTCACTGTGACTTTATATATGCATGTATTTTTTTACCTAGCAACTTCCTGCTAACATAAACAACTTTCTGATAGCAAAAACATAAATTTACTTCAGATATATATTTCAAAACAGCATATTCTGTGCCGCGAAATAGCTCCTGTTTGAAAGTGAAAATGAAAGCGAGACTCAGACCTTTGCATGTTCTAGGTTCTTAACTACATATTTATAGGCTGTATTACCAAAAAAGATAATGTTTTTAGATTAATGCTGTCATTAAATATGATGACAGACATTCAAAGCTTAATTTTAATATCTCAATAGAAGTTTTGAATGTAAATATGATGTGAGAAAGGTCAGAATGACCATTATGGTAATTCTAATAATTACAGAATTCTAGTTCCACTGCTAATATAGCCTACTCTTGTGTCCGTGTTAACAGAATGAAGCGAGTGCATCGATGCCCATTCTGGCCAATCACAGACGTTTCTGTTCAGCTCCTGAACACACGGCCATTCAGCTGATGTTGATATGCTCTCTCATTGGCTGCAGCTCATCATTACATCTGACAGCACATGGGGTCGAGTTGGCTGACTGCTCTGGAATATTCAGCATGCTAAATATTGGATTACCGTCTGCGAGGTGTCGGTGACGCTTCAGCGAGCCTCTTTGACACGTTGTTCAGTAGTTCACACATAAAGACTGCCGAGCACTGAGCACCCGCAGATTTTTCCCCGATCACAGCCCAATCTGTCGGCGAGGTCGTTAACTTCCAAATCGGGCTCAAATCAGGCTTAAAATCCTGTAGTGTGAACTAGGCTTTAGACTTCCTTCTTGACTTCACACAGAAACAGCAACGTGTGTGGCTTGACTTCCCTTGGTTGCAGAGACGCTATTGGTTAAATGCCGGCAAAGTAGAACACGGAAGCAGCTTGAAGCAGAAAGCACAAGAATGTCTGTAGTCTGGAGGTATTATAAAGTTGATGACGACAACACTGCTATAGCAAACCGTGAGATATGTAATCTTAGGTTTGCCTGCTGGGTATTTTAAGTTGAGGTGTTATTTGTTTTTATATTTTTTTATATTTACTGTTGCACTAAACGTGAAGAATTGATGTTATTTATTACTTGATTGTTCAAGCTTCCTCACAGAAGTGCTCTGTTTGTTAACAGAGTTGTTGAATGTTAAAATAAAGTGTATTAATTAAAAAATAAGAAACATCCTGGATCTGTTTCTTTGCTCTTCTTTATTCTTTTTTATTTATTATAGAAGTATCGAATTGAGTTTTGGTATCTGTAAATACTCAAAATCAAATGACTCGGGACTCGAGGGCCAATAAACCTGACCGGGACATCCCAATTTCGAATGGCTTTTGAATGCGTGCTTTCTTTTATCTTTCTTTTTTTGACCACACATACTCTATGTACAGGCAGTGATGATACTGGATATATTTCTAAATAATTACTGACAATAATATTTATCAATCATCTCTCCTCTTCTGACGTAAGTTGTGATAAGAATTGTAGCACATCTAATGCTAGGTTCACACTAGAAGTGAGACAGCATGTTAGGGCTGCAGAATATATCATTTCAGCATCGATATTGCAATGTGTGTGTCTTCAATAGTCACATCGCAGAATATACAATGTTGAGAATACATGACATTTTTTTGGAGTCATTGCAGTATAGCCATAACAGTGAAACGTTTTTATTTGCATGTGCTTTAAAGGCATTTTAAGAGAGTGTAAAGCATTTTGGCTTTTTGTACGTAATAACATACAACATTTGTAACTTTAATGAAGAATAATTTTATCGAATTATCAATAGAAGGAAGACTATACAGTGTTATTATACATTTCATAATTCAATTTATGTACCTAAATATAGTTTGGCTGTATGAAAAACCATAAAGCTCTGTTTATTTGACTTTTTTTCTCTGATATATTGTAATTATTTTGTCTTGCAATTTGTTTATTATTTTTATACATGATTCACACACAATCTAAATTAATGCTGTTGTTTGTTTGTTTTTTTCCAAATAGAGCTATGCAAACCATCTGATGAAATAGTTTATATATATATATTATATATATATATATATATAATATATATATATATATATATATATATATATATATATATATTGCAGAAAAACTAACAGATTTGTCCAATATAGTGCAGCCCAACGCTTTATATTACTGGCATTATGTTTTTTGGTCTAATGATAATTTTTGGATTGATTTGTATTATTTGAACTTGCTCAGAAGACGCAGTTGAAGCAGCTTTGGCAAGGCCAACGCATTCTACAGCATTAATTTTGTCCAGAGGAAATTCGCCTCTATTCGGGAATTTTTTGACTTTGTATGTCATCTATTCACATGATTACTTACATTTGAATTTAATGTGGGGTGGCACAGTGGCTCAGTGGTTAGCACTGTTGCCTCACAGCAAGAAGGAGTCTCGGCTGGACCAGTTGGCATTTCTGTGGGTTTCCTTCGGGTGCTGCGGTTTCCCTCACAGTCCAAAAACATGCGGTACAGGTGAATTGGGTAAACAAAATTGGCCATAATGTATGAGTGCGTATGAACGAGAGAGTGTATGGGTGTTTCCCAGTACTGGGCTGCGGCTAGAAGGGCATCTCCTGTGTAAAACATATGCTGGAATAGTTGGTGATTCATTCCGCCGTGGCGACCCCTGATAAATAAAGGACTTAGCTGAAGGAAAATGAATTAATGATGAACTTGCTCAGAAGATGCAGTTGCAGCAACTGCGGCATGTTCACGACAACACATTCTACATCATTCATGCTGTCCAGTGGAAGTTTGCTTCTATTCACGAGTTTGCAATTCACTTTGTATGCTATCTATTCGGTTATGACTACTTAAATTTTAATTTGATGTGAACCCAGCATAACATTAGAAACAATCATATAATGCGCAATATAATCTACAATGTAAAAAAATGGCCTTGATTTCAACGGTAGAAAACTGTAAAAATGCTACAGTAAAATCCGTAACCTGGTTAATAGTATGTTTTCTTAATATATACGGCGAATAACCGTAAATTGACTTTCCCATAATTCCCTGCATGGCACGTCACATTTTATGCTTTTTGTTGACATTAATATGGATCTTTTTAGTTTTTTCTCCATCACTTATGTACATTAGAGATTTATGTTACATCTAATGTTGTTAAACAATGCTTATTTCATGACTTTAATTTTATGTGTGTTACCATACTGGTGTTTAGTAGCTGCATGAATGACACTGATTACCTTCCTTACAATCTGTGTAACAAAAGATATGTAGATGTTGGTAATTCAAAATACAGACATATTACACGTATAAATTACTGAAATACGGTATTTTACTGTATAAATGATAAAATTACTTTTACGGTTTGTACCGTATTTTTAACGCTAAAATACTGGCAACCACAGCTGCTGTTATTTTACCGTAAATTTTACGGATTTATTTTTTACAGTGTATTGCTTATTCTTTTCTACTACCCCCCATCAACCTGAAGATACTGTGTCTTGAGTAAAAAAAAAGCCTTGTCAGAGTAATTTTTTTTTTTTAAGTACATTCAATACATTGCTATAGTAATAAAAAAGTCTATGCTATTGTATTTGCTTTTATTTATTTACTTACTCCCAGAGCTGTTTTTATCGAAGTTGATACTTAGCCGCACCATTTTGGTGTTTCGTAACATATAATTTTTATGAGGTGGGTCGTTAGCCCAATGCTCAACCCCCAACCTGGAGGACCAGGACAAACACATATACTCGGGCAATTTAGCTTAGCCAATTCACCTATAGTGCATGTCTTTGGACTTGTGGAGCACCTGGAGGAAACCCACAAGAACACTGGGAGAAACCAGGGCTCGAACCAGCAACCTTCTTGCTGTGAGGTGACAGTGCTAACCACTGAGCCACTGTGTCACCTCTGTGGCAATATTAAAATGATAAAAATAATATATAGCAGGCACTGCAAGCTGTGGTCACCATTAAGTTTTAAATAAAGAACAGAAAATTGGACGTTCTGCTAGAAAACACCTTTTTATAGCCGAGAAGTCCCTTTAACACTAGCCTAAAGGACAAAAACAGTGTGTGTGTGTGTGTGTGTGTGTGTGTGTGTGTGTGTGTGTTTTTACAGTTTAGCATGAAAATAAAGTCAGGTTGTGAGTTAAAGGTCTGTGTTCCAGTAGTCTCTGTGTATTTATCACTCAGTGTCACTGCAGTCTATAAGGGTCACCTGTTGGAAAGCTAGACGTCACTTGGGGCTTCAGGTCCCCACTTGACATGTGCTTTAAAAAAAATACAAAACTTTTCAGTTATGTTATGAAAAAAAAAAAATAAAACCATTTGTTTGTGACTTTTATTTCTTTAAAATGAGCAGAAACCCTGGTCCCCTCTTAGTAACATAGACGTGTGTGTGTGGCTGTGTGTGTGTCTCAAACAAACACAACTCCCTGAGCACAACAGCACCGAGGCACTTCCCAAGATTCCATAATAAGACAAATAATCGATCCTTAAACCAACGAGTGTTAATAAACAAAGACCAGCCGGGTGAATGGTCAAGACAATGTTGTTAATGAAAATAATAGTTAACAGTTAATGAAATAGATAGAGGATAGAGAAAATAATTAGCAGCAGAGCGAGAGGACAGATAAAGCGGTGAGAGGGAGAGGAACAGGCCGTCCGCTGTGCCATGATCGCAGGTATATAAAAAAAAAACACTCTGAAATGTAGGCCAGGACTTTCACAACACTCGCCAGCAGCACCATGGGGAGGAAACAAAATGGAGGGCTGACATGGCAGATGTGTAAACCAAAGTGAGCGTCAGCCGAGTGGAAGATTCACACTGAGGTGCAGGTCTCACAACAGGTTTAGTACTCCTCCCCACAAGAAAACAGAGACAAAACAGGAGACACATGTGTTTCTGAAAGTTGCAGTCAGAAAATGCACATGTAAAGGGCTGGGAGTGGCAGATTTCTCTGTTCCAAAACCTTGGTGAGCTGCCTATGTAGATTTTTAAGCATTTGTTACGCTCGGCCACAGACTTAAGTGTCAAAACAGTTTCAATGTGTTTTCCCTTAAAAAAAACAGAGCACTAGATGTATTTAAAATCCAAATTGACCAAAAGGAAATCAAGGAAGTGAGTGAATTCAAATACCTAGGTGTCATTACTGTATAGACTCAAAGCTTAAGTTTGATGTCCATATTAAGACTATTAAGACAAATTTAAACTGCTTTCGTATAATAAGACCATATATATCCCTTAAAGCAGGGCAAATGTTTGTGCATGCTATGATATTATCACGTATGTCTTATCTGGGGTCAAGCTACTCAGTCAGTTGTTAAGCCTGTAATGTCACTTTACAAACAAACTTTAAAAAAGTAATGGATCAGAAACCAATAAAATGGCATCACTGTCAAATTCTTAAAACATATAACTTGTTAAGTTTTGATGGTTTTTAAAGTTTTCATTTTTAAAAAACATGTTTAAGTGTATACATGGTCTTGCCCCTAAGGTAGTATGTGAGTTGGTACATAAATTCAGCAGTGATAGGGCGAAGACTAGAGGGGCAGTAAGTGGGAATTGTAGAATCAGCAGATGCAGAACCACTGTGGGTCAGTCATCCTTTTCAGTGAAAGGTTCACATCTATGGAATGCCATGCCTGTTGATTTAACCTCCTAGGGCCCGAGTGTCCACATACGTGGACAGCACATTTTAGCTCTTAAGGGGCTATTTAAAATACTTAGAATGTTTTATATTTTGTTACAGACATACAGTGTCATCCTGCAACTGTTTTGCAGCATATGAAATGTCCCTAACCCTATTTTTAACTGTCCAAAATGGGGGAAAAAATTTAGTTTTTACTCTCTGATAGTCAAAGCAAGTTAAAAAAAAAAATTCTATGTTAAATATGCATAACAGAAAATTCATGAAAAAAGTGTTTTAAGTAAATTCGGACCATGAGTCCATATACTGTATATGGACATCATTTTTCTCTACAAGTACATCATATCAAAAGATGATACTTAGATTTTTATTCTAATTAGGTTCCAATAAGCCCAAATAGCAAAGAGAAATAAAACATGCATGTAAAAAAACACCTTGAGCCTTAATAGATTAAAGTTACAATCAGAACTCCCAGTTTTTGTTTTTCTGTAAAGCTGAAAGAATGGTTGAAATCTTTACAGCAATGTGAACATTAAGTATTATTCTTCCAGGTTGGTCAGGTTTACATTTCTTTGACTTACATTCTATGCTTGTGGCTCTGTATATACTGTACATGTTTTTTGTATTGTGTTTTTTATTTTTTCATTCATTTTCTTGTCGGCTTAGTTCCTTTATTAATCTGGGGTCACCACAGTGGAATGAACAGCCAATTATCCAGCACATTTTTAACATTTACATTTAGCTTATTAGGAATTGACATATTTGCAGAGATACAACTATTTGAAGATCTGGAATCTGTGGGTAATATATTGAGAGAATCACAATTAAAGTTTTCTAAATCAAGTGCTTAGCAATGCAGATTACTAAAGAAATGTGTTTTTGGTATATTTACAACAGGACATTTACAAAATACCTCAACAGTCTAATGATTTTTTTGCATAAAACAAAAATCTATAATTTTGACATATACTACCTGACAAAAGTATTGTTGCCTATCCAAGTTTAAGGAACAACAGATAATAACTTGACTTCTAGTTGATCATTTGGTATCATAAGTGGTTTATATGAAAGGCCTCTAGATTATGCTTATTTTACCAAAATAAAATATGATCATGCCTTGATTTCTAATTAGTAATTAGGACAGTAAGGTCTGACTTTGCTTAGACAAAAGTCTTGTCACTTAACAGAAATAATGTACAGTATAGAATACAAAGTCATGGTGCAGTGGAAATAAATTAATATTGTGTATTGAGTCCCATGAGCTTGGACGACTGACTGGAGCACCTTGACCTTCTTTGCTTTCAGCAAATGTGTGATGTGATGTGGCTGAAGTATGAGAAGGAGCTGAATAATTTGCCCTCTCCTGTAGTTTGTAATGTAATGGGCAGCACAAATGTCTCGATACCTCAGGTTGTTGATGTTGCCATCCACTCTGCAGATCTCTCGCACGCTCCCATACTTTAGCAGTAATGCTAACATTTGACTTTGTTCAGGGCATTGCTTATTCAAAAAATAACATCATTATTTATTCAACTTTATTCAATCCATTTCTAATTATTATTTTTTTCTATGGATGTCAGTAACCACTGTTAACTCCCTGTTAAGCAACATTCTTTAAAATGTTGTATTTCCTTGTACAAATGTACGGAGACCCGGAAGGGACGTGATGGTGGAAAAAAAAAACTGAGTGGGAGAAAAAAAAAAATGGGTGGGAGAAAAAAAAAAACAGTGATAGGAAAATATATATTTTTTAAAGTTTTTTGCGTTCCCTCGCAAAGATTGCGTTCCCTCGCAAAAATGTTTTTCCCACAAACACTTCCTGTTCACTTCATACATGTCAACCCTCCCGTTTTTGCCTGGATTATCCCGTATTTTACAATTCTATCCTGCTCTCATCAGAACATTCATTCATTCATTCATTTTCTTGTCGGCTTTGTCCCTTGCGGGGTCGCCACAGCGGAATGAACCGCCAACTTATCCAGCACGATTTACGCAGCGGATGCCCTTCCAGCCGCAACCCATCTCTGGGAACTTCCACACACACACATTCACACTCATACACTATGGACAATTTAGCTTACCCAATTCACCTGTACTGCATGTCTTTGGACTGTGGGGGAAACCGGAGCACCCGGAGGAAACCCACGCGAACCCAGGGAGAACATGCAAACTCCACACAGAAACGCCAACTGACCCAGCCCAGCCGAGGTTCGAACCTGCGACCCAGCGACGTTCTTGCTGTGAGGCAACAGCACTACCTACTGCGCCACTGGGTTGCCCCATCAGAACATTCAGTATTTTCCCATATTTCCCGTGTATTTTTAATCTTGAAAACACACTGAAATGAATATAAAAATGTCTTCATTCACTTAATTTCCATTAAAGCTGTGCGTCGATCATCACCCTTCATATGCAACCTCTAAATCAGCCAATGACTGGTATAAGCGCTGACTGACAGACGCGCTCCGTATTATAAACTGATCCCAGATCAGCTTCTGTACACGCCATTTTTTGTACACGTGTTTTCAAGATTAAAAATACACGGGAACGATAGGAAAATATTGAATGATGTGATGATAGCAGGATATAATTGTAAAATACGGGATAATCCAAGCAAAAACGGGAGGTTTGACATGTATGAAGTGAACAGAAAGTGTTTGTGGAAAAACAGTTTTGCGAGGGAACGCAAAAAACTTAAAAAAAAAATATATTTTCCTATCACTGTTTTTTTTTTTCTTCCACCCATTTTTTTTTCTCCCACTCAGTTTTTTTTTTCCACCTTCCAGGTCTCCGTACAAATGAAACTCATACAGGTTTTAAACCATTCACTCATTCAGGCTTAAAGGAACTTGAGGTTGAATTAAGCGAGTAGATTTTCATTTTTAAACTATCACTTGAAACTGTGAATGTGTACAGTTGAAGTCATAATTATTAGCCCCTTTTGGATTTTTTTTTCTTTTTTAAATATTTCCCAAATTACTGTATGTTTAACTGAGCAAGCACTTTTTCACAGTATGTCTGATAATGTTTTTTCTTTTGAAGAAAGTCTTATTTGTTTTGTTTTGTTTTTTTTTTTTGGCTAGAATAGAAGCAGTTTTAATTTTTTAAAAGCCATTTTAAGGACAAAATTATTAGCCCCTTTAACCTATATATTTTTTTTAAACAAACCATCATTATACAGCCTTTAAATGTCACTTTAAGCTGTATAGAAGTGTCTTGAAAAATATCTAGAAAAATATTATTTACTGTCATAAAATCAGTTATTAGAGATAAGTTATTAAAACTATTATTATTAGAAATGTGTTGAGAAAATCTGCTCTCTGTTAAACAGAAATTGGGGAAAAAAATAAACAGGGGTGCTAATAATTCAGGGGGGTAATAATTCTGACTTCAACTGTAAGTGATATCTGCATTGATAGGTCTGAGTGAGTGTTGCAGTGTGGCCACACTGGACTTCATGCTCATTTCCATTCATACTGATTCACATGTGGGTGAGTGGGAATATAATTCAATGCAAAGGAGATTCACTGCAAACCAAAGTTCAAGATTATGAACTCTGATCATTGAATTAATATACTAAAAAAAGTGTTAAACCAATAGAGGATATAAAGTCATATAATGACCTCTTGACTCAATACACGGAATACAAACTTCAAAGTTGAAGGGTAATGTGGAAGTGGACAAGATGTTAAGATTTTAAATTCAAAATTATTTTGTGATTTATAAATTATTTAAAAAAATGAAGCCCTGGAATTTGACATTACAATCTTTTGACTGTATTCACTGAGGAGTCTGAAATAATTTAGCATACTTAAAATGGACTTTTGTAGCTTTCATTCTAGTTTGTTAGCTTCAGTTTACTAGTTAGTTGACTCAAACGTTTAGGGTCAGTAGAGTTATTTTAATTCTGAATCAAAAATGCAGCAAATTATTAATATTGCAATAGCATTACAATTGGAAATGTAATGGAATTTATTCGTATAATCATTAGTGCGGTTTTCAGTGTCACATTATATAAAAAATTGTAATATTAACATGTATATGCAAGGTATTATGATTATCAATATTAAAAACAGATGTTTTGGTAGATTTCTTGGTAGACAACATAATACATTTGATTTTTTCTCATAATTATTGGATGAATACAAGTAACAATAAACTGAACTGAATATATGTCTTATATTTGACACGTTTATTTGTGATATTATAATGTAAACTCAGTTTTGAACAGTGATGTATATTTTCCATAAACATACATAAAAAATAAAAATACTGGCTCCAACTTTTAGAATGGCAGTGTATATTTTTGGCACACAATTCTGCATATACCCATCCCCCACACCGTCTCTTATAAAAGCACCAGCCACTGAGTTACAATAGCAAGTAGCAAACCTTGCTCATGACTGTGATTTAATGTCAAGGCTACTGGCTATTTAAAAATAAATGAGCCTTTTCATGTGCACTGTCCTAGCTTCCTGCTCCAACAGTGTTTAAAGTCGTCGTGAAATCAAATGTTAGAATTTTCTTTCTTTGTTAACACACATTGCTATTCTTGACGTGCACAATGAATCCGTGCAAACTTATTCCTCAGGAACAAAACGTTTTTTCTTAGTTAATCAAAGTCTGAAATTGTGCTTCCGCTCTGTGATGGTGTTAACTTTCAGCTTGATATTTCGAACAGTTTCACAATCCTAACAAAAAAAGTTGGTAGGAAATTCTCGCAGCAAGTTTTTTTGTGCTTAAAAGAAGTCTAACAGACGTCTAAACAGAGATGTCTTGGGTAAAACAAGGTTAAATGTGTGCCGTCAGTGAAAATCTAAGAACAGCCCAACACTAGACTAGTCCTCAAATACAAAGGAATGAATGACTACACACGTGAAGTCTGCCTAATCTATATATTTGATGATTATTCTAACGTCAGACTGTTCTTAAGCGTATATTAAATGTCACTGACAGCCCAAGTTTAGCCTTGTTTTAGTCAGGAAATCTGTTTATATGTCTATTAGATGTCTAATGAACACAATATTGCTTGGTTTGTTGGATGGTTCATGTAGAATTTAATGGAGTCCTAGTATGTCATTTTCCCAAGATCTAAAATGAAACACGCCTGTTTCACATTGCAAGTGCGAGCAGAGTGTGAGCCTTTCACATGGACTGTGTCTGCAACGTGCGGCGGATTGGCAGCTTTTGCACAGATCAATCTATAACTCTTCTATCTAGTTGCATATCTATCTATCTATCTATCTATCTATCTATCTATCTATCTATCTATCTATCTATCTATCTATCTATCTATCTATCTATCTATCTATCTATCTATCTATCTATCTATCTATCTATCTATATAAATAAACTTTTTTTTTTACCTTTCATCTGCACCAAGGCCAGCGGCAACTTCCTCCTTTGCTGTTTCCTAAACCTGCAAGTCTTTATTTTACAAATGATATAGATCCCAAAGAACTGTATGCTTCTCAAGCTCTATGAGGAGTGTCGTTGATGTCTTTTGAGGTGCACTCGGTCAGAAGACAATCTCCTGCTAAAGTTATAATAACATACAATATAGTTATAATAATATTTATACATGATGAAACGAGTGTGCAACCTAGGCAAAACTATTATTAAAATTTGGTTTTGTAGTTTGGGCCCAATAAATATTTGTTGCCATTTTTAATCGTTTAGGATAATTTAATTGATTATATCAGTGATACTATATATATACTATATATACTGATACTATATATCAGTGTATATAATATTGATGCATTTATTGGGTAAAATTGTTACTTTTTACTGTCATTCAATGTGTTTTAGGTCATTATCAATGCACTGTCACTTTAATTACGCGTGAGCAGCGCGGCAAAAACAGACCCAGTGCCAAAACTATCGCAGCACTGCTGCTTCAGCGACGCTCACGATCCGTGCTGACGCGCTGCTTCTGCGTGCAGTATGAAAGCTCTAATCTGTCAACATGAATGCCGAAAAAACATGCGCTGCTCATGCTCTGCTCCCACTTGCAGTGTGAAACATGCATTAGTCATTAGAATGTGCATGAAGTTTAGCTAAAATACTGCATATTTTGTTTATTATATCATGCTTTAAAAGTCTCTGTATTAAAAAAAAAAAGAAATGTTGCTGCCACCCACCTTTTCTAGAAGTGGACACTACCTTTACATCTCATATCTGAGTTACTCCAGCAACAACAACATGCGAAGTCTTGTCAGTTTAAACTTCTTATGTATTTTTTATTTATTTATTATTTTTGAATTTTAAGAGTATGTTTTTTTTTTAATAGGCTAATTTTCCAACTCCCATTTATTATTATTTGTAATTTTTTTTAATCATTTTTTTTTATTATTTATTTAATTTTTAAACATTTTTGATACCAGTTAGCCATTCTCTAGGTCTGGTGGGAGCACTTTTATCTTAGCTTAGCATATATCATTGAATCCGATTAGACCATTAGCCTCTCACTGTAAAATGACCAACGAGTTTTGATAAGTTTCCAATTTAAAGCTTAACTCTTCTATAGTTTCATAAGGTACTATGTACTAAAAAAACTGCAATTTTGCTATTTTTTAGGCCGATATGGATTGGAACTAGGGCTGGACGATCTTACAATCTGTCAAAAAATGCAATCTCAATAATTATTTTCCATATTGAACGAAAACGATATATATTTCGATTTAAGTTGTTTATACTTTCAGATTTAAAAGAGTACCCCAACAATGGGTGTAGCCATAAAAATTTAAAGTTCCATTAAATAGCATATATAACATATTTTCGACTGATAAATTTTTAGTGGCCTAAAATTCAGTACATCTTTAATATCAACACACTTGGCTTGGCTGATTGGCAGTTAGATCAATATAAAGTAAAAAAAGTCCAGAGCTTATCATTGTTATTGACATAAATTTGATTGTGATTCGATATAATATAGTTTATTGGCCTAGCCCTAATTGGAACTATACTCTAATTTCCACATAATAAATAATTGTGCTAGTAGCCATGGAACTGCAGCAACGTTTCTTGATTATTACGCCGGCATGAGAGTGTATAGTTCTTAGACATTCATTTATTCATTTTCTTTTTGGCTTAGTGCCTTTATTAATCTGGGGTCACCACAGAAGAATGAACCGCCAACTTATCAAGCATATTTTTTTACGCAGCAGATGCCCTCCCAGCTGCAACCCACTAACTGGGAAACATCCATACAAACTCATTCACACCCATACACTACAGACAAATTAGCTTAATCAATTCACCTATACCACATTTATTTTGGACTGTGGGGGAAACAGGAGCACCCGGAGGAAACCCATGCCAACACAGGAACATACAAACTCCACACAGAAATACCAACTGACCCAGCTGAGGTTCGAACCACCGATCTTCTTGCTGTGAGGCAAATGTGCTACCTACTGCGCCACCATACCTACGCTCTTAAAACATATCAGTCTAAAAAATAGTAACTTTTAATTTTCCATCTATCTTAGTCAGTGTTGAGGAGTAACGGAATACATGTACCGGCGGTACGTATTTAGAATACTAGTCATGAGTAACTGTATTCCGTTACAGTTACTATTTTTAAACAGGGTATTTAGAATACAGTTACTTTCCTAATACCATTGGAATACTTCGGGCGATGCGTGTCTGGCCCATAATAATATTACTAAATTGCCGCCGAAACCATAGAAACAGAAGCTACACTCCCGACTGCAATCACCAGCGTTAACTCAGTGAGACTCACGCAAATGACCCTGTTCTCACGCTCTCACGCCAGACCTTCAATTCCTCACGCAACACAAAGGACGATCGCAAACACCGAACAACCGGACAACAACCATGATTTTCAAATATACTGCTTTTTTTGCCATTATTGTTCGTGAATTCGCTGCTTGATGTTACGTTTGCGCTTTCAGAGGTTTCGTTTACGCTCAAAGCCCTCTTCATAAAGTACAACACTACATCCTGTAGAGCGACTCTTTAGCCAGGGAGGACTCATTTTTACTCCTCATCGCAACAGAATGACAGATAAGCACTTCGAAATGTCTCTATTGCTGCACTACATCCGCCTTTACTTGTCTGTTGATTAGGAAAGCATAGGTAGTTAGGTACTGTAGATAGGTGGCTACTGGCTAATATGTTTGACTTAAAACAAACCTTGTTCATTTTTATGTTTACATTTTTGTAAAGCAAACACATTTTGCATTATTCTAATATTTGCAATACTGTTCTTAGGTGAGAAGTTTTTATAATAGAAATTAAAATGTTGAATAGAACCTGTTACATTACCTTGGTTTTACATATACTATTTTGAAGTTTTTCTTTTCTTCTATAGCTGATATTTTTCTGTGCAGACTGTGAAATACAAAGGGTAAGCAAAATGCATATTATATACATATACTGTATATTACAGAGTGTAATGCTGTCTATGTTCCAAGCACTTTTTATCTTTATTACAGAAACAGAAATTGAATTTGTTGACACTTTATTAAATAAACTTTATTTAATAAACATAATTATAGTGTTTTATTTATTTTTCCCTGTCAGTCAATAATGTTTAGCATTAGAGGCCCTCTGTTTTCCTGCAGAAATTGCTACCAATGCATAGTGTGACATTTAATAGACTTGAAGGCTGTTTTCAAGGGGACGTATTCCAAGTATTTAGAATACAGTACCAAGATTAAGCAAAGTAACGGAATACGTTACAAAATACATTTTAAAGCAGGTATTCTGTATTCTGTAACTAAATACATTTACAAAGTATTCTCCCCAACACTGATCTTAGTACATGGTTTAACTACAGATGGGTCAACTCTTTGATAATTTTTGAGTGAGATGCTAATGGTCTAATCTGATTCAATTATATATGCTAAGCTAAGCTAAAAATATGACAACCAGACCAGGAGAACATCTGAATGAATAAAAAAAGTCAATTTTCCATGTTAAAGGAGACTGTTCATCTAAAGTTTAGCATGACCATGTTTTTACTAGAGTTATTTCACACATAGAGAGCAATTCAGACCTGTCACTTGGCCTTAGCACATATCTGCAGATGCAGTCAGACTCAACGAGACAGCTCACTAGGGTTCGGAACAGATCGTTCAAATCGCATAGCCAGCTGTAGATGATATGAGGCAGAATTATGCCCGGTTCAAGCTCAGTTCAAGTCTTGTGAAAGTTTGAAACGGAATACTCGAGAGACTGGCAAGAGGATCAAGTATGGCAGCTCTGAATCTCCGTGATTGGCTGGCTGAGCTGAATCAGGCTGCGAGCTGATTGGCACCACAGAGAGAAGGCCTTGCGAGTGGAACCGGCTCTGCCTAACAAAGCAGCCATCTTACAGAGATGCCAACTGCCACCGTACCCTCCCCTTTGGACACGTGCGGACCACTACAGACACCACTGAGCAGCGTCCAACAGCAGACAACAAAACAGAAGGGATTAAAACGAAGAATGGTGCCATTGGCAGATGACAAGTTAGAAGGGAGGATCCAGAGGAAGAAAGGATAAAGTAGGGAAGAGGAGGTAGGCTCAGAAAAACCTTGTGATGAACACGTGAGAATTTTGGAGGTCTATCAACCCGAGAGGAGAGGAAACAGATAAAAAAAGAAAGAGAGAAAGAACGTGACATGGCAAAAAAGAGAAAGCTTGTAAAAGAGACACTGAGGCACCTGGAAATGGGAGAGAGCATTTGGCAGGGGGTCGGGCAGTTACCAGCTAAACAAATCGCTACTCTAATCCAAAATAAAGTACAAAGACAAAAAAAAAAAACAGGGGTTATCCTGAAGGAAGAAAGGACGGAAGACATAAACAAAAGCAAAGAAAGGGTCTGAAAGAAAGATAGAAATAAAACAAAGGTCTCAAACAGTATGGAGGAGTCGCTTTGGATCTGGAAGGACAGATACAAAATTAATCGCAAACAATAGAAGAATGAATAAATGATGGCACATGAGAGCGGGTGGAATTGCACAGATGGGTGCGCGTGTCGGCGGAGGATATGGGCTTAGTGGGAGAAATGACTTCCTGTCCAATAGAAAAGTAGAGCGGAGAAGCGCTCGACGTAAAGTGGCTTGTGCGAGTGCGCGCCGGAGAGAAAGAATAGACGTGCACGCGTGCATGTGCCGCATTTAGTCGGAGAGCATGTTTCCCTTGGGGTAGAAGTGATCAGATTAAAGGATGGTTATTAATTTCTCAAATAGACTTAATTGGAACTTTTAGCAGGACAGCTGGTGGAGTTTTTTTCCTCAAGTGAGAGGTGTGTGTGCATATCTGATGTGCATGCATGAGGTCTTCTGTGCACAGGGATTAGTGCATGTATGCAGAAACCGTACGTATGATGGCGCATGTCGTGTTATCTGTAACAAGAACCAAATCTGAAAGGAGGTTCGGTTATAAGCCAGATAAAAAAAAGAGAGAAAACGAGAGAGAGAGAAAGAAGGAGAAGGAGGGATATAAACATCAAACATGAGCACTACACAAGGTGCTGGGTTAGGAGAGGGGGATGAGGGAGGGAAACGGAAGAGGAAAGGGAGGAGGAGGGCGGACGGGGCGAGCTGTGGTTTTTATGTTCATTGTGGTCTTTACCTTTTTGGTCCACTTCTATTCAAGCATCGGAAAAAAAGAGAGAAAAGACAGAGAGAGAGAGAGAGCAAAAAGAAAGAGCGAAAGAGAGAGAAAGAGAGAGTGGAGATAATGAAAGAAAAAACAGGTGCAGGAAAAAAGAGAAAATTGAGATTAAATAAAAGGCTATCCGTTCTCAAATCATGTCATTCTGTCAGTGTGATGCAGGCTCTTTACAGAGAGGATGACTCGAGTGAGTAATGAGAGGGGAGAATGGCCTGAACTGCTTGCACAAAGTTTCGCAAAAAGAACCCTTTCCATTCTTCCTGTCACATGACACTCGTACTGTACACTCCCCCCCCCCAAATGCACGCACTCTGCCCCCTCTGCTTCCCCTCCGTCGCCCCCTCTCCCCTCCATCCGTCTGCCATTCCTTAAGCCGGGCTTCTGTGAAAGAAAAAACATCAGGCATGCTCGAAATGGCATTCTAGCTTTTTGCAGTACTGTATATGCAATGTATGCTGTGAACAGTATGCAAATGTTCGCTGCCTGGATGGCCAGGATCATTTGCCAAAGTGTGCGCAACAGAGCACACGGTGCGGAATAATGTATGCAATGAGCTGGACTCGACTTCCTATTTTAGAGCCCTGTTGTGGAATGCACAAGTGTGTGAATGCAGATGGAGGTTCTGTTTTATTTGTCATGCGACTTAAAATGCAACACAAGCATTGTGTTATAGTGAATATTTTAGGCCTAACATGTAAACTGGTATGACAATGCTTCTGGAATCCAAGTTCTAATTCATTTGTCACACATTTTTAAATGCGTCATAACAAAACTCAATTTCTTAGCACCTCCTCAAGCATGTTCATATAAATGAAAATGCTTATAATATCCAAGCTATAGTCAAAAAATTTGTACCATGCGCAATTGCCCATTTGACTAGTCATGTATTGGGAAACGTGTCAGGTCACAATTCAACTCATACTACAATCGATAGCTTTGCCACAGGTTCAAGGTTTAGTGAACATATTAGGCCCAAGTGTGTCAATGGAAATGCTTCTAGTATGTTAGTTCATTTGTCATAGAATGCGAAATTTGTCAGGCTGCTGTGTCAAGTTCTTATTATTTACACAAGTTTGTGTTAGTAATTTGTTTTGTCAAATGTTTAGATCCAAAATGTACTAAACCATAGTATTTGTATTTGCATATTTATGTACAAACTAACGGTGTGTTCACACCAGACAGGAATGAAGCGTCAAGCGCCAGTGCTTTACATGTTAAGTCAATGCAAAGACGAGAATAGACATGAGGCGGCACGAATGATGCGATTCGCACGAATCAAGTGATTCGCTTGAGTTGGAAAATCTGAACTTTAGCAGAGATTTACACAGTGTTAACCAATCAGGAGCTTGCTCTAGTATGGGCACGATCATGATGTAGTGCCTGAAATTGGTGTCCCGAGGGGAAATCCTCTTGTCGACACAGGAGAACAGCTCATCAAACTGGGCTCAGATTAGTCAGAAGCACCACTAATAGCTTCCATCATCTAGGTATAGTTTCTGGATGCTGGGTGCACCTCTGAAAGGATCTAGTGGACTCAGACACAGCGGCGAACGAATCTACGCTCTTTTTCAGCCTTCATGAAGCACAATCACAATCTAATCTCTCGATAAAAACCATGCTAGCCATTTAGGGTGCTTTCACATCTGTGGTTTGGTTCATTTGGTCCGGATCAAGGACAACAAATGATACATTGTAGCATTGTTCTGCCATTTTTGGGTCCTTTGATTGCTTTGGTCCAAACCAGTTGAAAATAACCAAAATGCAATTGTTTGACACAATCCACATCACTCATTGGCCACATGTTATTGAAGTTGTTTCCTAAACTGCTTTTTGATTGCTCAGAATTAACGTGTGGGAAAATGCCAATGGAACTCCCGCAAGTAAACAAACCGGCAGACACAAAATGTCGCTCTTTACTATGGAGGGACGACTGCGCTGGCTGATTTTTATCCCTGGTCATAGTAACGTATACTATATAGTTTGTATACTGTACATCACTTTAGGCAAACTATACATTTCGAGAAAGAAGCACGGCTGCGGCTGGAAAACAATGTTTTAATGCATTGCAAACGGCGAAGGCGCACTGCAAGTCACTTCAGGAGGAGGCGTGAATTCATTTTGCTAAACTGCGACATGGTCATCTTCCAGAAGTACATTACCAACAATCCATCAGGTAATGTTTTTCCCTCTCTGTCTCGCTGTTTAAAAATGTTTTCTGTCAACAAATATGTTTCATCCACAAACGAACCACACCAAGAGGGAAAATGAACTCTAGTGCGATTCAACCGAACCAAATAAGGCAGGTGTGAAAACACCCTTAGCAACAAAGCTAGGGTCACCAGGCATCAGACGTCCCACCCATGATGCAAATTTGCATCTATTGTGAAGTGAATTTGACGTGCGAGTAAACTCAAAATGTTCACGTGTCTATTTTACCCGTGAATGGCACGATTTATTCACACATGCCACGTCTGGTGTAAACACAGCATCAGGATGCTGCAATACTCAATGTAATATTGAACTGTTGAGTACGACCTCCATGGTTCAATACGCATATGGAAATTTATTTTTTTTGGTTTTGTATATAAATTCGAAAATTGAATTTGGCATTTCCCCTATTCCTTCATTTACTCTCTAAGTGGAGTCTATGCATGTTAGAGTGTATATCCATGTGATGAAACATGGCTCACAGAGTCACTGCAAATTTATGTCCCATCAGTGAGCGCTAAAGTTAGAGATGCTTTCACGTGAAAACGAAAGTGCCATGTGTCGCATGTATGCACGTGTGCCGCATGTCAGAGTGTGAGTGCACATGGGGCCAAACGCCTAATTTGCTTTTGCTATTTAAACATTAAACCTCAAAGCTCGTAGAGTACTCACGCGGGAGATCTGAGAAGTGCAGGTGAATGAAAGTTACAACAAGCAAATTATGACATGCTTCTCGGTGGTAATTCTTTATTATGACCAATAATTAGTCAATGTGTCTGATTTGATGAGTGTTCAATCGGTTATGCCTCAGATTGTAAACATTGATGAAATCTGAGAGTTCTCTCTCATAATCAGCAAGAGACAGCAAGGGCCTGAGACAGCTTAGAAAATGAACCAAATGCATACATTTTCAAACACCATTAGTGCAATATTGCCTTTAGTAAACGTGCATCATGATCTTATACAAAATATGTTGGTGTACAAAGCTACAGTGGCTATAAAAAGTGTCCCTGGAGCTTTGTATGATAACAGTTGAACCACTGAAGTCACATGGAATGTTTTGACAATGTTTTTGGTTGCTTTTCTGGATGTTGCTCTCTATGGAGGATGAGGGAGCTCTCTGATTTCATAAAAATGATCTTAATTTGTGTTTCTAAGAAGAACAGAGGTCTCAGCGGATTGAAACAACATGAGTGTAAGTAATTCATCACAGATTTTTCATTTTAGGAGATTGTATGAATTACCCACTAATGACCAAAACATAAAATACTTAATTGTAATGGAATTGTGTTGGGATGCCACACAGAACAACATTATGTGATGCATTTAGCATGCTAATATTTAACATGTTCGCCATTGCACACTGCAAAATGTTTGCATACTATATTCCAGGGGGAAAAGTAGCATGCTGTATACACTGTGCATCAATTTGTATGCTAGTATGCCATTTCGAATGCATATTGTGAATTGTGTTGGAGTCTTCTGCAACTGTGAGGAGGGAAAAAAAAAACGGTTAAAACAGAGACATATTGATGCAGTGATGAATAGGAGAGAAAGAGAGAGGAGAGATGATGGAGAGGCTGATTTTTCTCTGAAGCTGAAGGGGTTGGTTCTGGCTCGGCTGGGATCGAGCGAGCGAGCTGTTCTTTCTCTCTTATAGAGCTTGACCACTTATCGCTTCTACTCACTGAATCCATCAAGATCCAGCTGTCAATCACTGATTGCGGAGTGTGGGACCATACGGCTTGGCTAAGGTACATTTTTTGAGGCCCGGAAACAGGCTGGGAGGAGGAGAGAGGCCATTATAGTGGGGCAAAAGTTGGAGACAAAAGAAAAAAAAAGAGTGAGAAAGAGAGAGTGTGGCAGAATAGAGGAACATTTTGTTTCCACTGCCTGCTAGAGGGGAAAAAAAAACAGCTTATAGAAATTTAAGGTGGTCAGTCTGGTTTTGAGAGCCAGAAATATGGTTTGTTGCTGGTAAGAGGTTGGCTAAACTGAGATAATTTACTATAGCAGAACTTTTGACTATTAGCTAAAGTCTGCTGGTGGAATCAGTAATAAATATCAGTGGTGTTAAGCAACTTGAAACAAATTTGACTTTCCTTCATTACTGTGTAAACTGTGCAAATTCTTACTGAAATACATAGATTTCACTCACAACAATTGACCAGTATTCAATGTGGACTCTTATACATGAAGATATTGTTTGAATGATATAAAAAAGTGACCAAAAACTGCAACGTGTATAACTGCAAATTGTATACAAATGCACATTATTAACAAATGCACATTATTATTATTTATTTAGTAAGGCAGTGGTTCCCAAAGTGGGGGTCGCGACACTTGAAGATTGCCAAAAATCGAATTAATTTATTAAACTATTAGAAATACCATATTGTATCCATAAAATACATTGTAAAACCCAACAGTCAACTTTATCAAATGAAATGAGTGTAGTTAACTCAACATTCACTGAAAGTTAATTCTACTTATTTTGAAAATAGTTTTGAATTCAGTGTTAAAGTTAATGAGTTAATTAAACACCTCATTACTTCAACTTAAATGGAGTAAGTTCACAGTACTCATATAGATTAGTTTTTTTTAATTCAAATGGTTTGTAGCAATCGGTTTCCTCAAATGGTTTGAGTTGCCTTAACTTATTGGGTTTTACAGCGCTCAACTGGTTTGAGTTCTCTTCATTTATTGGGTTTTACTGTGCTCAAATTGCTTTATTTACTCAAATGGATTAAGTTCACAGTACTCATTAGAATTAGTTTTTGAACTTAAATTGTTTGTTGCAATTGGTTTCCTCAAACGGTTTGAGTACCTTAACTTTTTAAGTTTTCCAGTGTACAGAGGAAAATTGTAGTTAACAGTTACATTAAAAAAACAACATGCAAAAAAAAAAAAAGCCATCAGCCTTTTTTTTTCTTTTTTGCAACCCCTGGTGTGATTACGTCATATTTAATACTCAGATGCAGCATATTTTATAGCACCAGGTTAACCTTTCTGACACCTTTATGCACTCACATGCATTAAAAATAAATAAAGGCCACAACTGAACATGGAGTATGTTCTCTGTGTGGTGTTCTCTAAAATTAAACAATGAAAAGGCTTGTGTGTGCACGATTTATAGATTTATAACCACCTCAGAGGATATTGGGGGTCGCGAGTCACTGGCATTGTTATTTTGGGGGTCATGGGCTGAAAAAGGCTCTATAGGCTGCAACCTGTAAAGTAACAGATGTTTTTAAAACCGAAACCACACTGTAGAAGTCAAAAAGTTAAGGTAACTTAAAGCATGTGAGGAAACTGATTGCAACAACCCATTTAAGTTCAAAAACTAATCCTAATGAGTACTTTGAACTTAATCCATTTGAGTAAACGAAGCATTTTGAGCACAGTAAAACCCAATAAATGAAGAGAACTCAAACCAACTAAGCACTGTAAAACCCAATAAGTTAAGGCAACTCAAACCGTTTGAGGAAACCGATTGATACAAACCATTTGAGTTAAAAAACTAATCTATATGAATACTGTGAACTTACTCCATTTGAGTTGAAGTAATGAGGTATTTAATAAACTTTCAACACTGAGTTCAAAAGTTTGTTTCAAATGAGTAAAATTAACTTTCAGTCAGTTTTGAGTTAACTACACCCATTTCATTTGATAAAGTTGACTGTTGGGTCTTACAGTGTCCGGACTTCTAAAACTACTAGAATGGCCATAGTGGTTATTCTGACCATTGAAACTGTACTAAAATGCATTATTAATAAACTGCATATTTACATTGAAAGCTTCTATTGAGATTTTAGAATTAAGTTTTGAATGTATGTTGACATATTTTATGAAGTCATTATCTTAAAAATGTATTTATTTAATTGTAACATAGCTTATAATTGTAAAAATTATTAGATGGTCCCTAAAGGTGCATACTTCACTTTGTCTGGCATGTGAAGTCTTCATGTGGCAGTTATTTAAGTGCAAAACTTGTTTTGGAACTGTAAACAACATGTCTGAATAAAGTTTTGTTTTTGCTATCAGAAAGTTATATTTTTGTTAGCAGAAACTTACTAGGCAACAGAGGCATGTATATTCAAAGCCATGGGAAAAGGTAAAGTTGACCGTTATGGACTTTCAAGATCAAAACACTTAAAACTCTTTTGTATTTTGTGATATTAATAAAATAACAATGTTAGAATGAAACACACAGACACATTTATTTTAACAAAGTTATTAAATTACAAACTTAAAAATGGTCAAAATTACTGACTTGGTCAATCTAGTGTTATAATTGCCACAATAATGTGTTTTAGTGAACATTTAGGCCCAGAATGCAAAACAAAAAAGTCAAATTTAATTTGTCACATACTGTATAATATATTAGGTCATTTTCATGATTCATGATTCATGATTTTATGATTCATGATTCATGATTCAAGTTCTCAGAAATGCCACAAGTGTAAAAGCAGACACTTTTTAGGCTTAAATGCCCAAAATGTACAACAATCTTATGCTTTAAGCAAGCAAAATCTATTTTAATTCGTAAAGAACTGGATTTTGCTTGTGAAACTGGAGGACATAGTTTTAATGATATAAAGCAACTGATGCAAGTTCTAGTCTGCAAGTTTGATATGCATTGTGAAATGTGTCAGGTCACAACTCAAAACGTAGCAAAAGTTCTTAGCACTGCCAAAATGTTGAGTTACAGAAAACTCCCAGAATGTAGAATGAACAAGTATGTGAATGAAATTCTTCTTGTATGGATATGCTTTTTTTCCATTTGTCATGCACTGTGAAATGTTTCAGGCTGTGATTTAAAATGCTATGTAAATTTCTTGCACAGCCACACAGTTGCATAAAAGGGAACATAATTTAGGGCAAAATGTGCAAGTATGCGAATACAAATGCTTTTACTGACTAGATTTCACTTGTCAACAATTGGCAGACAACAGAAAATTTGTATAAGAATAATTGGTTGGACTGGCATAAAAAGGACCATTGACAGCTGTAAAACACAGTGTGCTTCTAGTCTGCAAGTTATATTTCATTTGTCATAATGAGATTGAGATATTACAGTTTTTAGGCCTAAACTGTAAAATTAAAATGCAAATGATAATGAAAGGTATATTTCATTTGTCAACTACTGAGAAATGTTACATGGCACAATGTACAATTTAATTAAAGCAATGCCCCAAGTTTGTGTTTTAGCAAACAATTCTCAGCCTAAAATATGTAGTGATATGCAACTTAAAAAATATTTAAAAATATGCAACTTTAGGCCCAAAATATACAATAAATAAGTGTATAAGTACAAATTACATGTTTATTATACATATATATATATATATATATATATATATATATATATATATATATATATATATATATATATATATATATATGACCCAATATGGTCCCACTTTATATTGTGTCGCTTATACCTGTGAACTTACATGGTAATTAGATGTGTAAGTAGTATGTAACTACAGTGTATGTACACACTGGTACAGAGTATTTACTTGTGTATACTGGTGTAATTACACTCATGTAACAACCAACTGAATAGTATGTGTAAGTACAAATGTGTAACAGGACATTGGTAACAACACTAGGAAAGTACACATCTGTAACAAGAATTATGTAAGTGCATTGTGTAACAACAATATGTACTTGCAGATGTTTTCCCACTTCCACACCTGTTTGCAGATCATGTACTTGTGAATGAACACTGTATGGCAGAACTAATGCTGCATTAGAAGGTTTCACCTTGTGATACCAGTGTACTTGCATGGTAAATCCACAGGATCCACTCAATATAAAGTGTAAAATGGTCACAAATTACTGTTCATACATTCATTCATTTTCTTTTCGGCTTAGATGGGTTGCAGCTGGAAGGGCATTCACTGTGTAAAACATATGCTTGATAAGTTGGCGGTTCATTCCGCTGTGGCGACCCCAGATTAATAAAGGGACTAGGCCAAAACGAAAATGAATTTTATTTTAAACTTTATTGTGACTGTTCCTGTGGAGTTACCATGTAACTACACTGTTATTAAAGTGTTGCATAGAAGATATTTCTACAAGTTACACAGTAATTTGTGACCATTTTACACTTTATATTAAGTGGACAGTTCCTGTGGAGTTACCATGTAAGTACACTGGTATCACAAGGTGAAACCTAATGCAGCATTAGTTCTGCCATACAGTGTTCACAAGTACATGATCTGCAAACAGGTGTGGAAGTGGGAAAACATCTGCAAGTACATATTGTTGTTACACAATGCACTTACATAATTCTTGTTACAGATGTGTACTTTCCTAGTGTTGTTACCAATGTCCTGTTACACATTTGTACTTACACATACTATTCAGTGGGTTGTTACATGAGTGTAGTTACACCAGTAATACAAAAGTAAATACTATGTAAACGTGTGTACATACACTGTAGTTACATACTACTTACACATCTAATTACCATGTAAGTTCACAGGTATAAGCGACACAATATAAAGTGGGACCATATGTTAACACTATGATTAAATTGGGGCACATTTAAGTTTGATGACTTCACTAATAGTCCAGAGACAGAGTTTTGTTTAACAGTGTGTTGACTCAATTACATTCAATAACACTCTCAATTAGGCAGACTTTTGACCATCCCAGGCTTATTGGAAATACATGCCTCAGCCTACACTTTTTTAGCTAAAACCATTGCTCTGGGTTTGTTTCGTTGCACTTTTTAAATGACAAATCCACTAGAGGGTAATGTCAACATTTTTGAGAATTCTGTTTGTTGTCTAAACTGACAGTTGGAGCAGTGTGGATAAATATGTTAGCTATGGCCACTTCCTAAAATATACATAATCTGACAAACTAACTAAAAAAAAAAAAAAAAAAAAAAACAGAAAGTGCATTTTCAGATTAATTTGAATATATTAATTTAATTTAATGGCAAATTAATTAATTAATTTAAATCTAAGAGCAAACATTTTTTTTCATATTTTTTTCATTTCATATTTTTTCTTAATGACATGCGTAGATGAATTGTTCACCGCAAAGCTAGCGATGTGAGCTAACAAAGTCATATGGTTAGTTTTGATTTATTAGCGACTTTAAGGTACATTCAGTCATTTTAGATCCGTGTCTTTCTTGTACACATCCACAAGAAGGCATGGCTTGTTGTAAGCTAGCTAACTACTGACATAAACCCTTCTCTAAATCCAACCAATAGTGTTTTCAAAAGCAAACACAGGGGAAAAGTGCACAGAGACCATGTTTTTTATACCCTGAATTTACAATACATTTATATTTTATTCCTTGTTGGACTCAAACTTGAGGGATTTGGACCACAAATACTGTACAAAGTGAGCAACCGAGCAAACTGACCATGCCAAAAAAAAAATGTTCAGATGCAAAAACCTCTAAGTGACATCGGAAATTTTAATCTAAAATGAGCATTTTTCTCAGGCTCCTATATGTTTAGGTTCAGTAATTTGACTTTTATGGCAAATAATAAGCTATTTTCATTTATTTTAACGAAATAATTGAACATTAACATTAGGGCCAAGAAAAAACACTTATTGTAGAAGAAAATTCCAGATGACAATTAAAGGCAGGGCCGGCGCGTCCAAAGAGGCGACCTAGGCTGCCGCCCAACCCAATGTGCTCACTTTCATCCGTGACAAAAAATGTTTGCATCTGAATTCTTCAGTTGTCCATATGGAGATCAAGGTAACACTTTACAATAACAGTACATGAATAATGATGTATTAATGTGTAAACTAAACATTACTTTATTATGAATTAATGATGAGTTAAGGTATGCACTAATTATGAACTAACTTGAACTACAACATGAGTCACATGAGTTCATGTGTGAATAACGGCTACCTTAATTACTTGTTAGTACATGTTGTTAAATAATGTATTAGTTAACATTTAAGTTTAAGCTAAATGTAACCAACATGAACTCATGAGCTGTTAATGTATGATTATGTCATGACTTTACTTGGAGGGGCACATCATCATTAACTCATGCTTAACTACTCATGAACTCCTGTTCATGCTGATGTTGACAGAACACTTTTCTATTGTTATTCAGTGTAAACTGACTAGTTGGACATGTATAAGGAGTTCATGAGTAGTTAAGAATGGGTTAATGATGATGTGCCCTTTCAAGTAAAGTCACAACATAATTATATATTAACATATCATGAGTTCATGATGGTTAAATTAAGCATAAACTAATGTGGTAATTAATACATTAATTAACAAACAATCATGTACTAACAAGTAATTAAGGTAGCCGTAATTCACACATGAACTCATGTGACTCATGTTGTAGTTCAAGTTAGTTCATGATTAGTGCATACATGAACTCATCATTAATTCATAATAAAGTAATGTTTAGTTTACACATTAATACATCATTATTCATGTACTGTTATTGTAAAGTGTTACCGAGATCAATAAGTAAGACAAACACCATTAAGTTGTTTTGTGTGTTTATATGTTGTTATGCAAAGATCTGCTTTAAAATAATC
The DNA here is from genome assembly GCA_903798195.1 of Danio kyathit. Taxonomy (NCBI): domain Eukaryota; kingdom Metazoa; phylum Chordata; class Actinopteri; order Cypriniformes; family Danionidae; genus Danio; species Danio kyathit. The sequence continues at coordinate 59,511,596 of LR812521.1, read as the reverse complement.
ATTTGTTCATTGATAATATGTGCCAGTAAATATCATTAGTGTGAAAAGGAATGAAAGTTGTAAGTATCATACTCCTCCGTAGAGTTCGTGATCTAAAAATCACAGTCAAACATATTTTTGAGGGGTTTCATAAAAAGGCTGAAGTTTATTTTCCAATGAGTCAAATTTGAGATTTGTAGCCAGCTGATCAACCATCTAGTCCAGTTTAGAGCACATACTGATCATCTGCAACCAATTACGCCGCACATAAAGCCATCTGATTTCGCAGCCTTGATTTGCCTCAGTTGTGTTTGCAGAGCTACTACTTTCGGCCACTGCATACTTTCCTCTCACTCCCTTTCTCTCTCTGGGCTTAGTTTACAGTGTGTGTGTTTGTATGTGTGAAGAGAACAGCTTTGGTGTGTATGACAGAAAGACAGCCAGCGTGTGACAGTGAGTGACAGCTTGTCTGTCTCGCTGATCTGGATGTGCTAGCAGTGTTAGGCTGTACCCGTGGCTGACACACATAAGCGCTCAGGCAACCGCTAACGTGTTTGGCGACATGCGTCATGCCTGTAGCTGTGAACACACAAGCAGTGTGTGAAGCTCAGCGCCTTCCCCCCCCCCCCTCACGAGACCCATTGTGTCTCCTAAAAGACAAACTGGAGTATCTGAAGAGGAGGGTCTCAGGGGAGCGAGGGATGGAGCGATCAGTGGAGAAGAGAGAGAGGGGAATAGACACTCTTTTTTTTCTGAGCCGGCGTGGATTTAAGGTTCTGAAGTGGAGGTCTTTGAAGTGATCTCACACATACAGAAACACTTACACTGCCTGTATAAAGGCAGCGGGGCAGTCGTCACTGTCTAACTCACTCACACCGCTTGAGAAGTGAAGAGCACAGGGAGGGAAGATGGGAATCAAGAGGAGTTTAAAGCTACTTAAAGATTCCACTTAACGATTCCGCTTCCATTAGCAGTTCTTTTAGTCGGTTTGAGGAAACAAAATGACAACTCTGCTGAGAGAGAGAAAAAAAAAAAGTGTCTAAACTTTTTTTTAAAAGGCATTCTGGATTGTTTTAGCTCTCAGAATGGGAAACCAGCTGCATACATGGAAAACTGCAATCAAACGTACTGTAAATGTAAAAGTTAATTTACTTTTTTTTACATTTAGTTTCCTTTTTAACACAATAATAGTCAAGGAAATTAAGTATGGAAGGTAAACCCTGCCAACCAACTGTCAAACATTCATCCCACAGCTGTCCCTCAGGAGTCGCAGGCTTCTTCGGTGGCCAGAGAAACTGTGCAGGTTGTGTTGGGGAGGTTACTTTGGTATTGTAATAGATTAAAGATTACAAATTACTCTATTAAAAATGTAATAAGTACTGTAGCTTTTCAATTACTTTATAAAAGTAAAGCAACTGATTACATCTGATTACTTTTTGATTACTTTTAAGTTTCTAATGGACATTTTCAACTAAATATTTTCAAGCATTTATACCAAGCAGGTTTGACCTTACAGTAGCTCTGTTTACTGTTAGAATCTCAAAATCTTTCATCACTTGAATTAAGATTTTATGCATTTATTTTTAAACTACAGCCATCACAAAACCAGACCTTATAACAAAAAGAATATTCTTACTGTTGTTAAAAATATCTACAATTTAGTTAATTGTGCAGGGTGATTTTTGTGGCATTTGCAATAAAAAAATAGATCTAAGCTATTTTTGCAATTTTCATTTTTAAATCGAAGCAACTTAAATCCAAGTCAGTCACATCTTAGTGATCAATAAAACTGTCAATGAAACATATGAGGCATAATTATTCATTCAATTATTTGCTGTAAATAATATGCTGTACTAAACAGAAATAAAGTACAGTACATAACAGCAAAAACAAAAAATCCAATAAAACCAGGTGGTACACATTTAAAATACTATAGTAATTTATAGTAAAGTGAAATATTTAGGAATGAGCATTATATTGTATACAGTATATATTTACAACTCTTCACTAATAAATTACACTACATAATTTGTCACAACCTGTCTTCCTCGTGTGTTTGTTTTCATCATGTGACCATCCCCATGTGCTCCTTTGTTCTAGTTCCCACCATCATTATATTCATCACCTCCACCCGTGTCTCACCCCTGTGTGTAATCCATGTCATCATCCCCTGTGTATTTAAGTTCCTGCATTCTGTTAGTTCCTCGTCCGGTATTGTGTCTGTCTGTCTGATCCTGTGATCTTCTTCGTAAGTGTTTTAATAAATATTCGTGTTTTGATAATCCTGCGCCTTCCTATTGTGAACCCAGGTGTTACAGTAGTATCATCAGTAAATATCACGAACTAGTAATTATCAGTGTACTTTAGCCTTTACTACAGTAAACCCTATATATACATACATACATGCCTACATACATAGCCTACATACAGTACATGCATACATACACACATCCTCTCCCTCAGTCATCTTTCCATCAAGCAAGTTTCTTGTGTCAGCACAATGATTTGTTGGTGACGTCATCGACCAGGGGTGCGTTACCCAAACAACGGCGTGACTTGCGGCTGAACTATCATACTATGATGCATCGTTCGGGAAAAGAACGATGTAGTGACGAGTGCTTCCCAAAACCCCTAATTTCTCTGTCACAGATCCATCGCTTGAACCACGTCAGTGGTGTAATGATAATGATGCTCTAAACGGAGTGGAGTAACTACTTCTTTAGAGAAGAACCCCATAGTTTCTGTGTGCAAATTCTATTGTTTTACACAAACACGCATTTAAAATAAAATCAAATATTAGTTTTGGTAAACCCATGCACTCCTTTTCCATATTCATTGAAATGTATGTAAATGTATTCCTTTACTAATATTATTGAGAAGTTGAACATTACATATTCTATTTTAAAACATAAAATCACTTACAAAAGCTAACACTATTCTAATATCATATAAATAAATAATGAGGCTATTTATCATAAATATATTTACTTTAATAATAATATTAATAATATTGATGATGATGTTGATGATTACTATTATTATTATTACTATTATTATTATTTAGTAGGATATTGTTTATTTATTTTTTATTTTTTGAAAAGTCTACTTTTACAATTTGGCACATGTAAACCACAGCAGAAAATTCTAACTAACAGGCCCATGCCATATACAGTACAGATGCTTAATAAATAACCCACTATAAATAAAAAAAAAACAGTAACGTATGCTATGTTTTTTGTTTTCACAAGCTTTGGAGATGTAACAAAAATTCCGCTTTTAAATAATAGCTCACCTATAGCTTTTGCCATCAGGCTGTGTTCAAAATGATATCAATGTTTTCATAGTGCACTGCGAAAGGAGCACAATTGTAAACATGAAGATCGCTAAAACTGAACTGTAAAAATACTTTGAAAGCAAATTACACCTAAGAGAGATGACCTTAATGCTTTTTTTATTTTTAATAATTCCAACTTTTAATGTTAGAATGTTCTAAATGAATAAGGCCATAGGGGGGAAAAGTGGGAATAGAAACTATGGAACCATTAAATAGAAAATAGGAACTATGTTTCTAACTACAGCTCCAGAGGTGTCGTTTCAAGTGCTCAAGTTTGCGACACAGTTTCGAATGTTCATTGGAGAGATGGATTTGGGAAACGAAATCAAAAAACTATCTTTGTAATGACAGAACTTGCAACCTTAGTTGGTCAACGATGGTTTTGGGAAAAGCACCCCAGAGCGAGAGGTGGCAATAAGAAATCAGCGTTCTCATTATCATATGGATTTACTTTCATCAGCTAGACAGCGGCCTCACAGCTCAGTGAATGTCGGTGCCGTCACTTATTGATCTGCGATCGGTAAGTCTAGCTTGTGTGGACGCTACTGCGCTACTTCACTAATAAATAAGCTTCGCTACCGAAAAGCTTGTTGATTTATAAAGTAGCAACGCCACTGCCACACTACTAAGAATTGTAGTTAAGCTATAAGTGTCACTACTTGTAGCGTAGCTACTGCTACTTTTATAGGATAAAAAGCTGGTTGTAGTAACCTAAAGCTGTCAGCGGCGGAGAGGATTTACGTAACTGGTAAAAGTGGTGTGCCGCAATCAAACCGGAAAACCAATCAAAAGCATCAGAATATCACCTCTTTAATAAACAGCCTTAGCAGAAAGCATCGTGCATAAAAAAAAAACAGGCAAAGCAACAGATTAATATTATTCAACATAATTAGATGTAACCCCTTTTGTAATCTTTAACATTTTCATAAGTAACTGTAATTTGCACATTTTTTCTCAGTAACTGTAACAAATTACTGTTACTTTTATTTCGTAATTAAATTACATAACGCCGTTACATGTAACTAGTTACTCCGCAACACTGACGATAGGCTTTGTGATGAATTCGTATAGTATACTGTATTAGATCTTGCGACAAATTAACAACTTGTTTGTACTGAAATCTTTAAAAGACTGTGAAATTATAATAACCAGAGCTAAAAGTATTCCCCGCAATGTACTGCGGTTAAGCCATTCGCGCTTCAGAAAACCACAGTCAAGCCAGCAGCTATTTATATTTTGGTGAGCACGTATTATTATGATTGCGGTAATTTCAGCAGCAACACAGAGAGCGCTCTTCAGAGCACTCGTTTTGCTAAGAATAGAGAGATTATAACGAGATGTCGGGTACTCTCTTTTTCCTGCTATGTATACTCTATTAAACGATTCATTAGCTCCTTTTTGACACTGTTGTTATTTTAAGCAATTATTTTCTGTGCTTTTCTGTAATATCTGTAAGTTTACCTTTTTGCTTCAAATTGTCACAATCACCTAATCCTTACAGATCGCTGGTAAACTCACAAATTGCATAGAACTACAAATCCACCGCTATATGGACTATAAGATCCAGTCATGCACCACACACTCACACCTGATGAGAGTGTCAGAGTGAGCTGTATATATATATATATATATATATATATATATATATATATATATATATATATATATATATATATATATATATATATATGTGTGTGTAAGAAGAAGATTTATGCTAAAAATGCTAAAAAGCTTTAAGAACCTTTTGCTGACAGCGATGAATGTTTGCGCCAGACAACAGGTTGGTTTCATTCTATAACACCAGACTTATTTTTCTATGAAGGTTTGAACTTTGAGAGTGTTTAAACAACAGAGAAAAGCGTGAAAATGTTGATCCCTGTCTGAGAAAAATGTATAAAGAGTGTAGTAAAGGGTTTTACAGCCTTAAAACATCTATGATTGTAAAAAATAAAGCTGACTACTATGTGGATTTTGTCTATTGCGGGTTATTTTTACAATATAACTCCTGCGAATAACGGGGAACCACTGTAACTGAAAATAAGAAACTCTTTAATTTACCATTTCTTAAATTTTGAATGATACAGGCTTCTTAATGCAGTACCAAAGTTCTGAGGGGATATTTTTTATAAATGTTGTCATATGAGCAACTCAGATAACTACACAGTACCCATACTGGTTATGGCGTTTTACAGTTTTTCCTCAATTGCTTTAGCTCAATTCTCAATTTTTTTATTTTTCAAAACAAAAAGTTTTGATCTCTGAACAATTAGCTTATTGTTCACTTCAAAGTGGCATTTCTTAATGATTTAAGCAAATTGCAAATGCTTTGGCACATGTGTGTAAACAGTAAGTAAAATTGTCTGCAGTTTGGACAAAAACTAATTGCATATGGCTTGTTGATCAAAATTGATGAGTCGTTTGTCATTTAAACTGTCAAACTCTTCACAACTTCTCAATCATTTTTTCATTGTGCAAACCATCACACCTAAAACAATGTATTCAATTATCAAACATGTGTATACATACACCATAAATATTTTATATTGACATTGATTGTAATATCTGCTAAATTGTATATTATATTATTACATGTTGCCCATTACATTCACAATCCTGAACTGCAGTAACATTCTTGTGGAAGAGCAATTGGAAGAAATCTAATCTCTGGCAACGCCGACAAGAGCGACAGGATGTCTACCAAGAATATATATATTTTTTGTGGATGCTATTTCGTAGTTTTTTTTTTTGTTTTGTTTTTTGTGTGTGTATTTGTGGTAACATAAGAAATATGAAATATATAATACAGTATTTTTTTCTTTGTAGTAATCCCTCTCTTTTCTTTTTTTTAAACCCTTAATTTCCATGGTTGATTGTCATTATGAAAAAAACAACTAATCAATTTGAGCCATTTTTTGAGCCATTTTACACAATAACTAGGTTTTGAAGCATGCATAAAATGTTTTGGGGGAGTAACTACATTTTGCAGACAGTTTTGAGATTTGCACTTACAGTTTAGAGAATGTTAAGTCTGTTTCGAAAAAAAAAAAAAAATGTGCCAAAGCAATTGAGATAAACTGTAAGTTGTCACTTACAAGTCTCTGGTAGCTATGCATGATGTTTTGTTAAACCCACAAGAACTACAAGATTTTGCTGTATTACTCTATATTTAATATGGATAGCAAAATTGCAATTGTACCATTTATTTCCCTGTGACTTTGTAGATTTTGTTGTGTAAAACATCCTGACAGTGTGTTCTAGAAAAATGTTGAGTCTGCATTCACAGAAGAAAACAGCTGAAACTGAATGTGATAAAAAATGACTTGATTGTGGAATTCTTCCTGTAAAACTGAAACAGAAATTTCCGCACCTTAAGGGTGATATAACAGCACTAATGCAATGTGCTTAATTTTATTAAAAAAATAGCCGACAGAGACGTCCCTCTGTGAGTGTGATTTCATCTCTTGTTAAACAGGGTGATGCAATCTGACGAGAACATTATGCGCTGGTCTTTGCATGGAGGAACAAGCTCTCTCTCTCTCTCTCCTTTTTTCAGTAGAGATACCTAAACAATGGTGATTCACATGAGACTTCATTGAGGGGTTGTGGCATATGTGCCATCTCTCTGTATGACCTGAATTTGAGTCATAGCAAAAGTGATTTTCCCCTTGAGCCAGAGAGAACGAGAGTGAGATAGATAGATAGATAGATAGATAGATAGATAGATAGATAGATAGATAGATAGATAGATAGATAGATAGATAGATAGATAGATAGATAGATAGATAGATAGATAGATAGATAGATAGATAGATAGATAGATAGATAGATAGATCCATATAATGTCAGAACCATAGATAGATAGATAGATAGATAGATAGATAGATAGATAGATAGATAGATAGATAGATAGATAGATAGATAGATAGATAGATAGATAGATAGATAGATCCATATAATGACAGCCATAGATAGATAGATAGATAGATAGATAGATAGATAGATAGATAGATAGATAGATAGATAGATAGATAGATAGATAGATAGATAGATAGATAGATAGATAGATAGATAGATAGATCCATATAATGACAGCCATAGATAGATAGATAGATAGATAGATAGATAGATAGATAGATAGATAGATAGATAGATAGATAGATAGATAGATAGATAGATAGATAGATAGATCCATATAATGATGGATAGATAGATAGATAGATAGATAGATAGATAGATAGATAGATAGATAGATAGATAGATAGATAGATAGATAGATAGATAGATAGATAGATCCATATAATGACAGAGCCATAGATAGATAGATAGATAGATAGATAGATAGATAGATAGATCCATATAATGACAGAGCCATAGATAGATAGATAGATAGATAGATAGATAGATAGATAGATAGATAGATAGATAGATAGATAGATAGATAGATAGATAGATAGATAGATAGATAGATAGATCCATATAATGACAGAGCCATAGATAGATAGATAGATAGATAGATAGATAGATAGATAGATAGATAGATAGATAGATAGATAGATAGATAGATAGATAGATAGATAGATAGATAGATAGATAGATAGATAGATAGATAGATAGATAGATAGACAGACAGATGTCAGGAATGAAGGCTGATACAGCAGGAACAGTTCTTCAAAAGGCTGTGGTAAATTGAGAGAAGAAAAAAAGGAAAGGAAAGTGTTACTTGGCTCATTCCCATTTCCTCTTCCACCTGCAGAGAGAAAGATCCACATCACACAAACATAAACAGTGGCGCATTAGCAACACAGAATTGCTTGTGCGTGCCGGTGCGCTGTGATTGTTTCAGTGGCTCCAGCTTTTATTTGGCTGTCATTGGTGAAGTACGGTGGCCCTTGAGCCCCCCTCAGCCCAGCGGTCTTCGCAATGCTTTCAATTACTCGTGTGATAATGAGGGGTGCTGATGAACACACACCTGAGGCACACTGCTACCAGAGGCCACGCTTTGCTTAGCCACCACAGCATGTCTTTTACGCTAGAATAGAGAATAGAGGTGGAGCTGAAGACAAATCCAGCAGCAAACTGTTTGCGCATGTCAGTCCATGCACATTCATGAGATCCGCAAATAATGTAAGCCTTATACATATTAATGACTCTCAGCTGCAGAGGTTTCAAAGCTCTCCGTCTCTCTTACAAAGACCAAATCACACCAAAACACCTAGTGCTCATACATACACCCACTGCTTAACACTTCCTGAAGAGTTTGGGCTGGGTATAAGATACTTTTTCTCACTTTTCACATCTTTACAAAAAAAAATGGATTCATGATGCCAAAATAAAAGAAGCAAATGCAGGCAAGATGTGCACTGAATATAAACAAGTGCATCTGTTTTTCTTAGGCTCTGGTGAATAAAATCAGTTCTATAGTGGCGCATTATGCAGAGCACAATATGTACAGAAAAGTTCTAGTATTACATAACATATCAAAGCAAGTTCTGTGCATTTCATAGCACAAAAATGAGAGAAAAATAAAATGTTTGATCTAAAAAAAAAAACTATTATCTGACTCTGGACAACATTTCATCTCATTTTCGTCTGCCTTTCCGGGGCCGGGTCGCAGAGGCAGCAGTGATAGGAGAGAACCCCAGACTTCCCTCTCCCCAGACAGTTCCTCCAGCTCCTACGGGAGGATCCTAAGGTATTCCTAGAACGGCCAAGACACATAGTGCCTCTAGTGTGTGCTACTGTAGGTCTTCCACAAGGCCTCGTCCTGGTGGGACATGCCTAGAACACCTACCTAGGTAGGCGTCCAGGAGGCATCCGAGACAGATGCCCGAGCCACCTCAGCTGACTTCTCTCAATGTGGAGGAGCGGCCTGGCTCTACTCCGAGCTCCTCCCAGGTGACAGAGCTCCTCATCCCATCTATAAGGGTGTACCCTGGCACCTTTCGAAGGAAACTCATTTTGGCTGCTTGTATCCGAGATCTTGTTCTTTCGGTCATGACCCAAAGCTCAAGACCATAGGTGAGAGTAGGAATGTAGAATGACTGGTAAATCGAGAGCTTTGCCTTTCGGCTCAGCTCCTTTTTTACCACAACGGACCGATACATCGACCAGATTACTGCAGCCGCTGCACCAATCCGCCTGCCAATCTCACGTTCCTTCCTTCCCTAACTCGTAAACAAAACCCCAAGATACTTGAACTCCTCCACCTAGGGTAAGGACTTTCCTCCTTCCTAGAGACACCCTGACCAACAAGTTTTATTTTATTATAATTGTTTTTTTAGATTTATAAATCACGTTTAATCTGAATAAATAAGCTTTCCATTGATGTGTGCTTTAAGACAATATTTTGTGGAGATACTACTGAAATACTATTTGAAATGATTGATAATAATTGGTACTATTTGGAAATATGGAATACTGAGAAAAGTGCCTTTACAATTGTCTATCCGAAGAGCTTAGCAATGCATATTACTCATCAAAAATAAGTTTTGATACATTTGCAGAAGATAATTTACAAAATAGGGTGGTACGGTGGCTCAGTTACCACTGTCGCCTCAGCAAAAAGGTCACTGGTTCAAGTCCCGGCTGGACCAGTTGGCGTTTCGGTGTGGAGTTTGCATGTATCACATTCTAATCCTTTTGACATAAAATAAAAATAATTGTTACTACGTTTTGTCCTCTTTACCAGTTTCAATTTTAACTATTGCCAAAAATTGTGTTGGGTAAAGTCATTTTTAAAAGGTAATATACTACAATCTTACTCACTTTGAGTAACTAAGGGTGTTTTCACACCTGCTGTATTTAGTTCAGTTGAATCGCACTAGAGTTAGTTTTCTGTCTTGGTGCAGTTCTTTGGGCAGGTGTAAATGTAGCAATCGCACTTGAGTACGCATCAAAAGCGAACGAAAAAAGCATACCGAGACCTTCTTGAAAAGGTGGTCTCGGTTCGCTTTTAAACGAACCCTGGAGCGGTTTGTTTATGGTGAGAACATGATCCAAACTAAAACAGACTCAACAGCAAAAAGTACTGCGCCTTTTTGAACTAATCCAGCTGCCGTAGTCCGACGCGCTGTCCCATCTTATAGGGTGTGGAGGAAAAATATTTGTTGACAGTGCTTTATTAACAGTTTTAAACAGAGAGAGAGGAGGAAAAACATTACCTGACGGATCATTGGTAATATTTCTGGAAGATGACCATGTCGCAGTTTAGCTAAATTAATTCACGCCTCCTCCTGAAGAGACTTGCGCCTTCGTCGTTTCCAATGCATTAAAACATTGTTTTCCAGCCGCAGCCGCGTTTCATTCTCAAAAAAGTATAGTTCATCTAAAGTGATGTACAGTATACAAACTATATAGTGTACTATGAACAGTGATACAATCAGCCAGCACAGTCATCCCTCCATAGTAAAAAGCGTCATTTTGTGTCTTCCGGTTTGTTTACTTGTGGGAGTGGCATTTCGCGCACGTTAATTCTAACCAATTAAAAAAAGCAGTTTAGTAAATACGTTCAATAACATTTGGCCAGTGAGTTTGGTTATTTTCAACTGGTTTAGACCAAAGCAATCGGTGTGATGTGAAAAGCACCCAAAATGGCAAAACAAATGTATCATTTGTTGCCCTTGGTCCAGACCAAATGAACCGAACCACAGATGTGAAAGCACCCTAAATGTCTTATTTACTCTTTAAGGAAAGTAATGTAAAAGTATGTGTTGTTATAATTGCATTTTTTTAAAGATTAAGATAGGGTTCAAATTGTAATATATTACTTTTAAAGTAACTTTACCCAACACTGCATGCCACCTACACTGCAAAAAAATGCTGGGTTCCACACAATTATTTCATGTTGTCCCAACACAAATTGATTAATTTAGCTTCATCATTTTGCAAATTTAAGCGGATTCAACATAAAACAATTAGGTTGTCCACCCCCCAAAAAAAAGTGTAATTGTGTATTTCAAGAGTTCACACTTAGCTGATGATTGATAATAAGATGTGTTTGACATGTTGTCCCAGGAGAGAGCCCTGAGCTCAGAAGATCCTCAAGCCTGGGGCTCCCTCCCGTTTCGTAGTGCAAGTCCACAAGCAGACTTTGAGCTCAGGTAGGTCTTGAGAGCTCCCTTGAATTCATTCTTTTGGCCTGTTCTTTGATTATTAGAGTTTGTGCATTGAAAGCTTAGTACTAAATGCTCATGTACGGTGCCAATTTGGTTTATTCAATTACCTTTTACCAGGAAAGTCTTTAAACTGTGGGAGGAAACTGGAGCATGGGGAGAACATGTAAACTCTACACAGAAACACCAACTGGCCCAGCCGAAACTCAAACCCTCAGCGGCGTGCAACCCTATCTTGGATTAATCTAGGAAAGAGGGGAAGGAGTAGGGGTGGATGGGAGATTTTTCAAGACGAAGATAACTAAGGTAAGAAAATCTGGTTATTTATATGTAGTTTGGATTTATTTGATGGGTAAATCTTGTGATAGATAATAGGGGACCAGCCGTGGTCAATCATAGGCACGTGAACCTCTCGAAATTAATTTGTAAATAAACTTCACTTAATATATGGGCCTGAGACCCATCATTTCAACAGTTTTTTTGTCTGCTTGTTGGCAGTGTTCACATTTATTGAAGCTAACAGAGCTATTCGTTTTAATCTAGCCAAACATTCAAAGTGTGAACACTCTTTTAAAACACTGAATTACTGGACAGTTTGATTAGCCTCTGCTCTCTGCTCACATTGAGAAACCTATTGAGAAGTCAAACCCAAGACGCCTTTCATTTAAATGCATCTAATTGCCTTTTCTTGACCTGTCTAAGGTTATCAGATAAGCTAGCGCAAGTATCAAGTGTGTGCGTGCGGTCTTGTTATATAATGCAGAACGACACCGGACACTGAGGAGAGATGCCAACCGACTCGACTAAACTGATTTCTGCCACAAGAGCAAATGAGGACGCATTACAGAGGTCGCGGATGCATTAATGCTTCTTGGCCAACATGGCCTCGGGCTGTGTGGAGTGCGAGCGAGTCTCCGCTGACTGCTGTTTGTCTTTATAGGGCGCTGTTCGGAGCAGAGCTGCCTGTTTGTCATTTCCTTGGAGACACTGAGCTCTGTGGAGACGAGGGCCAGAAAGTTTGACTCCTGCTGGCACTCAGCGCCCGACTTTGACATGTTGGCTGCAGTCACAGTTGTGTGCGGCAAGCTTGAGTGTGTGAGTTGGCGGCCAATAGTGGCGCTGCCCTTAAGTGTGTGTTTGTATGTGTGTGTGTGGGGCTATACATCAGTTTGACTGAATCTGTCGCCATGCTGTCTCAAGTGGATGGGTGGATAGACATAAATGGAGCAGCAGAACTACAAAACAGTTGAAACCAAATAAACAATTAAACGATAGATAGATGGATGGATGGATTGATGGATGGATGGACAATTGGAACAGCAGAACTACAAACCATTTGAAACAAATAAATATTTAAATGATGGATGGATGGATGGATGGTCGAGAGAACAGATGGATAATTGAAACTACAAAACAATTGAAACAATGGATGTATGTAAATGGATAGTTGAATGGACAGATGGATGATTGTACCAGCAGAACTACAAAACAATTGGAACGAAGAACAATTAAATCATGGATGGATGGATGGATGGATGGTTGGATGATTGGAACATCATAACTACAAAACAATTGAAATTAATGAATAATTAAATAATGAAGGGATGAATGGATGGCTGGATGGATGGATGGATGGATTGATGGATGGATGGATGGATGGATGGATGGTTGACTGGACAGATAGATGATTGGAACAGCAGAACTACAAAACAATTGACACAAATTAACAATAAAATGATGGATGGATGGATGGATGGATGGATGGAAGGACGGATGGATGGATGGATGGTTGGATGATTGGAACATCATAACTACAAAACAATTGAAATTAATGAATAACTAAATAATGAAGGGATGAATGGATGGATGGATGGTTGACTGGACCGATAGATGATTGGAACAGCAGAACTACAAAACAATTGACACAAATTAACAATAAAATGATGGATGGATGGATGGATGGATGGATGGAAGGACGGATGGATGGATGGATGGTTGGATGATTGGAACATCATAACTACAAAACAATTGAAATTAATGAATAACTAAATAATGAAGGGATGAATGGATGGATGGATGGTTGACTGGACCGATAGATGATTGGAACAGCAGAACTACAAAACAATTGACACAAATTAACAATAAAATGATGGATGGATGGATGGATGGATGGATGGATGGATGGATGGATGGAAGGACGGATGGATGGATGGATGGTTGGATGATTGGAACATCATAACTACAAAACAATTGAAATTAATGAATAACTAAATAATGAAGGGATGAATGGATGGATGGATGGTTGACTGGACCGATAGATGATTGGAACAGCAGAACTACAAAACAATTGACACAAATTAACAATTAAATGATGGATGGATGGATGGATGGATGGACAGACATCTGAACAGCAAAACTATAAAACAATTTTAACAAATGAACAATTAAATAATGGATGGATGGATGGATGGATGGATAGTCGAATGGACCGATGGATGATTGAACCAGCAGAACTACAAAACAATTGACACAAATGAACAATTAAATGATGGATGGATGGATGGATGGATGGATGGATGGATGGATGGATGGATGGATGGATGGATGGACAGACAACTGGAACAGCAGAACTATAAAACAATTTTAACAAATGAACAATTAAATAATGGATGGATGGATGGATGGTCGAATGGACAGATGATTGAACCAGCAGAACAACAAAACAATTGAAACAAATTGAAACAAATTAACAATTAAATGATGGATGGATGGATGGACAGACATCTGGAACAGCAGAACTATAAAACAATTTTAACAAATGAACAATTAAATAATGGATGGATGGATGCATGGATGGATGGATGAATGGATGGATGGATGGATGGATGGTCGAATAGACAGATGATTGACCCAGCAGAACAACAAAACAATTGAAACAAATTGAAACAAATTAACAATTAAATTATGAATGGATGGATGGATGGTTGACTGGACGGATGGATGACTGGAACAGCAGAACTACAAAACAATTTACACAAGTTAACAATTAAATGATAAATGGATAGATGGATGGATGGATGAATGGATGGATGGACAGACATTTAGAACAGCAGAACTACAAAACAATTTTAACAAATGAAAAATTAAATAATAGGTGGATGGATGGATGGATGGATGGACAGACATTTGGAACAGCAGAACTACAAAACAATTGAAATGAATTAATAATTAAGTAATGAATGAATGGATGGATGGTTGACTGGACAGATGGATGACTGGAACAGCAGAACTACAAAACAATTGAAACAACTGAACAATTAACTAATGCATGGATAGATGGATGGATGGATGGTTATAACAGCAGAACTAAAAACAACTGAAATGAATGAACAATTATGGACGGATGGATGGATGAATGGATGGATAGACAGATGGATGATTGGAACAGCATAACTACAAAACAATTAAAACAATTGAACACTTAAATTATGGATGGATGGATAGATGGATGGATGATTGGAACAGCAGAACTACAAAACAATTTAAATGAATTAATAGATAGATAGATAGATAGATAGATAGATAGATAGATAGATAGATAGATAGATAGATAGATAGATAGATAGATAGATAGATAGATAGATAGATAGATAGATAGATAGATCAATGGATGGATGGATGGATGGTTGGATGGATGGAGACAGAACTAAAAACAATTGAAACAAATGAACTATTAAATGATAGATGGATAGACGGACATTTGGAACAGCAGAACTATGAAACAAAGGAACAATTGAATGATGGATGAATAGATGGATGGATGGATTGATGAACAACCATAAAGGGAATTGCAGAACCACAAAACAAATGGAACAGTTCTGAGTGGCGAGCTTGAGTGTGAGTTGGCGGCCAATGCAGACACTGCCCTTAAGTGTGTGTGTGTGTGTGTGTGTGTGTGTGTGTGTGTGTGTGTGTGTGTGTGTGTGTGTGTGTGTGTGTGTGTGTGTGTGTGTCTGCGTGAGGCAGTACATCAGTTTGGCTGAATCTGTCGCCATTCTGTCTCGAGTGGCTGTTATCATGGAGGCTTCGCCGCTCACACACAAACAGGAGTCTGTCAGAAGCCAAGACACGTCCTTGAATTCCTGCTTCCTTACATATATTAAATAAACAAACAAATGGACATATGTCAGTAGTAAACAAGCCAATAGCGCTGCGGAACGTGTTCTCCGGCAGCCGTGAAAGATGGGGTATTATCAGAGCAATTAGGCGCAGTAAATTCAATTAATCTCAACAAATCTCCACAGAGGCCCGCGCAACGCCACCATCCCCCGGTAATTAAAAAAATGGCCGAATTGGTTCGGCGTTGGAGGGGCGTGATGTCTGGATATAATTGAGGCACGTTTCTATTTATTCCGCCACGCTAGCCAACAACATGTGGAGCCTGGAGCGGAGGAGAGGAGCGGAGCGCGTCCCTTTCGTGCCCACAGTCTCTCGGGGGAGACGAGACTGACGGAGGACTCCGATAATTGGCTCTTCTTTGTCACTTCAGACAGCAAGAACTTTTCATCATGGAGGAATCAGGTCCCTATTTTCCTCACCTCTCTCTTCCTCAAACGCCATAAACAAAGTTTTTTAAAAATAGGCGATAAAATGCAAGTCAGCAGCTAGTTAATCACGCATCCTCTCACCTCTGCTGCACGGTGCTATTTCAAACCGACGTCGTAGATATGGCAACTGGGGAGGAAAGAAATAAATAAAAAACGGGGAAAAATAACCGTGACAGGCTAAATGAAGCGGTGAGCAGAGTGGTGAGGCGTGCGAGTGTTTCAGCTGTGACTCACCTGCCGCTCGCCAACATATGTCAGGCTAACATACCGACTTAGCAGCCGCAAACTAGCCTGCCCTACACGCTTACTCTGCTCATTCAGATAGCTGCTGAAGAGAAGCTGATTCTAAACTATAGAAAATAACAAGCCAAAGCTGTTTTAATTGAATTTTGCTTATGAAATAAGATAAATGGATAATGGAATACTGCAGAAATCAAATAGCTATGGGATAAAATAGTCAAATATTGTCAAATACTGTCAAAACAGCATGCAATTTAAGCTGAATAATTGAAATTTACAAATATTTTACAACACAACAGTGTTATAGTGATTATAATTAGATGAATGTATTTATATTGTAATTAAATTATCCATACAGTCATGATCTGTAACCATTTTTTTAAACTTTTGTTTTTCATTTTCTCACCAGCCTTTGACAGATGTGAAATTATCATTGTGAGTATACCATATAAACATTTATAAGAAAAACAAAACAATGAAACAGATCAAAACAATGAAGGGTGATGAAAATAATGAAGGATCAGAACAATAAATGCTACTTTATTTTTACAATATTGACATTAGCAACACAAATGCCATGGGTTTGACTCCCAGGGAAAGCTACACTGTAAAACCCAAGTCAACTTTATCAAATGAAATGAGTGTAGTTAACTCAAAATTGACTGAAAGTTAAAGCTACTCATTGAGAAGAGTTTTGAACTCAGTGTTGAAGGTAATCAGTTAATTAAACACCTCATTACTTCAACTTGGAGTAAGTTCACAGTACTCATATAGAATCGTTTTTTTAACTCAAATAGTTTGTAGCAGTCGGTTTCCTCAAATGGTTTGAGTTGACTTAACTTATTGGGTTTTACAGTACTCGGTTGGTTTGAGTTCTCCTCATTTATTGGGTTTTACTACACTGTAAAACCCAACAGTGAACTTTATCCAATGAAATGAGTGTCGTTAACTCAAAATTCATTCGTTCATTTTCTTTTCGGCTCAGTTCCTTTTTTTATTAGTCTGGGGTTGCCACAGCGCCAACATATCCAGCATATGTTTTACGCAGCAGATGCCCTTCCAGCTGCAACCTATCACAGGGAAATAACTCAAAATTGATTCTACTCATTTGAAAAGAGTTTTGAACTCAGTGTTGAAGGTAATGAGTTAATTAGATACCTCATTACTTCAACTTAAATGGAGTAAGTTCACAGTACTCATATAGATTAGTTTAACTCAAATGGTTTGTAGCAATTGGTTTCCTCAAACAATTTGAGCTGCCCTAAATTATTGGGTTTTACAGTACTCAGTTGGTTTGAGTTTTCTTCATTTATTGGGTTTTACTGTGCTCAAATTGTTTCGTTTACTCAAATAGATTAAGTGCACAGTACTCATCAGTATTAGTTATTGAACTTAAATGGTTTGTTGCAATCGGTTTCCACAAATTGTTTGACTTACCTCAACTTTTTGGGTTTTACAGTGTAGAATAATTTAATAATGCAAGAAAAGTATCCCATAAATGTGTAATTGGATGAACAAAGATGTCAAATTATGCTACAAATCATACCCATAACAATGTAGAAACAAAATAAAAGGAAACACTGTCAAACAGTGCAAAACAAAATGACAAATGTGTTGAAGCAACTAACAAAATAATGATGCAATAAAATAATGCAAGTACAATGAATCTGTCAAAACAAAGAATTTGACCAATGAATACAGTCAAAACTCAAAATTTAGACAAGAGCAAAGATACAAAACAAAGGACAAATGACAGAATATGATTACAAAACAATAAAGAAAGACCAGAACAACATAATATTGCTAACATACAAAATGCCTCACAAATATATTGATTTTTTTTTAAAGAAAGAGAGAGGGAGAGAGTCTCGCTAAGTGCCCAAAAGTGTAAAGCCAGAAAGAGTATTTGCACTCAATGTTTTGATGTGTTTGTGCAGAAGCGGATTGAGGATTACGGCCGCTGAGCAAAGGTGGTCAAAGAGTGTGGGCTGAAGAGTCCCGTTCATTCTGTAAAAGTGAGTGTGTGTGTGAGAGAGAGAGAGAGAGAGAGAGAGACTTGGAGAGCTTTAAAGATAAATGCTCAACTCTTCTGGAAGCCTCCCAAAACCTGTAAAAGAAAGAGAAAGAGACAGCGAGAGAGAGCGAGGGAAAAAAAAGGTGGAAGTGGTGGAGATCCAATAAAAGTGTCAACAGAAAAAAAAAATAAAAATACATGAAGGTTCTATGTGCGTGTGAGACGAAAAACGAAAATGTAGCAGGTGATTTAAAAGAAGAACTGAAAAAATACAAGCAAGTGAAACAAAAGAACTGAATGAGGAAATACAGAAAAGAAATCAGAAAAGTGATTAGGAATAAGAAGAAACTCTGAAAGAGAGCAAAAAAAAAAAAGAAAGGAGGATTAGCGGGCCGAGTCGACTGGCGGGTTGTAGTCCATCCTCTTTATTTCCTGTGGGAAGAGCAGAGAAACTGACCCCAGGATTATAGATTAGACTTAATAACCCCCTTCCCGCTCACAGTAAAACCCATTAACTTCCCTCCCAAACACCAAACTGCCCAGTTAAAGCCCCACAGACCCAGAGTCACGGCCCGTCTCGACCACCTGCACACGTAAAGTCAGCGCTCATGAGGGGGAGGAGGGGGAACCGTCTGACAGGAGATTTTCACATGAGCCTGAAACACTCACAGGTCTCTGAAGAGAAGTAATACGTTGGCCGTTTTTGACCATGTTACCTGATTGGACAGAGCGCAATTCATAATAATTCGAAAACCACGCTCAGCTCAGGCGGAAAACAATGCAACGCTCTCCATTGACTTTCTCTATGCGGAAGCTGTCTCGTTGTAATTTCCGACTTTATAACAAAAAGCAGAACAACATCCATGCTAAAAGGCATACAGTAAACAAGCTGAAAAACCCAGAACTATGTTTTTATAAGCCGTCAACACCAAAAAAATGAGAATTTAAGGACACAAAAGTTGATACAGGCGATAAAACATGAAGTATCATCAGGAAGAATGGATAAATAGTGTGATCTCGAGACATATGCAGTTCGGGAGTACCCAAACTTGATCCTGGAGGGCCGGTGTCCTAAAGAGTTTAGCTCCAACCGCTGTTAGACACATCTGAACCAGCTAATTAAGCTCTTACTAGGTATACTAGAACAGTGTTTCTCAACCACGTTCCTGAAGGACCACCGACACTGCATGTTTTGGATGTCTACTTTATTACAGGTCTTGCAGTCCCTGTTAACGAGCTGATGATCTGAATCAGATAAGTTTGTTCAAGGAGACATGGAAAATGTGCAGAGCTGATGGTTCTCAAGGAACATGGTTGAGAAACGCTGTACCAGAAACTTCCTGGCAGCTAAACTCTGTAGGACACCGGCCCTCCAGGAACGAGTTTGCCCATCTGTGGTATAGAGAATAGAATTCTAACCGTATTGATCGATGTCAGTTTTCCTTTGACACTAATCAAACACACCTGAACATTAGCTAACCAGTGTCTTCAAGATCATTAGAGAGCTATAGGCATGTGTTTGATTAAAGGTGCAGTATGTAAGTTTGACACCCAGTGGTTGAACTGGGTATTGCACTCCTAGATCAAAATAAACACACGCGTGGGATGCCAGAGATTGAGTACAGGAGCGAGTGATTTAAACCGTGTTCTAAATAAAATCAACGACACGCGATAGAAGGAATTATGTTCCATATTAAAAGGAGTTTTAGTTCTAACCAACACCTCGAATTGAGATATTAGAAACGGTTTCTATTTCTCACAGCTCAACATGTGAAACCTATGACAGTGCACCTCAGGTAAGCCTCGTGTGTTTTATTCAGTGCTAAATGCTAACAATGTGAGTTTGAATGGATTCTAAACCTTACCATTTCGTGAGTGAGTGCTTATTCTGTGCTTCTGAATGGCTGTATTTACATTTCTGTTATGTTTCGTCTGGTGCAAAGAGTCAAACTGCTGTTTGCGTGTTGTTAGGACACGAGATTACAATGTAACCTGCTCACCTAATGTTTACGTTCGTAATATTTATATCATTTGCTAATTAATAACCTCATGTGGAACTGAATCTGTCTCATTTCGACGTCTGATACTGTCCAGAAGAGGGAAACTGACATAGAAGAGGGAAACTGACATAGACCAATATAGTTAGTATTGTATTCTCTATACCACGGATGGGCAAACTCAATCCTGGAGGGCCGGTGTCCTGCAGAGTTTTGCTCCAACGCTAATCAAACACACCTGAACATGCTAATCAGTGTCAGCTGATTAGAAAGCTATAGGCAGGTGTGTTTGATTAGGGTTGGAGCTAAACTTTGAAGTACACTGGCCCTCCAGGATCAAGTTTGCCCATCCCTGCTCTATAGACTTAGAAATAAAGCTACACAACCTGTCATTGGAGCAGTGCCTTTTCAAAAGGTACCCTTTTTTTTACAGTAAAGGTGCACATTTGTACATTTTAAGGTAAAAATCGATACCTAAAAAGTACAAATGTGTACCTCATTGCATCCTAAAGCATAGGTCTCAAACTCAATCCCTTGAGAGCCGCAGCTCTGCAAAGTTTTGCTCCAACCCTATCAAACACAGCTGATCCAAATATCTGAGGTGTTCAAAAGAGTCATTAACCCCTTCATTAGTTGGCTCAGCTGTGTTTGATCAAGTTTGGAGCAAAACTCTGCAGAGCTGCAGCCCTCGATGAATTAAGTTCAAGACCTATGCCTTAAAGCAGGGCTGCCTAAACTCTCTGGAGGGCCGGTGTCCTGTATATTTTATACTAATCAAGCTCTTTCTAGGTATACTAGAAAGCTCCAGGCAGGTGTGTTGAAGGAAATTGGAGCTGAACTATGCAAGACGCCGGCCCTCCAGGACAAAGTTTGGACACCCCTGGTCCTAATTAATTGGTTCATGTGTGTTTGACCAGCGTTGGAGCTGAACTCTGTTGGAAGATTGATCTTCAGGAACAGGGTTGAGCACTCCTGCTCTAAAGGTATAAAATTGTACCTTTAAAGTACCAAGCTACTGTACGGTTTGAAAAGGTACCACCACAGTGACAGATTTTGTACCTCAGAGAGTGGATATCTCCTTGTCTCAGGTTCAAATAGTGTGCTGAAAAAAATACTTTGATGTGGTTAAAAATAATGATTGTTTCTTGATGCTGATTATGTTTCTCTGTAGCTAGTGTATATCATCAGTTCTCTAATATGACAATCTGTACTTTACTTTTGTGTCATTACACACGGTTTAGTAGACGACAGCTTATCAACTGCCAACTTATCCAGCATATGTTTTACACAGCGGATGCCCTTCCCGCTGCAATCGAGTACTAAGAAACATCCATACACTCATTCACACACATACACTACAGCCAATTTAGCTTATTCAATTCACCTGTACCGCATGTCTTTGGACTATGGGGGAAACCGGAGCACCCGAAGGTCTGGCCTAGAGTCTGCCCCAGCCGAGACTCGAACTAGCAACCTTCTTGCTGTGATGTGACAGTGCTAACCACTGAGTCATCGTGTCACACAGGCTTGTAGATATTGTTCTTTTTTTGTTCTAAATCAGAAATAACAAGAAGGTAACTTCCTGCAATAGAAAGTCAATGGAGAGGGTTGAATGGTTTCCCCCTACTCTGCGTGTGGGCGTGGCCTTCATGCACTGCATCTCTATAAATGTATCTATATGGTTCGGGGGTGTGGTCAGGCAAGATAACACCCACAAAATCACAAACACCTACTTTTGAGCTCAAACTCTAAAGAGTCGCTGTCTCTGTACTCGAAAATCACACCAGCCTAGCATTGCCATGGGAGTGTTAGCATGTGTGCGACTTTGGCTCGTGCCGTCTAAAATAAATTTGAGGTTTGTGTTAACATTCCCATTGTGCAACACACGCACACGGCATGCCGCCGCACTCTCGCAGCCTCCCAATTTTCATTTTGATTGTCTGTCAGAGGGGAGGTGAAGGTGTTTAATGCCAGATAAAGCACCCTCGGGGTCATTTTGTTAGCGTGTGAGGCTGTGTGTTTGTGTGCTTATGATGGCCAATAAAGGCTGAGTCCGCGCAGCGCTGGGGATATTGAATGCTTATCTGCTGCGCGTTTGTTTGTCTGCCGAGCGCCTCCCCTGATGTGAAAATCTCCCTCAGCCTCTGCAACGTCGCACTGTTGATGGAAAAAAAAATGGTTTAAAGTGTGAGAGAGAGCGTGTGTGTGTGTGTTGAAAAGAGAGAAAGAGAGTGTGCGTGAAGGAGAGAACGCACTCGTGAGTGTGTGTGTGCGTGACTGAGAATGACTGAGTGTCTCTGTGTGTGTGTGTGTGTGGATAGCGGTAGCTGATTGAAGGGGCAGGGTTTAGGTAGAGGGGGTGGGGTGGGGAGGTGAAAGGGGCGGGGCTGGAGAGGCGAGGGGGTGGGGCTGTCGGGATGGAGTGTTTGTGTTGTTACTCACTGTATGGCACACATTCATACTGGATCTCCAGGTACTTGTAGGTTCCCGGACAGGGGTCGGGGAAAACATCAGACCCGGCCACCACCACACACTGGGTCCGGTTATTACACCTGAGAATATCAGAGAGAGAGGTGTTTAATTAGAGCTAGAAGAGAATCATTGCTGCATTCACTCAACGGAATGAAGATTTTTTTTTTTTTTTGTACATGTTCTTAAGTCAACGGTGTTGGTATGAACAGTGGTCGACCTTTATGTTTTATGTAAATATGTAAAGCCGATATATGTTGAATTATTCACTGTTACTTCGATTTAAAAAGAGTTGCAAGTGCAACTTAGAGTTATTCTATGGAAAATATTAGATTATATTTGAACTTTAATCTGACTTTGTGAAACTAAATTGTATTTTTACAATTACCTTTATCACATCACATCTTGATTTCTGTAATTCACTTGTTAGGGGTTTACCTACAAGTTCTCTCAGAAGATTACAGTATATTCAAAATTCCGCTGCACGGGTTTTGACACACACATCATCACGCCACCATATTACTCCTGTACTTCAACAGCTACATTGGCTTCCCATTAAAGAGCCCCTATTATGGGTTTTTGAAAATGACCTTCCATGCAGTGTGTAACACAGCTCTAAGAGAAGTGAAATATCCAGCTAAGGCTTAAATCTGAAAGTGCACCGCGTTTAAAACTATTGATTCATCTATAAAAGAGTCGACTCAGTGGTTCGAATGAATCATTGTGGTAATGAGTCTTTAGCCGTGCCGACATGACATTGATATGAAACTCAAGCTCCGCCTATTTGCCGTGCGCACAGACCCAGGAAAATTGAAACCCCTGGCCCCACCCACAAACACGGTAAAAAGAAAAAGAGGAAGACAAACACTGTAGCATATCCCGGTTGAATCAAGTCGCATAGACGATGTGCTCTGAAGTGTGAGGGAAGTTATTGTTATTTTCTCTGATAAGGCTGTGAGGAGTCAGTGGTAGACGTTTATTTTTGCAAAACTACCTCAGCACAGTGGCGTTTCAAGGGGGGTGGGGGGGTGCCCCCGTGTCAATAAGCTTGGCCCCCCCCTCTGGCCCCCCCCTAAATTTCAATTATAACACGCGTATTTTTGTGTCAAAACGCCACGGAGAAGCGAGATCAGCCATCGGTGGCAGACTGCGGAGATATGACTGAGGCAAGTGTTGCCAGATGTAGCTGACTGATTCCAGCCCAAAAACTATCCAAAACCCGCCAAAATGCACATACATGCATGCAATCGAAGTCAAAACCGCCCAACCTGGCAACACTGACTGAGGCCTCTATCGCGCGCTCTCGTTGTTGCGTGCACTCGCTCTCTCTGTCAGTGACGGTGCTGCGCACATCAGTTCCCCGCATTCGTCAGAAGTTAACCCCCAAATTGAAACAGGTAATAAAAACATTCAGTCATGTTTATGTTGTGAAACACTATCAAAATGTCCGCTGTTGATTATATTAGACTGCTGTTTTCAATAGCGATTTTAACACTTATAGGAAGTCCTCGGCTATGCAGAGGCTATAATTAATCAGAAATTGCATAGTTTTACGTTAGGAAATGCAGTCTTGAATTTACAAACAGTCAGCAAGTACCGGAGAAAAGATGCAACACAATGATTAAATTTAGTTTTCAGTCACGCTCGTGTAAAGGTATAATATTCAACTCGTTTAGTTTGCCTTCATTCATTTTTGTTTTCAGTTGTGACATCAAGCACGAGTCTTCAAACACATGATTACTTACAACACGTTTTTAAACATAATAGTTTTATTTTCTAATAACTACTTTTTTATCTTTCCCATGGTGACAGTCAGTGCAGAATATTTCAGTTATTTTGCAAGATTTTGCAAGTTTATTCAGACAAAGTCCCTTTAAGTATTCTGTAGTCTTTAATTTAGATTAAAGTATAATTTAAAGACTTGTTAACTAGGAAAGTTGGAATAAATAGTCAAGTTATTGTATAACTGGTTTGTTGTGTAGACAATCAAAAAATATACAGTAAATATTTCTTAAGGAGGCTAATAATACTGGCTTTAAAAATTTAAGACTGCTTTTATTTAAGAAATAAACTAAAGAATCAAGACTTATTATGACTCCAGAATATTTTTTTGTTTGTTTGTTTTATAGGGAATACTGTGAAAATCTCCTTGGTTTGTTAAAGATCACTTGGAAAACATTATTTTAAGTTAACGAGAGGGCAAAAAAGTTGACTTCAACTGCGTCTGTTAAAGTTTACATGTGCAAAAATGTGCCTTGATGTACTTGAATGTTAGAAATTTGTTATCCTGCTACAATACAAAGTTACTTGTCAAGTAAATTAACATGGAAGATTATCTTGAGTTTAAGTTATTTAATTAGCTTGTTTATGAAGACTGCAGAGTGATACATGAAAACAATGACTTCGAATAATTGTTTAAGTATTTTGTGATGCATGTTAAAATGTGTCACAAGTGGCCCCTGCCCGGCCCCCCCAGTTACTCTGGTCTAGAACCGCCACTGCCTCAGCATTATAGCCCCAGCCTTGTGCTGTGTTCCTGTCATTCTTCCGACGAGTGAAATTACAGGAGTTTTCTGGGAGAAATATCAAAAAGGGAGGGTGGCGGGTGATGAGTCTGAAATATGGGAGACTCCCGGGAAAAAACGAGAGTGTTGGCAGGTATGCTCACACATACACTCTGCACTCTGACTACTTCAAATTGTTGATAAGCTGAGGTCGGCATTTCTCTCTGTCTCGCGCTTAACGCAGTCGACCGATCACAACAGACTGGGTTATTGGACCAATCAGCGCAGTGTTCAATAATCTTTAGTCTGTATCTTTATAAAGCCTTGCCTAGCCTAACTTTGCATAGTTTGTTTCCGTTGTTTTCGCTGCCTGTCCTGACCATTCGCCTGTTTTTTGACTACGTGTTTTGGCTTACCATTATGCTCCTGTTTTTGACTATTGCCTGCCTGACATAATGTACATATTATGTGCACAGTATTGCTGCAATAATACACACACAATTTACTAAAATGCATATGAAATATTGAATCTATCGGAAAATGATCAAATCTCGAGTCATAATCTCAACACTAATAATTTCACACAAGGTTTGATTATCCTAGCAGACACACAACGTCATAAGACGTTAATATTAGGTTAGATTTAAGTCACCAGTGTCTAAGAACAATGTTGTTTTGACATCCAATAACAATGTGAAATGACGTTGATATTTTGTTGATTTTAGGTTGCGTTAGAAAGTGACCAAGATCCAACGTCAAGCCAACATCTTAAACCAACATCGTATTGATGTCAAATACTGACATTTATTCGTCAGGAATGGCAACCAAAACCCAATGTCTGATAGACGTCATAGTGGTAACGTCCACACAATGTCAAGCTGTAACATCATTAGATGTTGATTTATAGTTGTTTGTAGGTTGTGTTAGAAAGTAACGGAAATGAAATGTCTGTCCGACGTTGGACATTGATGTAGGCCTGACGTTGGGTTCTGACGTTAACAAGATTTTCATTTCCAAACAAAATGCAACATCCCGCGGCATTGGGGTACAACGTCAATCTGACAGTGAGACGCACGTGGAGTCTTCAGACTATTTCTCCAGCTCAAAGCCACTTAGAGCCACTGCCTCTGACTAAAGCAGATAAATGTATAAACGCAGGGCTGTTATCGGTATAAAATGCAAACACGGATCGAGCGCTGTACAGATTTATTCTCGCTCAAACAGACGCAGAGGCACTTCTCTCTCCAAATCCCCTCATCACGGCTTCACTACTGCAGCGTCATTCCCACTTCCAATCCCTTTCTCAATCTACTCCTCCCTCCCACCAGCCTCCTCTCATCCCTCCTTCTCTCTCTCCATTACAAGGCTGATGGATAGCTGGAAGAGGAAATCATTGATCTCGTCTCAGAGGAAGCAAATGCTGAACACAGACACAGACTGGAACTGCAGGCAGAGCAAACAAACACACTCGCACAGGCACACACAACAGTTACGCTCACGTTATTCAAACACACACACACACACTAAACAGTCACTTAACCACTCAACCGTATCAATACTCTCAGGAATACACAGTGCACGCAAACAAAACAGTGACATGAACAGCCATTTACACTAGCATCTCTTTATAATGTAGTCAACAAAATACTTACAAAATTATAAGAGTATGTGACTCACTGTTACGCAAAATATATTTCAGATCTAGGTTTGACAATAAAAGCTATATCAATATCAATGACTACGGTTACATGAACATAGTTGCCTTAATCTGAATAAGACAATAATATGATTTAGGTGTTTACATAAGTTCATGTCATGATCCTGTTTTACATGTTATAGTACATAATTCAATTAACGTTATTACGTCACCACGCAGGTTTCATGTAATTTCAGGTTTTTCATTATTAATTTGTCGACTTTTACTGCAGTTTGGCACTTTCAGTTTCATTTTGGAACATTTCATGTATGCTCCCCGTGACAAACGAGATATTGGATGCGAGTATGAACTTCTGGAAGTGTGTAGTTTTAATGGGATTTGATACTGCATGCCGTATGGAGAAAAAAAACGTCGCATTTTGCAATGCAGGTGTCTATGGTTCTTCACTGACTCGGTAGATGCTGAGAATAGTGTCAAACAGCCAAGTGTGTATAAACTATCCTGTCTCAAAATGCAGCGAAAATCCTACATTACGCTAATAGTTTAAGTTGTTTACATTAAAATCTAAAAATCCGCATACTCCACATGTCTTAATTCCATTTCTGTTGAGTTCGATTATGACTTTAGTCGGATTAAGGTAATCAAAAATCGCTGTTTATAGACCTTTTTCTTGGAACGCAAAATTACCCATTATGCTTTGCGTGTATGCGCAAGGAGAATGCTAAGAACTTCCTATTTTAATCTTTTTTACCTGCTTTTATAATCTTTGAACTAATACTGTTGTCGATCAGATTTTCCCTCGTTGTCAGACAGCATCTTCTGTCGTTTGAATGAAGCCTCGTCATCGCTAATGTCAACAGTTTCTCTTTCTTTCAAATATATAACCAATCCAAACAAATATAGTTCACCAAAATGTTTGACACACACACCTAGCCTAATGTACACTCCCACTATCACACTGATTTAATAACTGTGACAAAGTGAAAATAAAGTGACGTTTTGAAATGACAGAAAAACACAAACCGTGGTAAATACTACACAACACACTAAATGAAACATAAACGGCTCGCGATTAGAATGAACAGCAAATCAACCAGCAGAGTATCAGTAACAGACTTTTTATTGGTCATTTTTGTAAATCGCATGACTTACACACCTGTTAAGTTTCATGCCAGTAATCTGGTTTGCTCTATGATGCAGTGAAGTATTGCGTGCATGTGTGTGTGTGTGTGCTGAAGAGCCGCTGAGCTAACAGCTGACAGGCCGGGGAAACACACACACACTGCATTTCTGACAGCAGACACGTAAACTAGGAGAACATTTTTTCTCTCGCGCTTGAACCACACCTTACAGATTACAACGGCTTTAACACAGATCTTTCAAAGTTGTGTGTCATAAAAACAATTAGTAATCCACTCAAAATGCTATTGAAACCCATTTTCGGAGCGCGAATTATCAGTTGTAATCACTGTAAACGGAAGTTCTAACCATTCTACCGGAAGACGCTGGTCGCTATGGCGCCCTCCATGCAGCAGCCAAGAAAAAGGTCTATATGGTAGACTCTTAATTAGATTATTGTCTTAATCGTATAGACAAATTACCAACCTACGTCACACATGATGTCACACGGGTTCCCGGTTGCAAAAAGAGACCGTTTGCAATAGCAAACATGTCGTGTTGTGCGGTAGGATGCCAAATTCGAACTTTTATCGTACACCACACTGCTTTTAATGCCAACCGCAGACGTCTTTGGCTAAAAGGGAACTAATTGAAGTGAGGATCCTCATTAAAAATGCTGGACTCTGCAGTTCTCATGTTATATCAGGTAAGTTCACGCTATGCTGAATCATACACATTACTCGTTTTTGATTGCAGCAATGATTTCAGCAAAAGCAGTTAAATATGGTTAATTAAACTGCAGGCACTGAATGCTAAGAATGAAACGTGAAAGTGTAAGTTCGGTCACACTTTATTTTGACGGTCCGTTTGTTGAATTTAAGTTACATTGCAACTAATTATCATTAGATTATAAGTAGACTGTTAGGTTGGGGTTAGGGTTGGGGTTGGGGTTAGGGTTAGTGTAAGTTGACATGTAATTGCAAAGTTTCTTATAGTCAGTTAAATGTCTGTTGAAGGACTGTTAAATGTCAGTGTCAACAGATATTAAGTAGACAGTCTACTAATACTCAAATGGACCATCAAAATAAAGTGTTACCGTAAGTTCACATACCCTGCCGTAAAGGTGCCGTTCGTTGTCAGAATGCAGTTTTGCTTGTTGATGATTAATTACTTAGGCCTTGTATAGTCACGTCTTTTTTCCTTGTCTTAGGCTTGGCAGAACCTCATTTTTTAGCACTACATAGTTTTGAATCTGGTAATCATGGAACATTAATTCTTGCACATTACCACACACTATTTTTTTGCACATTACCACACAGTTTCAATGAGATAGGTGTGCATTTCGGGCTGGATGCTTGGCCATTTCATCTTATCCAATATTCATTGGGAGGGTGCTATCGCAGATGGACCTGTCAGATGAACACCGCTCACTTTAATGTTAATTTTACCACTGTGCTTATCACTGGGTGACAAACTGGATACAACTGGGTGTTATAATATGCTGAAAGAATTATGTAAATAGTATATATAATATGTAATCAATATAACTTATATCTAAGACAACAACAAACTCTGTACCGCATCGGATGCCATTCCCTCATTGTAAATGCTAGCGTTCCCAGTTTTTTTCTGCAAACTCGCTGCGCGCGCATTCTTTATGTTTACAAACATGGTAATTCATTTATTAAAATCGGATTATTGGTGTCCATGTAAACATACTCCATATAAAAAATAAAAAAATAAAATAAAATAAAAAAGGTGCTTTATGATGAAAATGGAATTATTAAAAAAATGATCCATTGTGAGGCTGGCTTCACCCAAAAGCAAAACCATGAGTCATTATAGAGATGGTGATGTGGTGCTATGCTACGCTACTCCTCCATCGTTGGCCAACTAAGATCGCAAGTTGCGTTGTTACAAACATAGTTCATTGATTTGTCGTTTCCCAAATCCATCAAATTGGCAAACTGCGTTGCAAACTTATACGCTTGCAACTACACCTCTCGAGCTGTTAGAAACATAGTTCCTGGTTGTGTTCTATTTCCAGTTATTCCACTAAACACTACTTCTTCAGACGTTTTGGGTCAATAGATTTTTTAAATGAAATGCCTTTCTCATTGTTTGGTCAAACATACAGTCAGTGTTGGGGAAAGTTACTTTTGAAAGTAATGCATTATAATATTGAATTACTCCCCAAAAAAGTAACTAGTTGCATTACTTGGCTACTTTTATATGGTAAATAATGCGTTGCTGTAATGTGAAGTGGGACGCTGACAAGGGAGGTGCGGATCCAAACGCAGGGTTTATTAGGAGAATGGTAAGGCAAGCAATGGTCAACACGAGTAAACAGATGTATACAGGCAATCCAGAGTTGTGGACAGTAAACAGGCAGATGGTCAAAAGGCAGACAACGTAAATAAACAAACAAACAAGACGAGGGTCAAAACACGGCAAAGCAAGGCAAAGGAAAATGTGTCGTAATGTTCACAATTCAGTATAACAGGATTCAGCAAAGAGGTGTGCATGTGTGCTGTGTATATAATCCATGTAATCAGTTCATGAGCAGCTCTCAGCTATGAGTGTGTGAATTCAATGGAATGAGAAACAGGTGCGTTTTAGCGGTGCATGACTGGAACTTGTAGTCCATAAACTGGCGGATTTGTAGTTCTTTAGTGAACTGTGTGTTTACAGCCGCTAGATCGCTGGTGATCATAAATGACTTTCGCATTAGTTTTCCTTATCTGGCTGAGGCTTGATCTCTTTAAAAACTTTTTTTTATTTTATTTTATTTTTTATAGAAGAGCTTTGCAATTAACAACACACCGTATAACCTACACCTACATTTACCTTTAAAAAAAACACATCAAAACAAATATTTTAGGATAATATTATCTGAGAACTTCCTGACCCCAGAGCTATAAATGCCATATATACAGGTTATTGAAAGTTAAAAGCAAAATCACTGTCCATTGAGACAATCCCCTTTTTCTTTTCTTCAATGCGTTCAAAATAATGAACACATTCTCTCATTGACTGCATTATTCATTGTGACAAATTTTAATTATTCATTTTTTTTATAGTGAATTAATTCAATTAAAATGTAACTCAACTATTATTACTTATTTTTTTTAAGTAATGTGTTACTTTACTCGTTACTTAGAAAAGTAATATTATGTAATTCACAGTATTTGTAATGTGTTACCCACAACACTGCATACAGTAAACCTGTAGTATAGTGAAATTTCATTATTTAAAATAGCATTTGTTATGTATTTTATTTCGGCAACGCAGTGGCGCAGTAGGTAGTGCTGTTGCCTCACAGCAAGAACGTCGCTGGGTCGCAGGTTCGAACGTCGGCTGGGCTGGGTCAGTTGGCGTTTCTGTGTGGAGTTTGCATGTTCTCCCTGCGTTCGCGTGGGTTTCCTCCGGGTGCTCCGGTTTCCCCCACAGTCCAAAAACATGCAGTACAGGTGAATTGGGTAAGCTAAATTGTCCACAGTGTATGAGTGTGAATGTGTGTGTGGAAGTTCCCAGAGATGGGTTGCGGCTGGAAGGGCATCCCAGCGTAAAATCGTGCTGGATAAGTTGGCGGTTCATTCCACTGTGGCGACCCCACAAGGGACAAAGCCGACAAGAAAATGAATGAATGAATGTATTTTATTTCTGTGATGTCAAAACTACTCATCATTATTATAATAGAATATGGTGCTGAAGAAACAAATAAAAAATATAAATGAAACCCTTACACTAACACATATATCAGAAGCCATAAAAACAAGTGACTTTTTTTTTAGACAAAGTATTCCACAGAACAAAGTTGTTATTAAATCATCAGAAATCCTCATGGAGATCATAAGTATGCAGGTACAAACATATCATACAACACCATACCAAGTAACCATTGAATATTTTATTTTATTCAATTCATTCAATATTTTATTCAATATTTATTAATTTATGTATTTGTTTGTTTGTTTGTTTTTTGTTTATTTGTTTGTTTGTTTTTTGGTCTCTTTTTTTGGATTGTGTGTTTAAACGTTGCTTCTCTTCTGTGACTTTATTATAAATGTTGAAAACAGCAGTTTTTTTCAAGGTTTTCCATAAATAGAATGTTTAACAGAAAAGCATTTATTTGAAATACAAGTATTTTATAGCAGCGTGAATGTCTTTTAGTGTATTTTTAATCAATTTATCATACCCATCCTGAATAAAAGGGAAAATATATAAATAAATGAATGTTTTTTACACTGATAGTATAGTAGTGTTAATATAATATAATATAATATAATATAATATAATATAATATAAAATAATATAATATAATATAATATAATATAATATAATATAATATAAAATAATATAATATAATATAATATAATATAATATAATATAATATAATATAATATAATATAAAATAATATAATATAATATAATATAATATAATATAATATAATATAATATAATATAATATAATATGGGCTGCATGTGTTGGCGTGGGTTTCCTCCGGGTGCTCCGGTTTCCCCCACCAGTCGAAAAACATGCACTTTAGGTGAATTGGGTAAGCTAAATTGTCCGAAGTGTATGTGTGTGAATGAGTGTGTACGGATGTTTCCCAGTGATGGGTTGCAGCTGGAAGGGCATCCGCTGCGTAAAACATAGGTGTTATGATTATCAGTGATCTAGCGGCTGCAGATCGCTAACGGACTACAAATCCACCATTTATGAACTACAAGATTCAGTCATGCACCACACACACAATCGTTTCCTGATCCTGACTGATTACATTTACACAGCCAGAGGATTGTCAAAGACTGATTACATGAACTATGTACGAGCACACACACAAACATCAGTGCTGAGTCTTGTTAAACATTACGTCGCGTTTTCCTTGCCTTGCCTTCTGTGTTTTTAAACCTTGCTTTTTGTTTGTTCATTCCTGTCTGCTGCCTGCCTTTTGCACATCTGTATTTGACTTTGACTCTGGATTGCTTGTGTACATCTGTTTGCGCCTGTGTTGACCATCTCTCTGCTAAATAAACCTGCGTTTGGATCCTCAACTCCCTCTTGTCCAGCGTCCATTCACGTGATGATAGCAAGTGTTATTTGCTATATAGCTTATATATTTATGTTAATAAAATAAAATAAAATAAAATAAAATAAAATAAAAACAAGACTCACTTGGACATGTGTTGAAAATTAGATAAGCCATTGTCCCCGAAAAAAAAAAATAAATAAATAAATAAATTATATATATATATATATATATATATATATATATATATATATATATATATATATATATATATATATATATATATATATATATATATATATATATATATAATAAATAAGTAAATAAATAAATGAAAATAATACTAAAATGTTAAATGTGTTACGCATTACCATTTGAGTTTAGCTCCAACCATAATTACACTAACCTGAACCAGTGGATTTAAAGCCTTTAGACTGACTAGAAGTGTGCTTAAGCTGATTGGAGCCGCACTCAGCATGACAGCATCAGAATTGGACCCCCTGGACAAAAAAAAAAAACTACCACAAAAATAGATCCTGTAAAGCAGAACAGTGCTCTGATGTACCTCTGTGACATGATCTTGAAGGCGTCTGGTAGGTAGCACTGTACATTCTCCATCTGAAAGGGGTCGGCGTCACAGATCTTGTCGTCTGTCCGGCCGTAGTTGGCTGTTTCGATCATGATGACATCACTGCCAGGACAGCGCAGCTCGATGGGGTAACCCTCGCATGCCAGCTCCCTCCGCATCAAACCAAATGGCATTGCAGAGCGACTTAATGCTACAAGAAGAAAGAGAGAAACACATTCAGTACATGCGTTCACATTCTGCTTAGAATTCAGAAGAAAATTGTTCAGTCATTTTGCATGCCATTTTTCTGAGCAAAACAAACTTCAATCTTTATTGCTAGAGTGCATTTACAAGGTAGAATCCCTAATGTAAAAAAAAACAACAACAACAACTTGATTTTCTATATTAAATGATTGGCTTGCGCTTTATGTATACATGTATGTATGTATGTATGTATATATGTATGTACGTATGTATGAATGTATGTATATATGAACAGCAGGGAAAATAAGTATTGAACATGTCACCATTTTTCTCAGAAAACATACTTCTAAAGGTGCTGTTGAGTTAAAAATTTAGTGGTAACAACCAATTGAATCCATATATGCAAGGAAAACTAACCTTATTAGATTACAAATTAAGTTTTGTGTAATACAATAAAATGACATAGGAAAAAATGTATTGAACACATGAAAAAGGGAGGTGCAGAAAGGCAGTGAAAGCCCAGACAGCAACTAAAATCCTTCAGAAGTTCTTCAGCAACCCTCTGCCTTTCGTCAATGTAAGTGAATTAATATTAGCAGCTTCAGTCCAACATCTACATTAGCAGGATGATGAAGATGAAACCAGAGTAGACACTTCAGCAAGACAGTGATAAAAACACAGCCAAGAAAACTCTCAAATGCTTTCAGAGAAAAAATAAATAAAGCTGCTTGAATGGCCCAGCTAATCACCTGACTTGAATCCAATAGAAAATACAAACTAAAGATCAGATTTAATAGATGAGAATGAGAACCACAGAACCATCAAGATTTTTACACTCTGTAGAAGTCTGTGAAAAAAATCATATCTGAGCAATGAATGTGACTTCAATCTCCAATCTTCGAGAGGTGTCTTGCAATCACCAAACAAGCCATATATATATATATATATATATATATATATATATATATATATATATATATATATATATATATATATATATATATATATATATATATATAGTATAAGTTAATATAAGTATTAATTACATTTCTATAGTTCAGTACTTTTTCCTTATGTCATTCCATTGTTATTACAGATATTCATATTTTTTTTTTGTTTGTTTGTTTTTTTGTATTGTCTGATTTTTTAGCATAATCTGGTTAAATTCCATGTCAACAGCTTCTTTAGAAATAGTATTCCAGGAAAAAACATAATGTGTTCAATACTTATTTTCCCCATTTTACTTATGCATGTATTCATTCATTCATTCATTCATTCATTCATTCATTTATCATATACAGTTGAAACCATACACTGTATAAAAGGGCACATAACTATTAAAAAAAAAAGTCAGATGGTAATGTGACTAAACTTTTTTCTCTTTTAGGTAAGTTAGGATTATCAAATTTGTTTCTGTTATGCTTAATAGCAGAATAATAAGAGATTTTTTGAGAAATTGTTATAACTTTTCTTGAGAGTCAAATTTACGTACAATAAGATTATTATGCCTCAAAAAAATGCTCAGATGATGGTGTCAAGGTTTTAGAAGTTTCTGATAAGCTAAAAATTGGGTTCCACACAATACATATATACCCTACATGTTGCCCTAACCAAATCCATTAAGTTAACTTATTTTTTTTTTACAAATTTAAGTGGATTGAACATAAAACAATTGAGTTGTCCCCCTCCAAAAATAAATAAATAAATAAATAATAATAATAATAATAATAATAATAATAATTGTGCAGTTTCAACTCATTTTATGTAAGTAGTTTGAACAAGCAGCAAACATTTTTTATTTTTTTGGTAGTGTAGGGGTAGGAATCTTTAGGGATTTCACAATCTGATCCAATTGATTTTGGGGATCACCTATCACTTTAAGTACAGTTGAAACCAGAAGTTTACATACACTCTATAAAAAGGAACATAACCATTTTTTTTTTTTGGAAGTATGCGATTTCAGACACAGCTCCAGTTAAAATTGAATATAACGCAGAATTTGAAGAGCGGAATAATATTCATTTAGCAGAGACACATTTGTAAATGGCTAAATATAAATCCGTTTTCACAAACCAGATAGCCATCCCATCAGAGAAAACATATGAAGCGACCAGGTGTAAACAGTTCCTAAGTGGTATTTAAGAGAACAGGGAAAGGATTACAAACCCACTGAGTTGGGAAACAGCATGTTAAGTTGCAGTGGAATGAGTGGTTGACATTTGCAGATTAAAGCAGCATGATTAAATCCTGTGCAGCTCCAAGTAACGTCTGACTTTCACGTTGACCTCTAAGTAACAAAGGGAACTTTACTTTTCAATCCTCCTCCTCTTTTGCAAAGAAACGCCAATTTTGTCTCCGAAGCTGAATGTATGCACTTGTTCCATTTGTCTGCACAACACAACCTTGGTATCAACTATGCAGGTTTTTGAATTGTCTGCTTTCCTGTGAAAAAAAAAAAAAAAAAAAAAACTTCCCTCTATTTGATTGCAAAGTCTTTGAAGCCGCAAGAGCTTAAGGCATGAATTTCAGGAGTACTGAGCACTTCATTGATCAGTTTTTTTTCCTGTTCATGGAACTCTGTGGGTCAGTTCCACCCCCTCATCTTTCAGCACAATGGACAGCTCCACATGTCCCCCCTCTCTCTATTTGTCAGCACCACGGAGAGCTCCATTGCCTGGTTTTTGTCCTTCTGTGAGTGGAGGCGGCTGGCGGCCATTTTACGTGGCTGGATCTTCAAACTCTTTGAAAGCTCTTGTTCTGATAAAGTATGCCACTCTGTGCCACTCTCAGGGCCTCTCAGCCAGGCACAATGATTAACCCTACGGCACCTACAGCCCTCTTAACACATCTCTCTCTCGCGCTCTCTTAAATTGAGTGTAAATGGCAGACGCCACATGTGGGCAGAAGGGGTCACAGGCAGGTCTGGGGTCAGTCCTCTCTTCATGTTGCTGCTTCCGCTCAGGTGTTTTAGTTATTGTGATTAGGACACATGAGAGTTGCTTTTCTATTCTAGAGGCTTGCGTTGGGTTGGTGGATGGCAGCCGGAGAAGAGCTTTATGAAAGAGTGGGAGGATGCTAACGGAGTGTGTGTGGAACTCTAACAGTTTGTTTGAGCGAGAGGGTAAATAGTTTGCTCCTCGAGACTGGAAAGTGTGGAAATATGATCACTGGCTGTGAAAAAAAAAAACAACAAAAAAAAACTTGTCCTTCATTTCCTGATTCTTTTTTTTTTTTTTTGTGAGTTATAAAGGTTTTCTGTAATAAACATCTATGCTGTAACGCCGAGTTATATTCTTAATTAGCAGATTACTTCGTGACCTGCTAATTATGTTACTAATGCATGAAAATGTTGGGTGCATTTTAAAATCTACATGAAGTCAAAGTTGAACCTCTTTATTTAATTTAATTCCATGGTCTTATTGTGTACATTTCTTCTTTTTTTTTTTTTTTTTTGAAAGCCACGTTGAATGATTTGATGGTTGCACTTTATTTTACAGTCCTGTTTTGTGTGTACATACACTGTAAAAAGTGAAAACCAACTGCCTTAAAAGCAACAAATTGACTTCACAAATATAATGTAAGTAAACCCATTGTAACTTAGTTAAGTTATCTAAGTCAACTGTTACGTTGACTTGATTTTTATAATTATGCTAATTGTACTCACTTTTTTAAAGTGAACTAATCCCTTTTTATAGTGTCAGACTATTTTAGCATGTCTGTTTTCAAATAAGTACTGTAATTATTACAATATTACATATTTGGTGCTTCATTAAGTTTATAAAATCTACAATTATAGGCTGTATTGAATTTAGAAGACACGCTGGAGTCTGGAAGAGCAGATTTATTTTAGTTACTGTATGTCATTTTGCTAGATACAAAAACGCTGAAAAAAAACCCAACAACAATTATATTAAAGGTGTATTGGTAAATATTAGTAAAAGTGATTAGTTTACTTGTATTTAAAAAAAGTGAGTACAATTTGCATAATTATAAAAATTAAGTTACAATGGGTTTACTTACATTATTTGTGTAAAGTAAACTTGTTGCTTTTAAGGCAATTAGTTTACTATAATCACTTTTTACAGTGTACTATATACATTTCATAGTCAATCCATGAACTAGGTTACGTATATCTAGTACAGGGATGGGCAAACTTGATCCTGCAGGGCCGGTGTCCCTGCAGACTTTTGCTCCAACTCTAATCAAACACACCTGCTTGCAGCTTTCTAGTGATCCTGAAGACACTGGTTAGTGTGTTCAGGTGTGTTTGACTAGTGTTGGAGCAAAAGTCTGCAGGGACACCGGCCCTCCAGGATCAAGTTTGCCCATCCCTGATCTAGTACACTGTAAAAAAAATTAAGTTCCACACAATACTTATATACCCTACATGTTGTCCCAACCAAATCGATTAAGTTAACTTAATTTTTTTTATAGTCTTCCATACTATAACAATATGCGAGCCAAGTAGTATGTCCGAATTCAAAGAATTCGAAAAACAGTATGCCAGAAGTACCCGGTTGACCTACTACTTCCGGCGAGATTCTGAAGTGCGCATGGGATGGACGCTACACTATCCTATGATGCACCATGAGAGAATTCATGAATGGCAGCAAAGAGCATAGAATCACCAAGAGGCGACACTCTGTTGCTATTTGGGGAACAGCCACTAGATGCCGCTAGTGTCACGCAGTGGCCATTTTGGAATGAAAATTCCAATAGAACAACAGCATGGACAACTAACACTAGACAGAATGTTTTACATTATTGAGGTAAATATGAGTTAAAATATTATATATTCATACACACCATTGAAAAGCAACATTTTAAACAACATCTCAATGAAAAGTTTTCGAAATGGTTTTCAATGAAACAATTTTCAAAATGTTGACAAGACTAATATATATATAATATCTGTTTGACTTATGACATGAGAGTGAGGTTAACAAAATAACTTAAATTACAATGTTTTTTTTTGTTGTTGTTGTTTTACTTAAATTAGTGTGATGCAAAAATGAGTATACTCCACATCAAAAACTATTTTACCTACTACGCAGTTACCTACTGCGTAAAACATATGCTGAATAAGTTGGCGGTTCATTCCGCTCTGGCGACCCCTGATAAATAAGAGACTAAGTAGAAAGTAAATGAATGAATATATGCGCAAGACACCATTTAAACCTGTAAAGGGCTTACATCATTGTGTACAACCTACTCTCCCAAGAACAAAACACTGTGCCTTTGTAAATGTATATTCACAGAGATAGGCTGTGCAGGTGTGTGAGGCATTTCTGTTGCTAATGCTGCCATTTCTAATTGTACCATTTGACAATTGAGCAGTCAAAAATAAATTGAAATTTTTTTATTAAATTAAACAAACATCCCAAAACTGTCATTTGTGGCGTTGTCCTGGGTGCTGCATATTTGAGCTGCTATATATGATGTCATATATCATATAACACATTTTTCACAAGCTTATGTCATACCTGCCAACATTTGTCTCCAAAATTCCAGAAGACTGGGAGGGGGCGGAGCTTGGGGGGTGAATCTGGTCGGAATAACATCTGAGAACCGGTTTTGTAACTGTACTGTGCTGTTAGTAACTGTACTATGGACCAGGTTTCGGATGACCACTGCGATTGCATACTATACCAAAGTTGGCGGCCCAGAGGTGTTACAGACTGTTCCAAAAAGCTCAGGACCGGAGACGGGGTGAAATTACAGGAGTTTTCCAGGAGAGATAACAAAACGGGAGGGTGGCAGGAGATGGGTCTGAAATTTGGGAGACTCCCAGGAAAAACTGGAGTGTTGGGAGGTATGGCTTATATATTTTTTATTTTTACATTTTGGAAAGAGTATTTAGAGAATTTAGTCAGGAATGTGTCTCAGACCACCTCCTGAAGTGCTGTGGATCAAATTTATATCTGTCTCAAATGCATTTGAGGGCATTCACACCTGCTCTTTTTACCATCTGACAGATATCCAATCAAAACATAACTGCATGAAGTGACCAAGTGTAAACAGCCACTTGTGGTCGCCATGGAATTGAACGTACATAAGTGCATCATACATCACACAGCCATGTAACTGACACGCAGACTCGCCACAGCAAATCAAGTCAGCAGCATGGGCATGGATGGTGTAATCTTACCATAAAATGTGTAGTTTCAAAGTTCAAACTTGTTCAGATGATCTGGAGATTTGCTGTACGCAAACAACCTTATTATGAGCCCATTCTGGTGTGCATTCAAATAGACACACTCCCATGAGCCTACATGACACACTCACATATGAAGAGGCAAAGTGGGATTAGAGTGTGCCAGCATGCAGTCTTGTTTCCGCAGCATTTCCCGTGGAGCAAACGCATAGCTCCATACTGCTGGTCACTGATTAAACCATTACTCCAGGCTCAGCACTGCCTCGCCACAGGAGGCCAATCACACAGCCAACCAATCACCCACCCACCCACATGTTCCTATAGCTTCAGAAGGCCGGTGCATCCCACACTGCACGTTTCCATCCCGCCAACTCTGCCAAACACGTCGTCAGTCCAATCATTTCTGCCTTTCTTTTTGCCTTTTATCTGCCCAGATCTCCAACCATAACCACCCTGTTATCTCCCAAACCCAACTACGTTTACTGGATTAATAGGCTCATTCCCTCATTTACGAGTGCATGCTGCTCCCACAGACATTATCTCCAATCGGAAGGGGAAATTGGACTGAGGGGAATAATCTTCATAATCCGAATTAAAACGGTGGAAAGTCTAGAGCTAAAGGATAGAACCAATTTAGAAGAAAGTTATATTTTCGTTTTGTCTTTTTGATAGAAGCAGGTCCACAGATGATTATCAAAATGTCCTTGGGTAAGCAAAATATCTGAGAGAGAATTATCCAAAAATCTTTGTTCAGGGTCAGTTTTTGCGATGCGTAATTGGAATGTGTTTGGGTTACGTATGTGGCCTGGTGGGTACTGCATATGCTCTTAATGTGTGAGCAATACTTTTCAGATAGTACGCCCAAGCATGGTCATGAACTAGGGCTAGGGTTTAATCATGTGCTGGGATCTCCAATATTCATTCATTCATTTTCTTTTTGGCTTAGTCCCTTTATTGATCTGTGGTCTCCCTAACGGAATGAACTGATAACTTACAGCACATCATTTATGCAGGCTTCCAGACACAACCCAAAACTTGGAAAATCTCCAATATTTTCTTACAGATTTTAGGCACAATAAACTTGTCTAGAAGTGCTTTGAGTTAGAAGATCTTGATTATGTCGGCGCAATAGCCTAGTGGATAGCGTGCCGACATATGGTGCAATAGCACGTCAGGGCGTCCTGAGTTTGAATCCCGGCTCAAGGACATTTCCCTACCCCCCCCTCTCTCTCCAACTTCGCTTCCTGTCTAAATACTGTCCTATCTAATAAAAAAAGGCAAAAAGGCCAAAAATAAATCTATAAAAAAAAAAAAACAAGATCTTGATTAGCTGGTTCAGATGTGTGTATTTAGGGTAAGAGATAAACTCTCCAGGACTGTCACCCTCTCCGGGAGCAGATTCCAGCATCTCTAGAGTCTCTGGAAGTTCGGTTATCGTAAATCTAATGTGTATAAAGCCCAGAACACACCAAGCTGATGTAAAAAAACTAGCGCCAATGGAATTTATGTTAAGTTTAGTTTAGCTTAGATTAGGGAACTTTGTTTGTACCAAAGGTAGATTTGTTTTACAGCGAAGAGTCCTCATTCATGACACAAATACAACATGAGACACACATATAGTAACAACAATATAATAGATAAAATAATAGAAATAACTAAATAGATAGATAGTCCAAAATACACGTCTGAAACACCTTTAATTTAATCTATGCCTTATTTAACTGTCTAATGGCTGCTGAAAAAAAATTGTTTTGATAATGTTTAGTTCTACAGCTTGATGCTAAAAATCTGCAACCAAAAGAGTTGGGCCCAATCCCAACTCTACTACTTAGCCCTTCCCCTTGCCTTCAAGCTAAAAAGAAATGAGACACCCCTAACCCTTCATGTGAATGTGCAAAATGAGGGGTAGGGGTGTCCCAGTTCTCTTTAGCTTGAAGGCATAGGGCTAAAGGGATGGGCTAGATAGCCCTTGAAATGGAGATTTTTCAGGACCACACTTGAAACCAAGGGGTACAAAAATTTCCCAGAATACACCATCTACGGCAGCATGGCTGCACATGAAAGTCAGGAGATGCACAAATTTGTATTATTTCTTGTCATTATTATGAATTTGTACAACAAACAAGCATACGTTTTAATACATTTATAAAAGCGTTTGTGTTTGTGTAAAAAAAAAAAAACGCTAATTCTATAATCCCTAATAATAACTCCCGTATGGTAGTCCCACAACATACTTTCACACCTGACACTTGATGTCACTAGAATACCCTTTCAGAAAAGTCTAGTGGCTGGGAATGACCTTTTCACAGTGTCTGTTATAATGTTAATGCCGTTTTTGTGTTTACATAGATGAATATGGCCATGGTGTAAATGCACAGTACAGTTACGAGCTTATTGCCGCATTATACCATTATGATAAAATTATATCGTTGCCTTCAGTGATTTCCTGAAGACAAATACCAAAAAATAATGCAACTGCAAAATCTACAGCCGTCGCAATCATCAAGAACGCAATGGCAAATGATGATGTGTGCAGGTGTTGTAGTGATATCCCATTTCTTTGGGGTAAATTTTGAAGCCCTTCCCCTTCACACTTTGTTTCAAGGGCCAAGGGGAAGGGGTACAAAAATAGAATTGGGATTGGGCCTTGGTCCCATCTGGACCAAAAAACTGTGCTTGAACACACCAAATGAATGAAAGCCGACTGAAATTATGTGCCCGCATACAAGTATATGTACCTCTCCATACCTGCAGGTGGCAGTATCTGTATTGTCATTCCACAAAGTGAAACCGTAACTAGTGCTGCACACATACAAACCAAAAACAAAGCACATTTATGAACTATTTTCATAGTACTTCTCGCTCACCACAGAGAGATTTGCTTGCGTGATCTCATAATCGGATAATCAAAATTGTTTACAGATATTTAAGAAATGCAACAAAATGTCAGCCGGCTTCTTTGTTTTCTCACTTGTTTTTGTTCTTGTGCTTAGGATCGTAGCTGAACAGAAAATCACAGCACTCCTTTTCACACTCTTTTTGCATTTTTATGTCTACAGTAGGAGTTTCTTGTTATGAACTAATGAGTTGAATCTTTTATCTGATTAGAAAGACATCTAAAATGCACCCAGAAACAGACTTCCATCCATTGTATTAGTGTTTACACAACTACATACATAGTTGTCGACTCGATTTCCAGAACAAACAGTTGGTTAGTCAATGAATCAGTGTTTAGCAAAAGTAAATGACACATTGTGGTGTATCAAGGGTCTAATTGCCAACTGGAATGTGTGTCTGTCGCAAGTGGGAAAATGTGGAGGAGAAATCAAAGCTTACAGTGCCATGATAAATAGCACATGGCTATGCAAAATCAGCTATGCTCTATATAGCCATTAGATTACCAATGAGGATCTCAATTAGAGTGAAAAAACAACGCCAAATGACAAATAGTAAACATGCCCATTTAACATTTTTTTTTTTTAATGATTAGATAAAATATACATTAGAAAACCTATTTAGATGTTAAAATCTAAATAGGTTGTGTGTAGTATTTTATTTTATTTTTTACATTAAAAAAATCTTAAAAATTACTGTAAGAAAAAAAAAAAAACAGCTGTGGATTTCAAACTTTGAACTAGGGATGTCCAGATCCGATCACGTGATTGGAAATCAGGCCCAACCATGTGGTTTCAGACTTGCGGAAAACGCCAGTATGTCTGCGGTCTGGAGGTATTATAAAGTTGATGTCGACAACATTACCATAGCAAACGGTGAGATATGTAAACTTGGGTTTGCCTGCTGTGTATTTTAAGTTGAGGTGCTATTTGTGTTTATATATATATATTTTTTTATATTAACTGTTGCGCTCCAAAAGAGAAGAATTTATGTTATTTATTAATTGATTTTTCAAGCTACCTCACCGAAGTGAGTTGTGGAATGTTAAAATAAGGTTAATTAAATAATATATTTTTTTATGTATTATAGAAGTATTGGATTAAGTTTCAGTATAGGTAGATACTCAAACTTTGGACCTGGACTCGAGGGCAAAAAAAAACTGATTGGGAAATCCCTAATTTGAACATAACTCACTACTGTTTTTACTGTTTTATATATATATATATATATATATATATATATATATATATATATATATATATATATATATATATATATATATATATATATACTGTTGAAGCCAGAATTATTAGCCCCTCTTTGATTTGTATTTCTTTTTCAAATATTTCCCAAATGATGTTTAACAGAGCAAAGAAATTTTCACAGTATGTCTGATAATATTTTTTCTCCTGGAGGAAGTCTTATTTGTTTTATTTCGGCTAGAATAAAAGCTGTTTTTTTTTTTTTTTTTTTGATAGTCTACAGAACAAACCATCATTATACAATAACTTAAATTCAACAAACGAACCATCAAAATAAAGTGTGACCCACAACGGTAACATAGATTTCTAAACTTACAGTAAACTATTGTATTTCATTAATCCAAACAGTGTTAACACACTACAATAACACTACCAAAAGCAGGTGATAATGAGCCAATGATTATCACAAAACAGCTTTTTC
This sequence comes from Danio kyathit, assembly GCA_903798195.1. NCBI lineage: Eukaryota > Metazoa > Chordata > Actinopteri > Cypriniformes > Danionidae > Danio > Danio kyathit. Next base: position 59,467,028 of record LR812521.1, on the reverse strand, counting down.
TCAAGCAGAAGCGAAAGGTGTTCAGTGACATTTACAGAACTTGGAGACATCATCATGATAACAGACATGACTACAGAAAAGTAATTAAAAGTAACTAAAAATAACTAAAACAATGCAATAACCATTATAGAGTAACAGAAAACGCTAATGTAGACCACTAAAAAAATAAAAACAAAGTAATGGTATCAATAAATTAATCAAAATAAAATGGAGTGTCAATTTAAAAAGTCAATTTACGGTTATTTGCTGTATATATTACGGAAACTTATATTTTTTATTACCGTTTTTACCATTTTTTACATAGTCTTCAAAAGTTCACTATGCAGTTTGCTTGTGACAAGCTGTGTCAATGCTAATTGCTCAATGTATTTACATATTTCCATAATTCCAAGCCATTCAGTAATAACAAGGCGGCATACCAAACAAATGAGAAGCAAATAAAACAAGACACACTCTGTGGACAGAGGATTTTCCCTCCCGCTGCTGTCAGTGGCACTAAGCAAGCACATGTGATCTGCAACTAAACTACACCAGCATCGGCTAGTCTAAAAACTGCCTAGCCAGAACAACCGCAGAGCAGATATGTCATAGTCTGATATGTTATTTTATCAATGAGCGCACAGTATATGTAGCTGCAGCAGATGAATCACTGGTCCCCTGGCTCCGAAGTCCTGTGACTGCACAGACAGTGACAGTCTCTGTACAAACTGGACTGCCATTCAGTCTCTCTCTTCAGGAACATGCTGTACACTCCTTTATACTGACAACTACATACTTAGAGATTTTCATTTTTGGCTGGCGCTTTTACTTACTCGCTACAAATAGAGAATGTGATAGGATGAAATAGATGGGCAGGGGCAAGGGAAAATGAGGCAATCCAAAATCAAACATCATTGCTGAAGAGTAGCTACAAATAGCGATGCTAGCTTATCCATATTTTTCAGCAGTGTGGCAGTAGCTCTGCGGTTTCCAAAATACAGTTGCTTTAGCGAGTAGCCATTAACAAGTTATTTCCAGGGTAACGACGTGGGGAGCCACAAACGCTATATCACAGGGTTTTAAAATCATATTATATTGCACTGACAGCTTTATAACTGAGCAAACCGAGGTCAATCAAATACACTCTCCAAAACAGTCCTGCCATAAATCGCTCTGTAGTGAGTCAGAATCCTTTTCTGGGTTACACTTCATTTTGATGGTGTCCTTTAGACATTCTATTGACTGTACATGTAACTTTCCTTCATTGCGTTAGTTTAATGGTTAGTGAAATGAGTTGAATAAATGAGGCGTTTATATAGCACTTTATTATGTACTGATGACACTTTAGAGTCATGTCCTCACACAGCGCAAAACACATCAGATACTTACAGTAGGTGTAGAAAAGAGAATGCGAGAGTGCTGGTTCAGTAGATTGGGGTATTTAGGAGCCCATAAGGATTGATTCTGACACTAGGGATAAACCGCTATTCTTTTCCAAGAGGTGCCATGGGATTTTTAATGACCACAGAGACTCTTCTGAAAGACTACACTTTGTATGGCTTGTTTCCACAGAGTGGTACAGTTCGGTAAGTACAGTGTCATATGCATGTATGATTGTTTCAACTATCACATGTACCAAAATAGCAAATCGTAATTGCTGGGACTTTCATAAGGGTACTTTTAGCAGTATGGTAGTAAACAGGTCAACTTTAGGGTCAAAATAGGCTCATTCTGAAAATGTAGCCCTATATACATTTCTAGAGATCGCGAATTATGTAGCCAGAAGTACGTATGGCCACATTTCATCTTTAAAGTGAAAGCTACGAGGCAACATAATGCCTTTCCTTTCGCGCGTGTGGACGACTTTCCTGCTGTTACCAGTTTGGCCAGTTAGCTTGCCATGTACGTCGGCGAACTTGAGACACAGAGAGGAGCTGACAACGACGACAGGGTTCGAGTTCGGTGAAGAACGGTTCCAAAAAGCAGGTAAGACAAAATTGGAAGCCAAAAAAATTAAATAAACAAGTAAATAACAAAGTGAGAATGTGGTAAAATCTGAAAATGTGGTAAATATCAGGCGAGGGCTGTTCTTTTTCTGGATTGCTTTTTAAAACTGTCGGTAAGGTTTATGTACGTGGGTGGACGGGTCAATCGGTGCTTTTGACAGCACTATTGGTTGGGTTTAAGGAAGGGAGAGGGTGGGTCAGTCGATCGATCGGTCAGTCAGTCAGTCATTCAGTCAGTCGACAGCAGCCTCTGGTGGATTTATACGGGAACAGCAGGCATGAATGGCACTCGTGAGAGGAATTTGAGATCTCAAAAAGCGTACACAGCGGCCTTTGGTGAATTCGCGAAAACATAAACTGCAAAAAAAAAAAAAAAAAAAAACGTAGCTTCTGGGACATATTTGGTGCTCTCCAGAAATGTATATAGTGATATGTTTTCAGAATGAGCCTGGGTTGAAAAAAGTAGAACTAGACTCACAGCTGAATGCCATTGGTTTACAGATAATTTTCACTTGCACTATACTGTATATCAACTATAGGGGAAAAGCAAGTGGATTTTTTACAATGATGACGTGCATCAATAAACCATTAATCTAACCTCAAACAAATTTGTCGTTGTCTTTTAACAAACAGCCACATGCTAAGAAGGAGGAATAGTATCTGCTGTATGTCCTCCATTGTTGTTTACAGGGCCTAAATGTGTCTTATTCTTACAGTCTCTCTATTTGCACATTTGCACAATAATAATGTGTAGACACATTATTATTTCAAATGTGTCTACATTTGAAATAATAAAGTTAAGCATGAAAAAGATGTGATACTACTGTATATGTATCTGTATGTGTATGTTGTAACAGGCCAAACAGCTTTATTTTTCAAGAGAGTGACATTTGTCACATTTTTCCGGTATACACCAAGCCTACAGAGTAACAGTGTACATCAGAAAGGTCCAATGAAAGTAACTTTCTCTCAAAAAAGAAAGTAGTTCGGACTGTTCACACTACCTGACAAAAGTCTTGTTGCCTATCCAAGTTTAGGAAAAACAAATAATAACTTGACTTCTAGTTGATCATTTGGTATCAGAAGTGGCTTATATGAAAGGCCTCTAGATTATGCTTATTTTACCAAAATAAAATATGATCATGCCTTGATTTTTAATTATTTAATTAGGACAGTGACTTCTGACTTTGCTTAGACAAAAGTCTCGTCACTTAACATAAATAATGTACAGTATAGAATATAAAGTCATGTTGTAGTGGAAAAATAATTAATATTGTGTATGACACCCATGAACTTGGAGAACTGCATCCATACATCTCTGCAATGACTCAAATAACTTATTAATAAAGTCATCTGGAATGGCAAAGAAAGGGTTCTTGCAGGACTCTCAGACTTCATCAAGATTTTTTGGGATTTATCTTCAATGCCTCCTTCTTCATCTTACCCTAGACACGCTCACTAATATTCATTTCTGGTGACTGGGCTGGCCAATGCTGGAGCACCTTGACCTTTTTTGCTTTCAGGAACTTTGATGTGGAGGCTTAAGTATGAGAGTGTTATCCTGCTGAAGAATTTGCCCTCTCCTGTGGTTTGTAATGTAACGGGCATCACAAATGTCCTGAGACCTCAGGCTGTTGATGTTACCATCCACTCTTGCACGCCCCCATACTGAAAGGAACCCCAAACCATGATTTTTCCTTCACCAAACTTGACTGATTTCTGTGAGAATCTTGGGTCCATGTGGGTTCCAATAAGTATTCTGCAGTATATCCCCCTACTGGCCTCATAAACACCCCTTTCAGTGGCAGCTTAGTTTTCCCTGCTGGTCTCCCTACCAGATACTGATCCAGCCTAATCCTGCTTAGCTTTAGTGGGCATTAAGTCTTGGACTTTGGGGTGAAATTGCAACAGCTATAAAAGAGAAATTTATAAAAACACTTGCTAAATCACTTAGTATATTACACAATGTCTGTAAAGATCATCAGAATAAAGACTTGACAGGTATTAAGCAAACAGCCTATTAAAAAACGGCAAAATACAATGTTACCCATAATACAATATTAAATACATACAAAATACAATATTACTCAAGTTCCTTCTGCTGATTAATTTCAAATTATTTAATAAAATAAAGGATTACTTTATATATATATGTTTTGTATTAAATTTAGTGGAATAACTGTTGGTTAGCCACTTTATTGGTTTTAATCAGTATGTAAATGTATTTGTGTTTGTTTATTTGATAATTACTGAACTTAGGGGTGTTTTTGACTCACTTAAGAAAGACTTAAGTGCTCATTAATGTGTTATTTACTTTATACCATTGCATGACAATTTGTCTTGAGTATACTCTGCTATGAAAAGGCAGAAGGCCGAAAATTAGTTATTGATATTGTTGTGATATTCTGGACCTCCTTTATCACATGTTTATATATTTTGAGACAGTTTTGTTGCTTTTTCTATAATTGCCAGATGTCTAGTGTCCTGACTTAAAATTGGTTTGGCTGGAGAATAACATACATACTTTTTGCATATATACACTTTTTTTATTTTTTTATTTTTTCAGTTCTGCACTCTAGTGCAGAGATGTGCAAACTATTGCGAGCCAAAGTTGGTCCATTGTAACCTTTGATTTGGCCTGCCATCCCATCTGAGAAGAGAGGGATAATTTTGAGGAGGGTTGGAGTTCATGGTTTTAATACCCATTTGTCATTTCTAATGTAACATAATTTATTTTATTTTATTTGTAACGTAAACTTTTATTTGTTAGTTTTATGTTTAAGCTACAAAAAAGCTAAATTACATTAATTTTTTCAATTAAATGTTGTGAATGAATCCATTATTATTATGATTATTATTATTATTATTATTATTTTTATTATTATAATTATTATTATTATTATATATTTTAATGAACACTGTTGCTCAGCGGATAGAGCACAATCCAGAAGTCCTCAGTGAGCAAATCAAGGCAAAGGCAGGTGCAGCTTGACTAATGTACCTTGGCAATAAACTCCATATACTGTAGTGCTATAAATGAAATTCTTGAGTTGTCATTATAGTAGGTTCATTATAAAATGTAAAAATATATAAAATAAATTATTTAATATGATTTAAGTAATGCTTTCTATTTATTTTCTAAATAAATGAGGAAATTATTCATAAAAACGTAATGCAGCTTGATATATTTATCGTCGGTCCACAGGCCTCAATCAAGTTTGGTTTTTGGTCCTTCATAAGAAAAAGTTTGGGCACCCCTGCTCTAGTGGGTGAAGTAATTTTGTTTTGTAGGGTTGTACTGTTATATTAAACTATAGATAATGTATACTACTAAATGTAGGCTACTGACAAGCATGTACAAATAATTAAATTGTATTTGATTGCAATATATATTGCAATATAAGTTGAAGTCAGAATTATTAGCCCCCCCCTTGTTTTTTTTTCTTTTTTAAATATTTCCCAAATTATGTTTAACAGAGCAAGGAAATGTTCACAGTATGTCTGATAATATTTTTTCTTCTGGAATTTCGGCTAGAATAAATGCAGTTTTTATTTTTCAAGAACCATTTTAAGGTCAAAATTATTAGCACCTTTAAGCTATATATTTTTTCGATAGTCTACAAAACAAACCATCGTTATACAATAACTTGCCTAATTGCCTAACTGGCCTAACCTGGGGTGCGTTTCCCAAACAACGACGTAACTCGCGGCTGAACTATCATAGTAAGATGCATCGTTTGCCAAAAAAACGATGTAGTGCCGAGTGTTTCCCAAAACCCTTAGTTTCTCTGTCGCAGATCCATTGCTTGAACCACGTTAGTTATAACTTAAAAATCCTATAATGATGCTCTAAACGGGGTGGAGCAACTTCTTTAGAGAACAATCTTTGTGCAAATTATATTGTTTTACACAAACACGCATTTAAAATAAAATCCAATATTAGTTTTGGTAAAAACATGCACTCGTTTTCACATATAGGGCCAATGTTTGCTTTACTAATGTTATTGAGAAGTTGAACATTACATATTCTATTCTAAAACATAAAATCACTTACAAAAGCTAACATTATTCTAATATCATATATAAATCATATAAATAATGAGGCGATTTATTATAAATATATTTACTTTAATAATAATATTAATGATGATGATGATGATTATTATTATTATTTAGGATATTGTTTATTTATTTAAAAAAAAAATTACAATTTGACACATGCAAACCACAGCAGAAAGTTCTAACCAACAGACCCATGTCATATACAGCAAAGAAACTTAATAAATAGCCCACTATAAAATAAAATAATTAACGTATGCTATGTTTTTTTTGTTTCACAAGCTTTGGAGACGTACTGTAACATAATTTCCGCTTTTAAATATACCTATAGCTTTCGCCATGAGGCTGTGTTCAAAATGATATCAATGTTTTCAAAGTGCACTGCGAAGGGAGCACAATTGTAAACATGAAGATCGCTAAAACTGAACTGTAAAAATACTTTGAAAGCAAATACACCTAAGAGAGATTAACTTAATGCTTTTTTATTTTTAATAATTCCAGCTTTGAATGTTAGAATGTTCTAAATGAATAGGGCATAGGGGGGATAAGTGGGAATAGAACACAGCCAGGAACTATGCTTTTAACTACAGCTCCAGAGTCGTTTCAAGAGCTCAAGTTTGCGACGCAGTTTGCGAATGTTCGTTGGAGCGATGGATTTGGGAAACAGCAAATCAAAGAACTATGTTTGTAACGACAGAACTTGCGACCTTAGTTGGCTAACGATGGTTTTGGGAAACGGACCCCTGCCTAGTTAACCTAGTTAAACATTTAAATGTCACTTTAAGCTGTATAGAAGTGTCTTGAAAAATATCTAGTAAAATATTATTTACTGTCATCATGGCAAAGATAAAATAAATCAGTTATTAGAGATGAGTTATTAAAACTATTATGTTTAGAAATGTGTTGGAAAAAAATCTTCTCTCCATTAAACAGCAATTGGGGAAAAAATAAACAGGGGGGCTAATAATTCTGAGTTCAACTGTATATCCATATTTCCCCCTTTGGATGAAATTCCCAGCACATTTATTCTACTCCTTGTACTTCTTTTTTGCAACTGAAGTGGAAAAATCAGGGACGAGGAATGAAGACGTGTCAGTGCAGGGCAGCTGGTGTGAAGAAACTAGGGCTGGTGTTGCCGTAATAGGAGCTGTATACTAATTCCCGAACAGTGGAGAAGAGTGATTGGATTTGACTCATTATCCAAATGCAGTAATTAAAGCCTGGGGGAGGTTTAGAGAGAAGAGTAGAGAGGCCGTGCCCTCAGCACGCGCACACACATTCTCACGCATAAACACTGACCGACACAGACAGGCAAGGACACAGACAGAGGTAGACAGGACAGGCCAAACGCAAATGGGGTGAGACAGTTGAAAAGAAGGGTGCAATGAACTCAGCAGGGGAAACGAAACGGAGACACTGGTATGCCGTCTTGTAGATGGTAAAATATGGCATTGATTGGCTCATTAAAGGTCCACAGGGTGCCAGCACTATTCCAAGAGCTTCACAATTACTCAAGAGCCAATAGAAAACGAGGAGAAAATAAAGAGAAGCACTATCGGATTGCATCTGTATCTACAGTGTGGATCTAAACAATGGTGACTGAGATTAAGAGACACTGTCGTTTCAATAAAAATACACTGTTGTAAAATCAGTAGGGCCTTGGAGTACCTTCATGTTCGATAGAGCAAAAAGTGGTGAGGATTTTATTTTTATTTTTGTTTGTTTACATTGTTAAACATGTCTGATTTGATTTCATGCAACAGTAAAACATGGCTGTTCACTTTAGAAGTTGTAGTGATGCTATCGCTTTGCTAAAATGATATAAAACATGTTGCTTATAACTTTTTTAAAATAGTGTATATTGAATTGTACCAACTATCGTATTTTTTGTCAATATCGCACAACCCTAATGCATAAAACTCTTTAAAATGTACTTTTTTGTTAATGTTTGTTACATATGGCTGTGAAAATGAAAGCTTTGACAAGAAAATACTGAATTTGAAGGTGAAGTTAAAACTTCTTAGAAATACTGAACCAAATGCTGAATCAACAGAGGTTTATGTTTAGTAAAGCATTGGTGGTGATGCTTTTTTTGCAATTGTTTTAATGAAACACATCTACACACAAAGATTGCTAAAAAAGAAAATAAATCAGCACTATTCTTAAATTTGACATACCTTATTCTCAAAAAAATCTTCCAAGTAAGCAAGCAAGTAAGCAAGCAAGTAAGTAAGTAAGTAAGTAAGTAAGTAAGTAAGTAAGTAAGTAAGTAAGTAAGTAAGTAAGTAAGTAGGTAAGTAATGTGTGTATATATATATATATATATATATATATATATATATATATATATATATATATATATATATATATATATATATATATATATATATATATATATATATATATATATATATATATACTGTGTATGGCCATACACCCAAAGTGCTTCACAATCATGAGGGTGGGTGGGGGGGTCTCTCTACACCAGCACCAGTATGCAGCATCCACTTGGATGGTGCGATGGCTGCCACAGGACAACGGCACCAGTGTGCTCATCACACACCAGCTATTGGGGGTATAGAGAGACAGTGATACAACCAATTCGGTGGATGGGGATGATTGGGAGTGAACATTTTTGGGGATGAAAAGTTTCTTTCCTCAGGCCATCTACCTCATAAACAGTTAATATATTAACAGTTAGTATATTCTCCTACTGTGCAATAAATGAGCAATACTTTCTCATACGCACTTCTACACAGCACCTTATAACAATATACAATGCAATACTTTCTCACACGCATTTGTACAGAGCACTTTATAACCTGTATATTTACAACAAATCTGTACATACAATTCAACATCCAGATCTTTTTGGCTAACTGCAACTCTGTTTAATGTTTATCGCCTTTTTCTTTTCTCATATTTAATTTTGTGTTGTCACTTGTCACTTGTCACTTTATGTACACTGGAAGCTTCTGTTGCCAAAACAAATTCCTTGTGTGTGTGAAGCACACTTGGCAATAAAACTGATTCTGATTCTGGGAGGCCATAATCGGTAAGGGCCAATAGAGGGAATTTGGCCAGGACACCGGGGTTACACCCCTACTTTTTTTGAGAAGTGCCATAGGATTTTTAATGACCACAGAGAGTCAAGACCTTGGTTTAACGTCTCATCCGAAAGATGAGTAGGTAAACAAAAACTGTACTGTAGGTAAACAAAAAGACGGCTAGGTAAACAAAAACTCTACAGTAGGTAAACAAAAACAATGTTTCATATTTAATTTCCCATTCCCAATTTCTCCCCCATGGCCTCATAGGATAATGAAATGTCCATAATATGCTCAGAATACAGTACTTTCACAATGTATAATCTCATCTGGATTTGTTGGTCAACAGAATATTCTGTTATTTTATGAATACTACCAATATGGACTCACTTTCCTCTATTTTGATATTGTGTTTACCTATTTTTTTCTAGTACATTAATTAAATATTTTTGTCTACTATATAGACTGAAACGGAAAATGCTTAAACGCATGCAGGCTGTGCATGTTATTTATTGATATCATTTCTAGTATTTTGTATAATTAATAGTAATAATAATAATAATAATATTAATAATAATAATAATAATAATAATAATAATAATAATGGCGACGCGGTGGCGCAGTAGGTAGTACTGTCGCTTCACAGCAAGAAGGTCGCTTGTTCTAGCCTCGGCTGGGTTAGTTGGCATTTCTGTGTGGAGTTTGCATGTTCTCCCCGCGTTTGCGTAGGTTTCCTCCGAGTGCTCCGGTTTCCCCCACAGTTCAAAGACATGTGGTACAGGTGAATTGGGTAAGCTAAAATTGTCCGTAGTGTTTCCCAGTGATGGGTTGCAGCTGGAAGGGCATTCGCTGCGTAAAACATATGCTGGATAAGTTGGCGGGTCATTCCGCTGTGGTGACCCCAGATTAATAAAAGGACTAAGCCGAAAAGAAAATGAATGAATGAATGAATGAATAATAATAACGAATTGTAATCATTTTCAAATATTTTCCAAGTGATATGTGCGTACAAAGGAAGAAAGAAAGGAAGGAATGAAGGAAGGAAGGAAGGAAGGAAGGAAGGAAGGAAGGAAGGAAGGAAGGAAGGAAGGAAGGAAGGAAGGAAGGAAGGAAGGAAGGAAGGAAGGAAGGAAGGAAGGAAGGAAGGGTCAATAATTCTCTCTCATGATCACCAGCATTCCAAGCTTGCAGATTGCTAGTATACACATGCACCATCACCCGAACTACAATTCTTCACTTTATGAACTACATGTCCCACCATGCACCTCACAACAGTGATTCCGGAATCACTGTTGATTACACACACACAAACACACACACACACACACACACACAGCTAGGAGCTGATCTAAGACTGATGACATGGACTATACAGACTGCTTACATTGACACACACACTGCTGAGTCTTGTTAGTCTGTAACACCACGAAGCGTAATCCTGTCTAGTCTTTCTGTGTTTATTCTTGCCTTGTTTTCTCATCATTGAATCTTTGCCACCTGTACTGACCATTTGCCTGTTACTTAAATTCACCTTTTGGATTTGAATTGTACCCGTTTGCTCCTGTTTTTGACCATTGCCTGTTTGACCTTGCCTTTAATGAATTGCATTTGCATCCGCACGTCTGTTGTCAGCATTTGCCTTATTTCAATATCAGTTCTCTTATTATTATTATTTTCTTTTTTCGATTAGCTACAGAACAAACCACTGTTTAGCAGTGACTTGGCTATAATGAAGTAATGAGTTAAACCTTTTAAATGCACTTGAGCCTGAAAAAGCTTGAATACTAGTGTCTTGCAAATGAACTAAAGTATAATATACTCTCATCATGGCAAAGATTATATAAATTAGCAATACCGGGTATTATTAGAACTACTTATTATTTACTTTTTAATTTTTTTTTTATTGAGATTTAAATGATTGATGACAATATTTGGCTGAGGGCTACAATCTAAGGGCTCAAAAAACTCAAAATATTGATAAAATCACATAAAAATTGAAACATTTAAAGTAAGAAAAAAAATGTGTATATATATATATATATATAATCAGAATGGGGTAGAAAGTTAATTTAAGTGACTTTGAACTTGGCATGGTTGTTGGTGCCAGACGGGCTGGTCTGAGTATTTCAGAAACTGCTGATCTACTGGGATTTTCACACACAACCATCTCTAGGGTTTACAGAGAATGGTCCACAAAAGAAAAAAATATCCAGTGAGCGGCAGTTCTGTGGGCGCAAATGGCAGATGTCAGAGGAGAATGGCCAGACTGGTTTGAGCTGATAGAAAGGCAACAGTAACTCAAATAACCACTCGTTACAACTATGCAGAAGAGCATCTCTGAATGCATAACACGTCCAACCTTGAAACGGATGGGCTACAGCAGCAGAAGACCTCACCGGGTGCCACTTCTGTCAGCTAAGAACAGGAAACTGAGGCTACAGTTGGCACAGGCTCAGCAAAATTGGACAATAGAAGATTAAAAAAACGTTGCCTGGTCTGATGAGTCTCGATTTGAGCTGCAACAATCGGATGGTAGGGTCAGAATTTAGTGTCAACAACATGAAAGTATGGATCCATCCTGCCTTCTATCAACGGTTCAGGCTGGTGGTGGTGGTGTAATAGTGAGGTGGATGTTTTCTTGGCACACTTTGGGCCCATTAATACCAACTGAGCATCATGTCAACGCCACAGCCTACCTGTTGCTGACCATGTCCATCCCTTTATGACTACTGTGTACCCATCTTCTGATGGTTACTTCCAGCAGGATAACGTGCCATGTCATAAATCGTGAATCATCTAAGACTGGTTTCTTGAACATGACATTGAGTTCACAGTACTCAAATGGCCTCCACAGTCACCAGAACTCAATTCAATAGGGCACCTTTAGCATGTGGTGGAACGGGAGATTTGCGTCATGGATGTGCATCTGACAAATTTGCCAATATGTCAATATGGACCAAAAACTCTGAGGAATATTTCCAGTACCTTGTTTAAAAGGATTAAGGCAGTTCTGAATGTAAAAGGGGGTCCAACCTGGTACTACTACTATATATATATATATATATATATATATATATATATATATATATATATATATATATATATATATATATATATATAGACATCTTGATGGATTATGATGGATAATGAGCTTTAATTACTATTATAATACGCTTTTCCATAAAAGAAAAATCGATAATTTTAAACCATACAATGTATTTTTTAACTATTGCCTGAAACACATCCGCTTGCAGCTGAAGGTTTTGTGATCCAGGGTCACATATAGTTTAAATGTGTTAGTTCATTCCAAAACACTTAACCCTAAAAATAAATCCACACAGGAATGAGAAATAGACATAATAAAAATGTCTTCTAATTATGTGTAATACATCAGCGCTCACCTACACGCATCATTCATTTGTCACGAGTCACACAAATCCTCTACGCTGTGATCTATGACAAGGAGCGATCGTCACTAAATAATTCATCTCCCGGTGAACTCCTAAAGCTGTACAAAAAAAATAAAAAATATCCAAGTCAATCAACTGAATTGAGTTTAAAATACCTGATTATCAGAGCTGCCAATCAATTAATGAAGCATTGACTGATTACACAATTAAGAGCTTTAATATTGAGAAGCAGGGATAAAAATACTGCAGGGCGAACTGGTCGAGTGCGGATGCCATCAGCTTTTTCCTTTCTCTTTCGCTGCATCTCCAGGCACCACTTAATCGCTCAGTTGCTCATTAGCACACAGCTCAAGCTCTGAAAACCAGCACCATTAAGAGCCGGAATGGCTGCCGCGCCAGCACTACAGTGATGCGAGTAGCTCAAAACAGGAGGCCAGTGCCTGCATGTCAGCAAGTTTGGCCTCGCTAAAATTAGTTGTATGTGACCAAACAATTCTAATTAGTCCAGTTCTTGCAAGTCTGAATAAAACATTTGTGCGTAAAATGAATTACTTACAGTCGAGCATTCTGTAACAAACTACTCCACATAACTGGCTCACAGTTTATTTTAAAGGGGTAGTTCAAACCCACACATAAAAGGAAGTTCTGCCATTTATTTATCCTCCACTTGTTCCAAACCTGTTTGTGTTTCTTTCATTGGTTGAAGACAAAATAATCTATTATGTATGTTGGAATCTGGTAGCCATTGACTTTCATAGTATAGTAGTTTTTTTCTGGTTCTTCTTACTATGGGTGTCTGTGGCTACCGTTTTTCAACATTCTTCAAAATATATTTAAATAAAGGTTTGGAACCACTTGAGGGTGCATAAATAGTGAGTAATTTTTCATTTTTGGGAGAAATATCTCTCTAAGTGGCCTTAACTACTATATACTTTTATTTTTTATTTTGCTAAAACATGTTTTTTATATATTAGATATATTTTATATTTATATAACAGTTCTGTCTGGTTCTCGAATCTGATTGGCAGACAGCCATACAATATTCTGCAATAACAGTACTCCTACAGCCTCTTCAACGTTGTGTATTAATCCGCCCACATAGAGTGACAGCAGATCAATAAACTAAGTACAGTTTGACAAATATTGCAGCTGTTGGACAGTATATTTCCTCATACAGTATAAAAGAGTTTTTGAGACTCCGTGTTTGATTTTCTTTTTTATTTACTTGATTATGCCTTCAAACTGTTGTATAAACACAATATCACACTCGTAGCAGTGCAATATGGCTGTATATCGTCACTGGAGAGACACTAAGGCACTCAACTTGCAACCTCGAGCCAACCGACGCCTTCCACAAGCGCCGACATACAGCCATATCGCACTGCTACTCATGCGGTATTGCTCATATATATATATATATATATATATATATATATATATATATATATATATATATATATATATATATATATATATTTATATATATATTTATATATATATATATATATATATACATATATGACGAGTTGAGATGCAAAAATCTCTAAGTTTTCTCAGGCACCCATGTCTTGATTCAGTAATTTCTCTTTTGTCAAAGAATAGGTTATTTTTTATCACTTTTAACATGACATTGCTGAATATAAACATAAGAGGCTGAGAAAAGTGCTCATTGTAGAAGAAAATTACAGATGGCACTATATATATATATATATATATATATATATATATATATATATATGGCTGATTCCATGAAAATGTCAACCTTATCATGAAAAAATAAACTTTTGACCAAAATAACAAAACCCATTTAAATTTGCTCATTAAGGTCTGTATTTTATTGTTATGATGTGCTCTTGTCGAATTTTTAAGGAAATTGCTTTGTTTATCCATGAAATATGAGGATTGTGCCAATTGGAAATTTCTGTTTCATCAAACCACATTGCATGCTTTCAAAAAAGAGGTTAAAGACAGACTTTTTCCATGTTTTATTTTAACAGTAAGCATTCTGCAGAAGGATTGGGGTCTGTAGTATAAATAATTACCCTCACTTTTTCATAACATCGCTGTCTTTTTAATATATGAGCTACATATTTAAGACATCACGCAGCTTAGATCACGTGTCACGTCCGTAACGATTTAATGAAAAAGTTTATATTGTGTAATAAATATTAGCACAAATAAAATGAAACTATACATACAAAGCCAAAATATGTCCATGCTCATTATGATTAACAATTCATCTCAGGTCTTTGTTCTAAACAACCACAATTTTGCGTTACGGACGTGATCATTTGAACTCCCTATTATAAGCAAATGACTATAGCGCATATTTGTTCATTATGATCCTGCATTACAACTGACTTACATTACATGATATCCATAATATGTTATATCAAGAACTGAACATTTCAGTTAAACAAACCACTTTAGTAACATTTCATAAATAAATGTTTAACAAAGAGAACATAACGATATATAAATATGTTACATATTGCCATAATCTTGGCGCATAATCTTGGTGTTTTGGCGATGCAGCATAGCGGACCTTGTGTTGAAGCACTTCTTGTTTATTTGGTAGATAACTGACTATCAAATAATACATCCAATAATTAAGATACAATTTATAGCAAACGAAATTCATTTCAAGAAGATATTTTTTCCAAGAGAAATATGTGAAATGTATATAAATAATATATAAACTCTGCGGTTTTTTTCCCGTTCCGTATAAAATAAGGTTTCGTTTGCCTGGCAGGGAAATATACATTTTAAATACATTAAATATAAAGGCTGGTTGTATGTAGCTGTGATTTTGTTCGACATCATTTTCTTGAGAAATTGCAAAGACTCCTGTCAAAAAGTGTTTCATCGGCACTATCATGATCGCGGCTACATTGTACGAAATCTTTACAAGGGGAAATCTGATGCATAACTAAAAAATATAATAAAAAAAACAGGGGGTTCAACACAAATCATGTCGCGGATAAGTGCGAAAAAGCAAATGCAAACATTAAATAAAAGATTTCGTACCTGAACACTTCACGCAGAAGCGACCTGCGTAAGCCCCACGCAATCTCCCATACTGTTAAATCTGCTAATTATTTCTGCACACTTGCACGAGGCTCTCTCAGATTTGAGGCTCGCTTAATATCCTCTTAATATATCTTCACTCCAGTGCTCATGCTACAATAACCTCCATGCATTTGGTCTTTTTTCCACTACTCAAAATGCGCACGACACACACACACACACACATTTAAAAGAGCGGTGTTTGTGGTTCATGCACGGGTCACGCTGCAGGCACATGCACAGGCTCCAGCGGAGTTTTCGTTTCATGCAAAGCATAATATGTTTTTATTTTATTTATTAAATAACTATTTATAAACATAAATTATTAAAGCGACACTTCATTTTCCAAGCACTTTATCCAAAATCTTCAGCACTTTTCAAACTTTGAAAATAGTCTACAGCCTCCTTTAAAATTAAAACATTTTCAAAGATTTCCAGCACCCGGCAATTGCGCTTGAGTGCTTATTAAAATCATATTACAGACGGCAAAAAAAAAAATAAAATCTTGATATTGATCTAAGCTTTAACTACATTATAGGAGTATATTTGTTAGAAAATCGATAGGATCAGCTGTAAATATTTCATTCAATATTTTTACACAATCGGTTATAAACTATAGCCTATAAAAGATAAACATTATATATCGTACACGCCGATAACCAATGGCTCTTTTTTCTATTCTTGTTTAACATAGCCTACGCAAAACTTTTCTTCCTTTTCTTCTGTGGACTCTTTGCAACCTGACATGACTGCCGACGAGAAAACGAAAGCAAGCACATAGAGTGGACAAATTAAACTTTATTCCATCGAATAACACATTAACTAGAATTAACTTTGTAATCAAATATAATATTGCTATAACTGTAACACAACTAGATGTTGATACTATTCTCCACGCAGCACGGTCTTGCGCACTTACAATCCAGCAATGATTCAAGTTCGTCTGGAAACACTGACATCAGGAGCTCGCAAACATATTATAGCTGAATAGGTTTATTAGCAATTCTATATCATTCATAATAATAAATAAGCAGCATGTTAGCATGCAACATTGTTTCCGAATTGAGTTTTGAACATTTGAAATCGCGTTAACCTTTAACAACACATGCCCTAATGAATTAAATATAACAAGGTGATATCTATTTAAGTTTGATTAATTGTGCAACCTTACCATTCAGAAGTCTGAGAGGTCAAAGTTTGTTGGTTTACATGACCAACAGATATCCACAAATAGGTCTTTGTTAAAGTTTTGAAAGCATTTGTCTGATTTTCAGAACGTGTCAAGTGTCAATTTTAGAGCAGTCACGCCCGTAACAAAGAGCGGTCACGTCCGTAACGAAGAGAAGTCACGTCCGTAACGACAGTCTTTCCTCATTAAGACAAAAATGAAAAACTAAATGAAACCAATTATATATGTTCCATGCAGAGCCAACCCTTGTCCTTTTGACTGTTATAATATTTTTTGGCTTCTGCATTTTTATTCACAGAATTTCCACAAAGTATGTCAACTCACAAAAACGCATGTCTTTTTTTGTCACGTCCGTAACGCATTCATTTTGCCGTCATTTTAAATATAAAACACATGAATAGACTGATATTTTTTTGATGCCTGAACTCCATGGTTAAGGGGTAAGAAAAATATAAACAGATATTTCAATATTCTGGTAACATATACTTTCTCTGAGTATATATGTTTCATTTTTTTACTCCAAATGTCACATCCATAACGCTGGAATCAGTAATATATATATATATATATATATATATATATATATATATATATATATATATAGGGGTGACCATAGTGGGTAGCACATTCGCCTCACAGCAAGAAGGTCGCTGGTTCGAGCTGGTTATATATATATATATATATATATATATATATATATATATATATATATATATATATATATATATATATATATATATATATATATATATATATAATGCCTGTATGTAATTATTTCATATAATATTTCAATAATTTCAGTTAACCCACTCTTAAACTTGCCCATACTACCTACCAATCCTGTTTCTAACCAAACCCAAAATCTCACTTCAATGAAAGTTTTCCAATAACATGAGCACAAAAAGGTATTTTTGACTTTATTTTCTTATGTAAATTCATAGTTAAGGTGACATAATAAACTGCTTTTCTTGCTGAGGGTTTTGTCTCATTTCTTGTCCAAATATATAAAATTTATTAAATCAAGTAGCATTTTGTTGACAAGTAAAATGAATAGAAATAGTCAAAAGATTTAAAAAATAAGCCAATTAAAATTAAGTAAGTTATTACTTAAAACGAGCAAAACAATATCTGCAGTTAAATAATCAATTAATCAAATAGTTTAAACCCAAAAACAACATTATTTTACTTACCCCATTGACAGATCATTTTGCTTGTTTAAGGAAAACAACACAATATTCTGTACTTCTCAAGAAAATGCTTCCTGATATAATCATTATCAGAATATTGGACTAGAAATGAGACAGAAACCCTAAGTAAGAAAATCTAATTTTTCAGTATATAAAGTGTGATTGAAAGCAATCATCTAAACAATTTATACATATATATTTGATAAAACATGAACATGTGGGTGTCAATTCTAAGTTTAATCAGATTACACTCATATAAATAAGTAATTAATCAAATATCAATAAGAATATAATTGGCCCCTTATGAATATAATTGAAGACATTATATTATTGCGCCATTCCAGATCATTGCACATATCAGTGATCTCCGGTCCACAGTTATAAATCTAATCAAGTTTGTCAATCTAAATTGAGTCTGACTCTCTTAATTGGGTTTGACTTCAGACCTCACAGCAGAATCACACAGCGTGCCTTCGTCTTATCGCACAATTTTTTCAACATTTCTTCATTTTTCTTAACATGTTTAACATGATGCCATTGATTTAATTGATTATAAAAAAAAAACATACAAAAAAATCACAGGTACCTTGACATGTTTCATCATTTTTTATGAATGCAGATTTAAATGTATGAATAAATGTAAAATGCAACTTGTCACAATTCAGTAGCATTTCTCCTATTCATGTTCCCTTAGAGATTATTAAAGAATTTTAAACATTATCGAAATTCTCAATCTCAAAATTGAGTTTTTTCTCAAAACATGCAAAATAATCAGTCAATAGGGTAAGCAAAATAATATTAATTCAAAGTGAGAGCTAGATTTGTTGCTAGTTTTAAGGAAAACTCACTTACTTTTGACATTTTATTTCTAAAAAACAAGACAATATTTTTGTATTTGTTTGAAAAAAAAAATGCTTCTTGATTTAATAAATAGATTTTTTTATATATTTGGACTAGAAACAAGACAAAAACTCAAAGTAGGAATACTATTGTTTTCTGTGCATTAACTAAACCAACCAGCTTAGAGAAAGATTACACAATAACAAGCTTTTTTCCAACTTTTCCAAACTCAGTTTTAATGAGGGAGTCATTCAATCAATCAATCAATCAATCAATCAATCAATCAATCAATCAATCAATCAATCAATCAATCAATCAATCAATCAATCACTTTCCCTCGGCTTAGTCGCTGATTTATCAGGGGTGGTCACAGCCCTGCCCACCATTAAAACTAAATGGGCAAATCTTATTTTGCTGTATTAATTATAAATAAATTATAAATTAATTATAAATTGAACAATTTCATGAATGATTTACTGACCTATGGATGTTGTAGGTTCAGTTCCAATATGTACAATATTGCAGTACATATTGGAACTGAACCTACAACATACACAGGTCTGTAAATCATTCATGAAATTGTTCAATTTAGAAGACATTTTCAGAAAAAAAAAAAAGATTTAACATTTTTAAAATAAAATTAGCTTGACATATTTTAACAACTAGTTCAACATTTTTCTATGTAATGACTCAGATAATGAAATGAGGACTATTAGTTTTATATGGAATGACTATTCAGCATTCACAAGTTTAGTTAATTTTGACTGACATGACATAAGCAATTGATAATGTTACAAACAGCAGAGAGTTGTTGATGCAATTGATGCATGTCCAAAAGCATTTTCAATTTGTTGGAAGGAATGAGAAACTGCTACTTTGATGTGCACAAATGACTAATTGTTTTGAGAAATGCATTAACTGTTGTGCAAATGTAAATAGTGTTGTGAGAAATGCACCAAAGCCACTGAGAAAAACTGTAAATGTATATAAATAGACACTTCATCCAATGCAAGCGTAAAAAAAACATTATTAAGGTGGGAATTTTGTTAGCCATAACTCCATGAATGATAGATAGAACAATAGAACTTGAATTGATTGATGGATGGACGGATGGACAGATAGAGAGACAGACAGACAGACAGACAGACAGACAGACAGACAGACAGACAGACAGACAGACAGACAGACAGACAGACAGACAGACAGACAGACAGACAGACAGATAGATAGATAGATAGATAGATAGATAGATAGATAGATAGATAGATAGATAGATAGATAGATAGATGATAGCAATAATTAAGAAAGAGTTGTAATCACTGTATTACAGTATACAATACACGTTATTAGTTCAAAAGTATATGCTATAAATTACTATACTAGTTTTACCAGTTGCTTAAGAATCACCACAACACCCCATATGTCAAATGTATCACACTAATATCATGTATTCTGACCACTGCAAAGTCTCCTTGAGCAGAGATGAAATTCTGAAAACATATTCCAAGACAAAATATTTTTACCCTCAGCCAACAAGGCTGAAGGTCACTTTGAGTCTCTCTTCCCTAAGCGATGCGTGTTTCTCTTTCTCTCCAGTCTGTCTCCAGCTCTCCGGCTATCACAACCACCCGCACCGAACCCAATTACAGCCCAGCACTGCATCCCACGTCTCACTCTCACACACACACCCATGTGTCCACATCACACCACACGCCTCTCCCAGCGCCACACATCACACCCCACACCCTCCATCAGCCTCATGGCCAGGCGGAGAGAGAGAACAACCACTGGAACCGCTAGGATTAAGATTAGGACTGAGAGAGAGAGAGCGAGAGATTAATGACCGAGGCCTGACCACACAGAGCGGCACGCACTTCCTGTTGAGGACTCGCGCAACGTGACCAAATCAACACACTTCACCAAACTAACCTTGTCACCGGCCCGGGCCCACAGCCATTTAATATTTAAGTAACACTTTAGTTTAATATATTAACTATAGGGCTGCATGATATATTGTTTTAGCTTAGATATCGCATCGTTGGGATATGTTTTTTCAACTAATCTGAATCTAGCTGTATCTTTGGAAACACAGGAGATTTAATTGTTCCTAAATGACATTGATTTGTATCTGGACACTCCTTTTTCAACTATTCCCACCCAAAAAAGGTCATGGTACTTTATCTGCCCCAGTCAAAATCTCACTTTTAATCAAAACACTGGTGTCCGAGTGTTTCTCTGCCCCCCATATTGTGAAATACAGCCATCAATTCAGGTCATGCTACAGTCTCCAACCGCTGTGATTTCATTTGCGTATAGGTAATAAAACTACTTCATAGGGCAAAGGATAAAACTAGCGGCATAATGCCACCAGAGACTTCGGGTTAGTCCAGCCTGTCATAAGCTAATGGCAGCCGCATTATAAACGGATATAAATGGAAACTCAATACTGCCTTCCCTAATCAAAAAAAGAAGGAGAGGGAGGGAGCAAGTAGGCCAAGAGGGGAGAATTGAGTGCGTAAGTCAAGGAGAAATAAAGTAAGACAGTTTGGCTGTTTCTCCACTCTCTCACCCTGAGAGCAGACGTACAATGTCACAACGTTAATCTGACACTCGCGCTTTCATCCAGATGTCATTTTTAGTGAAATCTCCATTCTCTTTATGCTGTCTGAAGGACATTCGGGAGACGCTTTCGCAACATTTATTATTAAACAATTTCGAAGGATTAATCAAGATCTGCACTTCGCTTTGAAAAAAAAAAAAGTTGCTATGTAAAACCAAACTGGCGCCTCTGGCCACCATCTGTATCAACAGTTGAAGGAATGAGTACAGAATAAGTAAGCAGTCATTTTAATGTGCCTCAATACAACTGCTCTGCATGAAAGTCCTGTTACTTTCACAAATCTTGACCCACTGAAATTATCCCTTCCCATTGAGATCGCTCAGATTGCAGGGTTTCTTTGATGCAGAATCAACTCCAGCATTATTTTTCTGTACACAAGTGCGACACTTAACATACAGTAGTACAAAGAAGAAATGCTTTTATGCTTTTATGCTTCAGCAGTCTTTCAAGCATCGATGACATTGATGAAATATCCTATGCACAACATAACTACTGTAATTTACTCAAAGCAAAGTGTCCAAAAATAGCGAGGTTACAGTACATAAATAAATTCAGTAGCAATTGCCAACAACATAGAATAGAAGATATTACATAACATAGCTATATGCATCTATAATGGTTAACGCTGTCCGCTCACAGCAAGAAGGTTGCTGGTTCAATTCACAAGTGGGTCAGTGGGCGTTTCTGTGTGGAGTTTGCATGTTCTCCCCATATTCGCGTTGGTTTCCTCCGGGTGCTCCAGTTTCCCCCACAGACCAAAGATATTCACTATAGGTGAATTGGGTAAAAAAAATCAAATAAAATCGGCCATAGTATATGAGTGTGTGTGAATGTAGGATTGTATGGGTGTTTGCCAGTACTGGGTTGCGGCTAAAAAGGGCATCCCCTGCATAAAACATATGCCGGAGTAGTTGGCGGTTCATTCCGCTGTGGCAAGCCATGATAAATACAGGACTAATCCGAAGGAATATGAATGAATGAACATTTGAAGTGGATTTTTTTTTTCTAAATTGTCCTAAGGCAAGAATGTGTGTTGTTTAATAGTTCAAGAACAACTTTCATGTACTTTAACTATATTTTTAATTTACCTGCAGTATGTGACCATGTACCACAAAACCTCTCATAAGCGTGAAATTGTAGAAATTGAGATTTATAAATGATCTGAGAGCTGCATGAATAAGCTTTCCATTGATGTGTGGTTGTTAGGATTGGACAATATTTGGCTATGAGATACAACAATTTGAAACTATGGAATCTGAAGATTCTAAAATCGAAATAGTGAGAAAATTGCCTTTCAAATTTTTCAACTCAAGTGCATAGCATTGCACATTACTAAAAAAAAATTACGTTTTAATATGTTTATGGTGGAATTAACCTGCATATACACAAAACGGCCACTTTATTAGGTACACCTTACTAGGTTAGACCCCATTTTGCCTTCAGAACTGCCTTAATCCTGCGTGGCATAGATTGAACATGGTACTGGAAATATTCCTCAGAGATTTTGCTCCATATTGACATGATAGCATCATGCAGTTGCTGCAGATTTGTCGGCTGCACATCCATGATGCGAATCTCCCGTTCCACCACATCCCAAAGGGGCTCTATTGGATTGAGTTCCGGTGACTGTGGAGGCCATTTGAGTACAGTGAACTCATTGTCATGTTCAAGAAACCAGTCTGAGATGATTCACGCTTTATGACATGACGTGCTATCCTGCTAAATTTAGCCATCAGAAGATGGGTACACTGTGGTCATAAAGGAATGGACATGGTCAGTAACAATACCCAAGTAGGCTGTGGTTGATACAATGCTCAATTGGTACTAATGGGCCCAAACTGTGCCAAGAAAATATCCCCCACACCATTACATCACTGCCTGAACCGTTGATAAAAGACAGGATAGATCTATGCTTTCATGTTGTTGACGCCAAATTCTGACCCTACCATCCGAATGTCGCAGCATAAATTGAAACTCATAAAACCAGGCAATGTACCAACATACCAGCCAGTCAGGCACCAACAACCATGCCACGTTCAAAGTCACTTAAATTACCTTTCTTCCCCATTCTGATGCTCAGTTTGAACTGCAGCAGATTGTCTTGACCATGTCTGCATGCTTAAATGCATTGAGTTGCTGCCATGTGATTGGTTGATTGTAAATTTGCGTTAACATGCAGTTGGACAGTTGTACCTAATAAAGTGGCCAGTGAGTGTATTTATGGAACATGATATTTACTTAATACTCTAATGATGTTTTGAATATAAGGAAAAATCTATAAGTTTGACTCATACAGTTTATTTTGGGAATTTTGCCAGAAATATACGTACATCATTAGACTGGTATTGTGGTCCATGTTCACATATTTTTACAAAACAAGTGTATCTTGTTTAGTTCTGTTCCAAATAGTCATGCTTTGAGTTTTGAGGCTTTTCTGTTATGTCCCCATTGTTGGTCTTATTTGTGTCATATTTTCTATGTTTTTTTCTATATGCTTTCTCCCTCCCCTCAGTCTGTCTGTATGCTTGTCTTTGGGTACTGCTGATCATTTTTCAGTGGCGGTAGAGAACACAAACACATGTACTCAGTGACCCGAGCACACGTGTAAATGCAACATACCAGAACAAAGTGATGACACAGTCACACATTGGTGTGAAAACCAGACGTCTCCATAATGCCCATCCCACAGCGCACACACACAGAGACACAAAAACGAATAAAGGAAAATGTGCAGACCAAACCAGACAGCAGATAATGCAGGGCTTCAGACGTAGCCCCTGTCTCTCATCAGTGGAGACACACACACTGAAAAAACACACAGACAGGAGAGAGAAGCATCTTCAAAGGCTACATTTGAAAGAACACACCGCCGCCACTCTTGCTCGCTCCCCCTCCTCCCACACTCCCAATATATATTCAAAGGCCATCCATTAACCTTTCACTCGCACAGACCTGTCTGTGATCTACTGCTCTCAGCTCACGCTTTGAAGAACATGGTACTCGTCTGTGGTACACCGAGAGCCATGAGGAGAAGAGAGGAGAGGAGACGAGAGGAGAAACAATCTATAAATGCAGGAAAGAGAGGAGAGGAGAGGAGAGGAGAGGAGAGGAGAGGGAGGAGAGGAGAGGAGAGGGGAGAAGAGGAGAGGAGAGGAGAGGAGAGGAGAGGGGAGAAGAGGAGAGGAGAGGAGAGGAGAGGAGAGGAGAGGAGAGGAGAGGAGAGGAGAGGAGAGGAGAGGAGAGGAGGGGAGAGGAGAGGAGAGGAGAGAGAGGAGAGGAGAGGAGAGGAGAGGAGAGGAGAGGAGAGGGGAGAAGAGGAGAGGAGAGGAGAGGAGAGGGGAGAAGAGGAGAGGAGAGGAGGTAAACCGAGAGAAGAGGAGAAAATAATATATAAATGCAGAGAAGAGAAGAGAAGAGAAGAGAAGAGAAGAGAAGAGAAGAGAAGAGAAGCTAATAATAAATATGAGATAAGATGAGATTACATGCAAAATATGAATACAGGAATGGGATATGAGAGGAGAGGAGAAAAAAATGAGACTAGGTGAGACAAGATGCTAACTGTAAACACATGAATGAGAGATGAGATGAGATGAGATGAGAGGAGCAGAGCAGAGAAGCAAAATATAAATACTTGAATGAGAGAGGAGATGAGATGAGATGAGAGGCTAAATATGAATGAGGGAGGAGATGAGACGAGATAAAATGAGAGGCAAGATATAAATAGAGGAATGAAACAGGAGGTGAGATGTGATGAGCGGAAAGGCACACTATAAATACAGGAATGAGAGATGAGAAAAGATTGAGACTAGGTGAGACAAGAGGCTAACTATAAACACATGAATGAGAAAGGAGATGACATGAGATGAGATAAGATGACATAAGATGAGATTACATGCAAAATATGAATACAGGAATGGGATATGAGAGGAGAGGAGAAAAAAATGAGACTAGTTGAGACAAGATGCTAACTGTAAACACATGAATGAGAGATGAGATGGGATGAGGTGAGATGAGATGTTATGAGATGCAAAATATAAATACAGGAATGACAGATGAGAGGAGAGGAGATGAAATGAGACTAGGTGAGACAAGAGGCTAACTATACGCACATGAATGAGAGAGGAGACGAGATGAGAGGAGCAGAGCAGAGAGGCAAAATATAAATACATGAATGAGAGAGGAGATGAGATGAGATGAGAGGCTAAATATGAATGAGGAAGGAGATGAGACGAGATAAAATGAGAGGCAAGATATAAATAGAGGAATGAAACAGGAGGTGAGATGTGATGAGCGGAAAGGCACACTATAAATACAGGAATGAGAGATGAGAGAAGATGAGACTAGGTGAGACAAGAGGCTAACTATAAACACATGAATGAGAGAGAAGATGATGAGATGAGATGAGATGAGATGAGATGAGATGAGATGAGATGAGATGAGATGAAAGGCAAAATTCAAATATAGGAATGAGAGATGAGATATTAGATGAGTGGAGAGGCAAAATATAAATACAGAAATATGAGATGAGACGATACTAGGTGAGACAAGAGGCTAACTATAAACACATTAATGAGAGAGGTGAGGAGATGAGTGGAGAGGCAAAATATGAATACAGAAATGAGAGATGGGATGAGATTAGATG
The DNA here is from genome assembly GCA_903798195.1 of Danio kyathit. Taxonomy (NCBI): domain Eukaryota; kingdom Metazoa; phylum Chordata; class Actinopteri; order Cypriniformes; family Danionidae; genus Danio; species Danio kyathit. The sequence goes on along the minus strand of LR812521.1, from coordinate 59,440,983 downwards.
AAATGAAAGGCAAAATTCAAAACAGGAATGAGAGATGAGATGAGAGGCAAAATATGAATACAGAAATGAGAGAGGAGATGAGATGAGACTAGGTGAGACAAGAGGCTAATTATAAACACATGAATGAGAAAGGGGATGGGACAATACAAGACGAGACACGATGAGATGAGACGAGGTGAGACTAAGAGCTAAATATAAATATTGGAATAAAAGAGGAGATGAGATGAGCGAAGAGGCAAAATATAAATACAGAGATGAGAGATGAGATGAGATGAGTTGAGTTTAGATGAGGTGTGACAAGAAGTTAAATATAAATACCAGAATGAAAAAAGAGATGAGGTGAGCAAAGAGGCAAGATATAAATACATGAATGAGAGATGAGATGAGATGAGACGAGAGGCAGCATATAAATACAGGAATGAGAGAGGAGATGAGAGGCAAAATATGATTACAGAAATAAGCCAACACACATCTCCCACCAGTGCTGATATGCAGCCATATTACACTGCTACTATATATATATATATATATATATATATATATATATATATATATATATATATATATATATATATATATATATATATATATATATATATACATCGACACAATTCTAACATTTCAAATCATCAATAAATAAAAAATAACCAGTTTCATTGACAGCCAAAGATGCCCACACCATAATACTACTCTACTACCACCATGCTTCACTGCTTAGGATCATGAGCAGCCCCTTTCCCTCTCCATACTCTTCTCTTCCCATCACTCTGGTACAATTTGATCTTGGTCTCATCTGTCCATAGGATGTTGTTCCAGTACTGTGAAGGCTTTTTTTTTACAACTCTAATCTGGCCTGCCTGTTTTTGGGGCTCACCAATGGTTTACATCTTGTGGTGAACCCTCTGTATTCACTCTGGTGTTGTCTTCTCTTGATTGTTGACCCTGACACACAAACACATACCTCCTGCAGAGTGTTCTTGATCTGGATAACTGTTGTGAAGTTCTTCCCCACGGAAAGAATTCTCTGGTCATCCACCACAATTGTTTTTGTGGTCTTCTGGGTCTTTTAATGTTGCTAAGCTCACTGGTGCGTTCTGTCTTTTTAAGAATGTTCCAAACAATTGCTTTGGCCATGCCTGATGTTTTTGCTATCTCTCTAATGGGTTTGTTTTGTTTTTTTCAGCCTAATGATGGTTTGCTTGACTGATAGAGACAGATCTTTGCATCTCATCTTGGGAGTTGACAGTAACAGATTTCAAAATAGCCCACTTGAAATGAACGCTGGACCTTTTATCTGCTCTTTGTAATTGGGATAATAAGGAATGACACACAACTGGCCATGGAACAGCTTAGAAGCAATTATTTTTGGACTCTTAACAAGTGGGAGGCACATTTGCAAACTGTTGTAACTCCTATGGCGTTCACCTGATTTGGACTTAAATACCCCTTAAATTAAAGCTGACAGTCTTTAAAGCGTTTCAAATGCCAAATGCTTGTTTCATTTCAAATCCATTGTGTTGGTGTATAGAGTCAAAAATGTTAGGATTGTGTTGATGTCAAAATATGTATGGACCTAACTGTGTGTATATATATATATATATATTAGTGTATATTATACTATTTATTATGCTAACTAATATATATATATATATATATATATATATATATATATATATATATATATATATATATATATATATATATATATATATATATATATATAGTCATTAGTGGCAGCCCTAAAGATGATGCAAAATGACATAAAACATTTCATGAAATGAGAAAAACAAAAATATGACAAAATGCAAATGCGATGAAAGATGAAAGAGCGGCGAGGATTAGAGCAACGGCAACCAACTAAAAATCAACATCACAGACTTCCAAATAAATAGATAAATAAATAAAGAAAAATCGCACATTGAGCAAACAGTAAGACTCCCCTTCAAACTGCATCCCGGCTCTGATTAAGCAGCAGAGCTTTGCTTTTATTTATGCATTAAAATCAGCCAACACATGTATGAATTCAGCCCTCGCTGCTTCAAAAGCCAATGAATGCAGCATCCATGCAGCCCAAACAAATTCCTCTCTCATTAAACATTCAGGCAGAAAAGTGCTCGGAGAAAAATACAGCAAAACAGCTGGTCCTCCAGAGCTGAATGAGAACTCGAGAAGAGGAGGAAAAGAGAGATAAAGAGAGTGAAAACGTGTGCGCCACACAAGACTGCAGGTTTTTTTTTTTTTTTTTTTTGGGTTTTCCACAAGAGCAGCCATGAAGTGAGGACTTAAGTGTGTGTAAGATGAGGACAGATTGGAGCAGTCAGAGGGTCTGCTGCAATCACACACACACACACACATAGACAGAGATAAATAAACACACAAGCACTAAATGAAACCGCCATGTCAAGACTTCATCATGCACCCTTGAGTGGTCCATACGCCATCCCATTAAAGAGCACTAATGCTGTTTCACGGCCTATCTGAGCATTTACAAGCACAGATGAAGAAGCTGCTTTGGCTGTTTGTTTACAAGGAGTGTGTGTCTGCGCCTGTGTTTTTGAGAGTCTGCAGGCTGTGTTTCAGACATGCTCCAGACGAGAAGTTAATGCTACTCCCCACTAAAGTGCTGTAAAGCCACGTGATGGTGTTGAATAGCATTAAACAAGTCGAATGAGGTTGTATAATGTCACGGTTAGTCACCAAATGGAAGTGCAGAAATAATGGATGTTGCCAAAAAAGGTTGCCCAAAACACTCCTCTATCTTCCAATGTTCCGATCGAAAAATGTAATATATTAAAAATGAAAAAAAGCTGACATTTTCATTTAACTTAACAGCAGTGTTGGTTGCTGCAAATCCATGTGATTTGAAATGTGCCATTTTTGCTTATCTGCCTTCAGTCCTGCAGGCAGGGATTTAAGATTACTTAAACTATAAAAACAATGAGACTAACACTCCATTCTAGACAAAAATCATTTAGTCAGGCTGTATTCCAAACATCTCAGAACACAGCGTTCTCCCACCTCCACCTGAGAGTATCCAATTATGTACATGTTTTTGTGCGAGCTGAATATACATCAATAGGGTTTAGGTTCTGGTTGACCCTATGTCACACCATTATGACTTGACAATAACAATCAATAAGTGAGTTTAAGACAGTTTAAAGTCATAGTTCACACAAAACTGAAAGACTGGTCATCGTTTACTCATCCTTCATTAGTCCCAAACCTTTTGGAGGGTTCTTTCTGCCTGTTGACCACAAAAGAACATAATGTCACCTTGGAATTATAAGGTTCTCTCTGCGTTCTGAAGGATTTTGAGATATTAAGCTTTAAAAATTTTGCATTCCATATAGCAAACGATATGCGTGTAACAGTTCTCTTTCATACATTAACATGACAGGGACCCTAAATGTAAATGATCTAAGTTCTCTTACATTTGCAAATTGGAGTAAAAAAAAACGGTAAATGCAGATAGAACCTTCTAATATAGAAAAGTCATTTTCCACTTGGAATTATAAGGTTCTATCTGGCAGATCATTCATTGAAGCATAACTTTTCAAGAACTATAAGCAAAAAATATATAATTTGGTGTTGTAACAATATGTTGATGCTTGAGAAAGTTACATTTTTGCTTTCTATTACATTGTTTTTCATGTTTTGGAATTTTTTTTTTTTCTTGTTCAAATTAAGCAAACAAAGCGGTGCTTAATATTTTGTCCAGTGCAGCTGTTAGCTTGATCTAATTAATATGTTAATATTTAGTAAACTTTATGATTTTTATGGTTTATTGAACTATATTTATTTAATTATATGCCCCATGAATTAAATTAGGTATTTGCCCTTCAATTCTTAATATTAGATTTAATATTAGAAGACATAGCAAACAGATGATGAGCAAATGATTTTAATAAACACTGAAAAATGTTTAACTTACCATATATAAACAAATAAAACTATTTCACATTTAATATATATTGTTTTTAATATTCATTTCTTTTTTAACAATGTAAAATTTAACATTTTATCTTAATGTCAAAAAATGCTTCTAAGTCATCACATTTACACACATCTCAATTTAGTGTTGTGCAGCATTATTTAGCCTGATTTTGTGTGATTTTGTCTTTCTGATCTTTCCCGCTATCAATGGAGCTGTCCGGCGAAATGACAAAGAAAGCTGATCCTGATTGGTCCTTGTGCGTGAAATGCTGATTGGCTCACAGAAAGAACCTTATAGAGCCAAGCTAGAGTCTGACTTTGTCGATAAACCGTTTTTGTTTATTAAATAAACATTCTTAAAATGTAAATAACTTATAAAAAAAAAAAAAAAAACATCACAATGTAAATAAGTTGTCATTTAATAAGAATATGTGAATAACTCAATTTTGACAAAAATTTAAAAACCTTTTAATTCTACGGTGACGATATGTCTAAGAAAGCTGGAAATGCGTAACCATTGACTTAACCATAGTATTTGTATTTCTTACTATAGAAGCCAATGGTTACAAGTTTCCAGCTTTCTCTAAAATATCACAATTTCTGTGTTCAAACAGAAAGTCAAACAAGTTTGGAAAAAATTAAAGGTGAGTAAAGAGTAAGTAAATGTTCAATTTTGAGTGAGCCGGGAACCATCCCTTTGAATTACTTTTAGAATATCTAATATAAAACTAACAATTTCCTTGCAACTTTTCAAAGAGCTCCTATTATGGGTTTTTGAAAATGACCTTCCATGCAGTGTGTAACACAGCTCTTAGTGAAGTGAAATATCCAGTTAAGGCTTTAATCTGAAAGTGTGCTGTGTTTAAAACTATTGACTCATCTATAAAAAAGCTGCCCATTTGTTGCACGTGCAGACCCGGGAAAATTGAAACCCCTGGCCCCGCCCACAAACACTGTAGAAAGAAAAAGAGGAAGACAAACACTGTAGCATATCTCACTTACTTTCCTTACCCAAAGATAAGGCTGTGAAGAGTCAGTGGTTGAAGTTTATTTTTGCAAAAATACCTCAGCATTATAGCCCCAGCCTTGTGCTGTGTTCCTGTCATTTTTCTGACAAGTGCTTTAGCAATCTACCAATTACAACGGGGGATAGCAATTCCCCACAGCAGTTCCCTAGGCTTTGGTAAGAGTAAACTTTTATTTATTTGCCCTTAGGGCGAAGGGGCATATGTGTTTTAATGCCACTACGACCGCCAGCACAAACAAACAGGCCTGCAACAGGGTTTAGTTCTTTTTCCATTCATTTAATATGGACAATTTTTGGTTTTGGAGAACGAAAAGGTTTATTTTGAAACAAACCTTTATTTATTTTGTTTGTATATCTTTGTGTGTTTAATTGTATTTAAGTAAATTCGGAAAAGTAATTTTGTACCAGATTGGTTGTGTTTATTATTTATATTAATTGGTATGAGGTTATGGGTTTCTTTTTGGAGTTAAATTACAAATTAGAGCGATCTAATTTATAAGAATTCAGGGCCCATTCCATCGCCATAGGGAAAGGGTGCTACATACTGTATCTGGTTAACTCTTTATATTCTCATTTCGCATCTAAAACCATGTTGAAAATGACACGTGTCACTTTGTTTATGGATTTAAATGTATTTGTGAGCTGGCAATCCACTGCCGTTTAGTCATTGCTATGGCCACCATCAGCTGTTTCTACACATGTGCGGCTGTCAAGTAGTCAAAATAGTTTAGCTTTTGCTGCTGTGTGAATTAATACTGAATGTGTGTCATGGTTAAGAAGAGCAATATGCTTTAATGCACTCCTGCATTGGGCTCACACATATACTCTGCACTCAAAATTGTTGATAAGGCATGGTAGGCGTTTCTCTCACTGAACGCAGTCGACCAATCGCATTAGACTGGGTCATTGGACCAATCAGTGCAGATTACTATCGCGCTAAGGAGGGGTTTGGGAACAAATGAATCGCTGAACAAAACATATGGGAGTCGTTAGGATAATTAGGTAAAAATAATGCAAATTATAAGACAATGAATGTTTTATTTTGACCTTACATGCATATCAGACTGTTGTTGGAGATCCCCAAAACCAAAATATTATGAATATAATTTTAATGCATAAAAGTGGCTGTTTAAGCAATATACTGTACTAAATATTAATATGAAAATCAAAAGGATTTATGTAAACAAGATGTTTAAGTCTAGTAATAGAATTAAGAAAAGTACAGGATTTATGTATCTGCATCAGAAGTATCAGAATTGTGTCAGAATTGAAACAATGTAATGCTGTGAGCAGGTTTAAATCAGTGTTGTCAGCATGAGCACCATGTTCCATCAGTGTGTCAAAGTATCTGAGCATGTTAACCATTATATTACAATCCAGACAGAAACCTGGTGTCTTTTGCCTGGCTGCCTATAAAAGATGTCACAATGGATGTATTGATTTTGGCTTGTCCAGTTTCCACTCAAGAAAAATACATTTAGACTACAGCACCGCATTCCAAATCAGTTATTCATAAACGCAATTTTAATGTGCAGATACATCTATAACAAACCCATGTTTACTTCCTGGAACACTGTGGTATTTTTAATATTGCTCTTGGGAGGTTCAACAAGTAAATCTGTTTTTACCAATGGTGTGAGTTTAGGAATGATTTCTCCAAACCAAGGATGTCAATGTTTGGCCAGTTAGTATGACCTTTCTGGTAAATTCTGGCTGCAAACACAGGTCCTCCTCTGTTGACGACTATTCAGAAGTACACTGTAAAACATATCTGCAATTAACAGTTTCCATATTTTGTGATTGACAAGAGTTTTTGGTTTATTTATGGTTGTGAATTGCATTATGGTTTGTTGATCTTTGCTCTGTCAACTGTTGATGTTGAAATTTCAACTCTGGAGTTTAACAAAGTAACTTTTATTCACATGTTAATAGTTAGTTAAAGATGATTTATTGGATTTACATTTTTTTAAGGTAAGTGGTTGCAAACAATTTATTTGGGCTGAATTCAAATAAACAAATTAAGTTGAACATTACTAAATTGTATTTGTTTATTTAAATTCAGCCCATATAAATTGTTTGAAACTATTTTTGCAGAAATCACTTTTTTTTCAGCGTATAAGAAATAATATATAGACAAATAAGTCTGTAAAATAACAGAAAATTAACTGGCAGCTTATTACAATGTTTTTGAATCATAATATACAAGACCAACCCCGACAATACATCACTTTAAAGTCTTTAAAATGTTAATACAAGTCATGTTTTTGTACTTTTCGGGTCCAATCCGGCGCAAGACGTGTTTGGCGCAATGTGTTGCTATTTTTAGACCAATGCAACCCTAATTTATCCGATTTGTGCCATATTGTTTAAATAGCAAATCCATTTGCACTGCTCTGTGGGTGTTCCGGTCTAGAAAAGAAGTGTGTTAAGGTGCATAGTTGGCGCGTTGCTATTTTGAGGAACTAAAATAGACTGTGCATATTTATAAAGTCCAGCGCAGAGCACGTTAGTTGTGCACCTTAAATGCTTACACATTGCTTAATACACACCGGATGTACAGCAATACGCACATAGCTTTACAAATCAAAAATAATTAAAGGATTAAAATATCACAAAAACTATTATTTTCTACATAAGTATAAAAACCACTGCCTCCATGCCCTTTTTGTCTCAGGGGGATTTTTTCAGTTGTTTAAACTTGTTTTTGTATAATGTTGTTATAATTAATTATTATTATTATTATTATTATTATTATTATTATTATTATTATTATTATTATTAATATTATTATTATTATTATTATTATTATTTATTATTATATGCATATTTTTATTTGTTTTATTAAAAACAAGCTTAGATTTGTCCGCCTGTCAGCTTTTGGACCATATAGGGCATAGGATGTGTGTTTGGATGTAACTCGTTATTATTGTTAATTTATTCGTGAAAATTAGAACTGAATTTAGAAAAAGTTTTGAAACAATTCTTTGCGCTTAAACAAAATTAAATATATGGATGTCTTCAACGGAGTGCGTATAACACTGTTTCCATATCCACGAGAGAAAGAGAAAGTAAAGAGGCTAAATGGAGAAGGCTCATCCTTTATCCTCGCTGCAGATGCTCTGTTTGACTGTTTTCTCGCTAGTGAAGTGTTCAGTTTTTCCTTCTTACAAAGTCTGTCATTTAAATAGCAAATGCGCCATGGCGCGACGCAACTGACTCTTAAAGGGAATGAGAGATGAGACTCTGATTGGTTTAATGCACGTTATTCTCAAAAGACTCATTAAGAGAATAAGCACAACCCTGTTAGACCATGCGTCGTGGCGCAAACTGTATTTTTCTGTTCTTAAAATAGCAAAAGTAGATTCGGACATGCCCTTAATGCTTTTACACCATGCGCTTTAGACTTTGCACCTAGATCGTTAAAATAGAGCCATTCATGTTTAAAACTTGATTTTTCAATGTCCTTTAATTCAGTTCAAAAGCATAAATAAAGAAGGGTAAAAAGATTAATAAAAACTTGAATCACAAAATATTGAAAACAGTTAATTAACAGATATGTTTTACAGTGTAGCTAAGAATTCATTGATTCATTCATTTTCTTTTCGGCTTAGTCCATTCATCAATCCAGGGTCGCCACAGCGGAATGAACTGCCAACTTATCCAGCATATGTTTTACGCAGTGGATGCCCTTCCAACTGCAACCCATCACTGGGAAACTCATTCACACACATAAACTACGGACAATTTAGCCTACCCAATTTACCTGTACAACATGTCTTTGGACTGTGGGGGAAATCAGAGCACCCAGATGAAACCCACACAAACACGGGGAGAACATGCAAACTTCACACAGAAATGTCAACTGACCCAGCTGAGGCTCGAACCAGTGACCTTATTGCTGTAAGGCGAACATGCTACCCACTGCGCCACAGCATCACCGTAGTTAAGAATCTCTGACAATTGCACTAGTTTCAACACAGGCTCATTTAGAAAAAATACCCTTATATACATTTCTGGAGATCATGAATTATGTGGCCAGAAGTGCGTAGGGCTGCATTTTGTCTTTAAAATGAAAGCTACTTCGTTCCTTTTCGTGATTTCCAGCTGACTGCTTACCTCCATATGGACGGCTTTTCAACTGTTACCAGATTGTCCAGTGGCTTGCCGCATATGTCCGAGGATTGGAGATGCGGAGTTGATAAAACAAACAAGTAAATAACAGGGTGAGAATGTGGTAAAATCTGAAAATGTGGTGAAAATCAGGCTGCCGAGAGGGCTTTTCTTTTTCTGGATTGCTTTTGAAAACGCTTTCAATTGGGTTTAGGGAAGTTGGCGGGCACTGGTCAATCTGTGCTTTTAAAAAACATTATTGGTTGCGTTTAGGGGAGAGGGTGGGTGGGGTATCGGTCAGTCAGTTGACATTGGCCTCTATTGGATTTACGTGAGAAGAGGCCTCTAGTGGATTCAGAAAAACAAACACTGCAAAAAACGTAGCTCCTGTGATGTATTTGGCGCTCTCCAGAAATGTATATAGGGGTACGTAATCAGAATGAGCCTGAGTTGACTAGTATGCACATTTTCTTACAATCACTCTATATCTCTATAAAACATTGTGCATTTCTGTGTGTGCCTCACACAGGTGAGTGGGCTTGACAAACCATCCATAGAAACACTTCTTCACTCCATCTTACAAGTACTCAATAAGCAAAACATTGTTTACTTGTGAATGTATTTACTTTTTCAACCTCAAATACCTCTTTTGCACAATATCTTGCACAATATTGTTCTGTCTTATGTAAAAGTACTTGTATAGTCTGTCTTTGGCTAGGTGTATAGTTAGTAGTTAGTTCACTGTAGTTTTAGATTACCACTCCAGCATGTTAGTTATACTGTAGTTCTTTTTTGTTGCACATCCTGCCTCAGTCATACTGTATTACAAAGGATCATCATGTGTTGACTTTAAACCTTACACCATTCTAATACACAATGAAAATCCTCTCTCTCAGTGAATCAATCAAACGGTACGACAACTATCGGCAGTACTGCTTACCCTACGACATCTCAGAAAGGCATGAAAGCATCCACCGTATCGCCATTCCTTTGTGTCACTCAACATCTTAGGACTTTCTCAATTGAAAAGCCATAAACAAAGTCTTCAAGGGAGAATATTTGACAAATGAGTGAGCATTAGATTGACTACTGGAATATTCCACTGCAATTCAGGTGTGGGATCAAGGGGCGAGCGTGAGACGGAGAAGTGATTTTATGCCAGATGTGAGAGTGTTACATGAAGGCGTCAGAGTATTAGATGGCGTAAAACGTATGAGACATGCTGGAGAGTGTTTGAGTGAGCTGTTAGAGTACTAGACAATGCTGGATGCAAGGATAAATAAGAGACTGTGAAAACGTGGATAAAAGAAACTGTATCGGGATTAAAGGGATAGTTCACCAAAAACTGAAAAGTAGGTCATCGATTACTCATCCTCCACCTGTTACCATCCTGTTTGAGTTTCTTTTCCTCTGTTGAACACAAAGGAAAATATTTTAATTTTACTTTACTTTGAATGACTAATAATTTCCACATTTATCAAAATACCTGCTTTTGTGTTTAACAAAACAAAGAGACTCAATGACAAGGATTTTATTAAATGGGGAATAAGTGTTCATTTTTTGGTGAACTATACATTTAAGTGGATTAGAATGTGCCATGTACAGTATGTACTGTACACTACCTGACAAAAGTCTTGTCACCTATCCAAGTTTTAGGAACAACAAATAACTTGACTTCTGGATCATTTGGCATCAGAAGTGGCTTATATGAAAGGTAAAGGCCTCTAGATTACGCTTATTTTACCAAAATAAAATATGATCATGCCTTGATATTTGATTATTTATTTGGACACTAAAGTGTTCTTGCTGGACTCCCAGAGTCCATCAAGGATCTTTGGATTCATCTTTAATGCCTCCTCCTTCATCTTACCCCAAACATGCTCAATAATGTTTATATATGGTGACTGGGCTGGCCAATCCTGGAGCACCTTCTTTGCTTCCAGGAACTTTGATGTGGAGGCTGAGGTATGAAGAGGAGTGCTATCCTGATGAAGAATTTGCCCTCTCCTGTGGTTTGTAATGTAATGGACAGCACATGTCCTGATACCTCAGGCTGTTGATGTTGCCATCCACTTTACTGATCTCTTGCACACCCCATACTGAATGTAACCCCAAACCATGATATTTTCTTCACCAAACGTAACTGATTTCTGTGAGAATCTTTGGTCCATGCGAGTTCGAATAGGTCTTCTGCAGTATTTGTGATGATTGGGATGCAGTTCAACAGATGATTCATCAGAGAAATCTACCTTCTGACACTTTTCCAAATGATCAACTAGAAGTCAAGTCATTATTTGTTGCTCTTACAACTGGGATCGACGGCTATTGTATATTCTTTTAGAGAAGGTGTGTCTGTTTCAATGTATGCACTCAAACAACACACACACACACACACACTTAAAATACATTCCACACTAGCATGACTAGAAGCAGTTTGTGATTAATAGCTTTGAGTCTTTGACATTTAAACATGAAAACTGAGAGGAGGAAATATAAACATAACATTCATGTACATTAACAGTATTGGATGTGCTTGAGAGTGAAAAAAAAACTGATTTTAAATCTGATTTTCTTTTAACTACATTAGTCACATTTGTTAAGCAAAATCTTGACACTGTCATGTGAAGTGGCAGGTCACACATTTTGCAAAAAATTGAATAAAAAGAAAAAAAAGAAAATAAATGATTTTTTTAAAATTATAAGTCTTCTGAAACAAGCTTTGATAATGTGCATTAATTAGATTAAATTTTTTTAGCATGTCAGAATCTCATTTTCAAGGTTAGCGTTGTCAAAGTAAGCAGTAATAATAATAAAGGTTAAATACATTTATATACACTGGAGTCTGAGGTTTCTACTGTTTAACCACAAATAACAACGTCATCATGATAATTTAGCAAATTAATAAATTCGTTTTTGTTTTTGTTAACTTTTAAGGGGCCATTTCATGACAAAATGTCTTCATTTATTAATTATCACACTGTATAATTTCAAATCTATAAAACGTTTTTTATTTAATATTAATTTGTTTTAATATTCAAATTACAACAATAAATAAATTAAAATAAATTTAAAATAAATAATAAATAAATAAACATACTAATTTGTCATATATATATATATATATATATATATATATATATATATATATATATAATAATAACAACTTTAATAATACTAATGCTAATACTAATAATAATAATAATATGCATGATTATTATTATTATTATTTTTTTTTGTTTTTTATTGTTTATTAATTTGTTCTCATATATATATATATATATATATATATATATATATATATATATATATATATATATATATATATATATATATATATATATATATATATATATATATATATATATGATTTTTATTTATTTATTTATGTATTTATTTTTACTTGTGGTGCTTTGTATAATGAGATAAACAAGAGAATTAAACCTATACAAATTGAGCTGTTTATTTGAGTCTTCTGAGGAGACACAAAACCCATTACATGATGAACAGATTTAATTTAGGCTTTTGTTCAATTATTTATTATCTTAGCGCAAAGGCACATTTAACCTAGGGAAAACGTTCACTGCTACTCTAAGATGATCAAACCAACACAATCTCACAGCAATTTGTAACTTTTAGATTTAGTGGCTAATTCATAATAATGTATACAGTCTCATTCGTACATTTTATTAAAAATTGCGCCTGCACCAATGGGGTACAATTAGGGCTTGAAGACATTGCTCCTTTTAAAAAATGCATATTTTCATACACATTAAGTCAGATGAATCAATACAAATTAGCCACTTTTTTGTCCTCATAAGATCGGGCTGGTCAAACAAACTTGAACATATTTTTTTTCTGATTATAAAAAAAAGCCTAAAATATAAATAGATAGATAAATAAATAAATAAATAAATAAATAAACAAATAAACAAATAAATAATTAATATAAGAATACATTAAAAAAATGTCTTATGTAAATCTAAGCTACATATTAGCTAATTATTTCCCTTTTAAAGAGAACAAATGTAGTCAAAGACTGATGAACTTCAAAGACCAGTACTTGTTGACAAATATATTGCAAAATTGTTTGGTATTTTTCATTTTGTATTTATTTTTCTCTTTAGGGTAGAAATATGTATATATTTTTTTTTTTGAGTTTCCAAAAAAAAAAAAAAATACATACAGTTGAAGTCAGAATTATTAGCCCCCCTGATTTATTCTCCCCCTGTTTTTTTTTCCCCAATTTCTGTTTAACAGAGAGAATATTTTTTTCGACACATTTCTAATAATAGTTTAATAACTCATCACTAATAACTGATTTATTTTGTCTTTGTCCTGATGACAGTAAATAATACAATACGGACAATTTTATATATTCATTCATTCATTCTCTTTATTAATCTGGGGTCGCCACAGCGTAATGAACCACCCATTTTTATATATGTCACATATATTAAAAACCTATATCAAAACCTCTGTTAAAACATATATGTTTATATAGGTTCTTTCCTTGTGGGCTCTCACTTATTTGCCATAGTTAATTTCCATAACATGCCAATTACATGTGATACCAATTTTAAGTATTCGCACATGCATACATTTTTTGCATTTTATTTTATTTTTTAGTTATTGCCTTGATAATAAAATATATGAGCTATATAGGAGACATATTGTACATACTTGTACATATTGTACATAGTTGTATGTACATATAGGGCTTATATGTGAATATAAAGAAGCAATACAGGAGACCTATATGACCTGTATATGCACATATATGCACCTCAATTTTGTCTATATGTGACATATACAGTAAACGCATATAAGCAGCGCATATATTATCTATGCGCATACATACTGCATATAAGTTTCATAAATGCACTTATCTCCTCATATATGTTCATTAAGTTGCATCCCTAGTTGCAGGTTTCAAACATTTTTTAAAATATCTACTTTTGTGTAAAACTCATAAAGGTTTGAAACAAATAAAGATGAGTAAATAATGACGAAATTTTAAGTTTTGGATGAACTATCACTTTAAGTACATGTCTGCATTTTCACAAAAATGTAGGATGTATCACATATTCCAATTTCTGTGTTTTGCAAGTATCAATCATTAACACTTTTTGACCAATAATAATAGTAGTTCACTAAGTTGTTTTCTCTGAATCAATCAAATTTGAGTGTGTTGTCATTTGATTTGATGAACAAAGTCATTTCACTTGTTATTATTATTGACAAAATGCAATCAATGGCAGTTTACTACAGGACTCACATTAACATCAAATCTAAGGATTGTGGTTGATAATATTGATTAAGTGATTTAAATCAAACCTCATTTAAGTGAAACCATATTGATTCTTAAAAAGTGTTTTGGTAAATATGTACTATATTACTTAATCAATATGTTTGTACTCATCTTGTTATGGATGTCTGATATATTGGATGAATAAACCATTTGTTTCAACAATGAACTAGAGTCTAAAATAATAATTTTACCATCATAAAGTTGACATGAATCATGTCTAATTTGGAATTTACAGAAAGCGTATTTTTAAGAGACCAATTCTATATCTAAACATAAACAGCAGTTATGTAGATTTTATTTTCATAAGTCATGAATATGTAGCATATAGAATTAAATCTGAAATTCAGAGATTAAATTAGTATTTACTTGTAATGTGTAATCCAATCATCTCCGTAAACTAATTTGTTTGTTTTTTGTGATTAGTTTGTATTTATACTTTTGAATTGCACTATGGGACATTTATCTTTTTAACAACTTTTGATGTTGAAAGTTTCTGAAAAAGTGAATTTTGTTGACATTTTTAATCATTTTAAGTTAAACATTACCTGTGAATTGAACTGCAAATGTAGACCAAATTATTCATAAACTGATACTGTTTTAGTTTGGGAAGGTCATTTTTGAGAAAGTACCTCTGACGGTGAGGGAGAGAAGGACACTGATATGTCTAGTTTTGTATGCTTCATCAAATTGGAAATATAAACTCATGAGACACTTGGCTTTCAAGCCTTTTTTTCTAGGTTATTACATAATTACATAATGCATCATGTAATGCATAATAGATACATGTGTAATATTAATTATTACACATGACTGATTCCAAGTGTTTGTATATTGACAAACAAATATTGAACACAGCACATTTTTTTTTCTTTCTCATTACTTCATAATGTATAACTTTTTATATTTTTAGCATGAAACTTTCTAGATGAATCATAATAAAGCTCAAAGGGTTTTCTTTAAAATTATACATTTTGTTTGTAGCTCACCTGGGTCAAGAATTGTTACTATTTAAAGTTAGGTAGGTGTAAATCCCCAGAAGTGAGTGCTGGCTAACAGGTTAATATAGTTGCCTTTTAAATTATATATATATATATATATAGACAACCTGACAAGTTGCTTATGTAAGTTTTAGTGACAACAGATAATAACTTGACATCTAGTTGATCATTTGACATCAGAAGTGTCTTATATGAAAGGCCTCTAGATTACGCTTATTTTACCAAAATAAAATATGATCATGCCTTGATTTTTATTTATTTAATTAGGACTTTGCTTAGACAAAAGTCTTGTCATTTAACAGAAAAAATGTACAGTATAAAATATAAAGTGCAGTGGAAAAATAATGAAAATTGTGTATGACTCCCATGAGCTTGGATGACTGCATCCATACATTTCTGCAATGACTCAAATAACTTATTAATAAAGTCATCTGCAATGGCAAAGAAAGCGTTCTTGCAGGACTCCCAGAGTTCATCAAGATTCTTTGGATTAATCTTCAATGCCTCCTCCTTCATCTTACCCCAGACATGCTCAATAATGTTCATGTGGGATTCATGTGTCAGTAAAGCTAATGTGGATGGGATGGGCCTGAGGTTTAGGGGGATGGGAGTCTGTCCAGCTAGTGCCCTTCCAGTCCGACACCAGCGCACCATCTGCTGCTCCATGGGGCCCGTGCCAGACCCCGAGAGCAGGGGAGCATGCAGCTCTTGCTTGTCCAGGTATATTTGGTGGCCGCTGTATTTGCTGTGTTTAATTTGCCTGGTTCTGCTGCTGTGAATTGATGTGATGTACTCAGTGTTCCATTGGACACGTTTTGGCCGCGGGCACGAAGCCGCTTCATCAATGTGCTGTACGTGTGTGTATGTGTGCATGAGTGCCTCCAGCTGTCTCTGTGACCTGGCTCTGGATTAATAATGCATTAATAATCAATTGAGTGTTATCAAGGTTGTGCTGCTAGCGCGGGCAATTTGGAGAAATAAGGAAGCCTTCGTTCCTCTATGGGCTCATTGATCGCCTTGTGTTGCCATTAAAGCGTGCCACAAATAACACACACTCACACCGAGCACATAATTCTGTTTCTCATTTCTGCTGTTCTTGCCTTCTTTGTGCATTTGTGTGTGTGGATGTGTATGTTGAGTATATATAGGAGACTGAGGATAGTTTTCTCAAATTTTGTACTACACTGAATAAAATAAAATAAGCAGACAAGGCTCTGTTGATGAAAACTGTTCTGCTTATTTTGTTTTATTTATTTATTTATTTATTTATTTATTTATTTATTTATTTATTTATTTATTTATTTATTTATTTATTTATTTATTTATTTATTGTTCTGTCATTTATTTTCAGTGTAAAATTATTATAAGCTTAAATGCCAAAAACTTTTTCTTCTCTTATTTTTAAGTCCAACGACAAATGGACTGTTGTTTGTTTTTATAGTTATTTTGTGCTGTATTATTTGGTTACTGAGCCGCAATAAATAACACTTTAAAATATAAGGTATTTGCATGCGATTTCATAAACGAGTAGTGTTTTGAAATGAATGAATGCATAATAATCGTGATAATAGTGAAACAGTGATTATTCCTCAGACTATAATCGTACAACCAAAATGTAGAATCGTTGCATCCCTATCTGCAACCATTGACTTCCATAGTTGATTCTCCTACATGGAAGTCAATGGGTTCAGGTTTCCAGCTTTCTTCAAAAATCTTCTTTGGTGTTTGACAGAAGAAAGAAACTTAAAAAGTATTGTAACCACTTGAGAGTGTGTAAAGCTGGAGTTATACTTTCGCCTGGCGCCGCATCGCGCACCTCCTCTGACTGCGCGCGCACCTCGCGAAACGGACGAGGCTTTTATACTTGCCGCGTTCGCCGTTGTGATATTCTTTAAAACGACAGGGGGGGGAGGTCAAAAGTAACTGACCGTAAAGTCAGACAGATAAACAGAGAAGTAGAAAGTTTCTGGAACTACGTCATATCATTGATATCATTCAAGATTTTTAAACGAATTATTTTTATTGTTTTTATAAATTATTATTTTTATAACCATTCAAGGTTTGTTTTAATCAAACTTTGATGCATCACTTGCTTTTGTTCATATCTCGGACAGTTTTACCTATCAAAGTTTATTAAAATATCAATGAGGAGAGAAAATGGGTTGCTCTACAAATATATTTCTATTATGGCAAGAATAAAAGGCAAAAAAAAAGCACACTTACTTAAAAATACAGATGTTTTTTTTTTTTTTATTTAGCCCGCTTCCCAATTCACACATTATATCTGGCTAGTTTCTGTCCTCTTATTATGCTAAAAAGGTAATAATAGTCTAAACATTCCTGACCATTATCACCAATAAAGCCTAGAAAAACAGGCCATCAGTATATTGTAAACTGATAGGTTCAAATATTCTTTCCCAGATATCAGAGAAATAATTTGATCCTTAACTATAGTTTTGTAATTATTAAATTGTTTTAAATTCAAAATTGTAATATATACATCAGTGTAAAACCTATAAATGGTGGAAAAACATATTTCTGTAATTGTGTAGCTGGGTTTCCACTTTTGCCATGGCCTCTTTTGGCTTTAACAGACTATCCCTCAGGTTTTTCCAAACTTTTTAACAAAAACTTTCCTCCTTTCCCACTGCTGTTGCAATTTCTAGCCAAAAATTATTGTTCGTCAGGTTATCTCTATCATCACGGATCATAAAGATGTCTGTACAGGTGTACCTGTTTCAGACAAAATCTCTTCAAAGTGGTTCATTTCAACTCAAACCAGATGCGGCGCCGCGCACACTGTTCGCTTGGGTCTCAAAAAAGGCTGTGCGCACCGCCAGCCGAAATGATGTCGCGCGCACTCAAAGCGAACATCCGCAAACTCCGCGATGACGTCAGATTCTCCGCGCGCACTCAAGCGAACAAGCAGACGCGTCGAGTATAAACAAGGCTTAAATGGTGAATATTTTTCATTTTTGGTTGAATTTCCCTTTAATAAAAATATATATTTGACAGTTTCTGGGTTAAATAAATGCAAACGTTTGGTCCTTTTCACACTAATCTTATTCCAGGAGCATATTATTGATTTATTAAGGCTTATTTTTTTGTGCAGTTCTTTGCACAACACCACATACATATGACAAAACAAATCAACAATGTCTATTTCCACATGCAATGTTTGTGTTCTGTAGCTTACTTTGACAGTATTGCACCCTTATTAACATATTTCAGATTCACAAAAAATTTTTAAGCCGCAACCTCTGGTGGATTTGTCTTCTGAAATGTGCAACAAAACACACTCGGAGCAATGTATTTTACATTTCACATAAATGTTAGACTGAGGCAAATAGTCTCCAATGAGCTTGTGCTGAATACTTTGCTAGAACAAAGTGAGAGAGAGAGAGAGAGAGAGAGAGAGAGAGAGAGAGAGAGAGAGAGAGAGAGAGAGAGAGAGAGAGAGAGAGAAAAGTACTCACTTTTAGCTGAATTAGATGCAGTAAAACTATCTAAATAAACCTGAAACTAAAACATGCAAGATAACACACTTACAAAATGTGCCCAAACACAATGTAATGCAAGATCTAATGTGTTATGGTGAAACCTCTGCTTCCAAATAAGATCCTAAACTTTAGAGTACACACTTTATTGATGTACTGCTATTTTATCTGTTGGGTAGAAATCTGATGCAGAGGTCATATAATGCCTTAAATAGTACTAAACTCACTCCAAGTATGATTCAAAACCAGCAATTTTCCCATGGGACACAGGCACAATAACAAAGAGAACACAAAAGACTGTGACCTCTAGGGTCTGTCGCCAATACCTCTATTGCGATTAGATTTACACACACAACTCTCACTAGCTGGCCTCAATTACACTCACACCTCCAAACCTCATCGCCATACAGATCGCCAATGCAACCCGATCTATACAGGGTTTCGAACCAGCAATTCGAACAACTAACATGACAATCTCGACACTCTATAGTCGAATTAATAGACCCAAACATAGGAGAATACACATGATGTCTGACATTTGGAACAGATTCTTTCACTTTCAGGTAACGGCTAAAATTCATCCAGTGCAAACTCTCACGCAAGGTGCACATTTATAATGAAAGAAAGAAAAATATATCAATGTTGAATGAAGAGAGACATAAAAAAAAACAATCCTGCACACTATAAATAGAAGTGTATTATTTTAAAAATGTATTAAGTGCAATGTTTCGGTCAAGCGCATAAGGTAAAATTATTAGCCCTCCTGAGAAATTATTTTTTAAATATGTCCCAAGTGCAGTTTAACAAAACAATGTAATTTTAATAGTATTTTGTATACTAATATTTATTTTTTTATTTATTTTTTTTTTTCTTAATTTAGTTTGGCTGGACTTAAAGCAGTTTCAATTTATTTGAAAAAAAATAAAAAATAAAAAAAATGCATGCCATTATTATTATTAGCCCCCTCACGTTATTTCCTCTATTCCCTATGATTGGACTACCACTGTTGTCCAATAAATTGCATAATTACCCTATCTTGCATAAATAACCTAAATAACCTAGTTAGATTCTTTAAATTGCAATTTAAAGTGTTTAATAGTGTCAGGATTCTGCCACTTTGGTCTTGTTAATTCTTGTTTTGGTGGCAGAGTCCAGGCACTAGTCTTGTCTTGTCTAGTATGTTGTGCTCGGCTTGAGTATTCTCAGGTCGAGCACTCATATTTCCCATCATTGTCTGTCTTTGTCATTGTATGAGCGCTATCAAGATGCAAGCTCTCATCCTGGTGTTTGTGTTTGTTTTGTCTGTGGCGTGCTGTTTTATTCTCAGCACCTCAGTCTAGTTGGTTTTGGTTTCACTGGGATAGAACATGCATGTCGCATATGTGAGTACACGGTAAGTGTTTTTTTTATTTATTGTGTGCTCGTGTCTTACATTCAGTCTTCTGTTGGTTTTGTGTAAAGCATGTGGTCTGGTGTTTTCAATGTGGCCGCGTGCTTTAGTGTTGTGTTTCATGTGAACACGCAGTTAACGGGTTCTCTCATTCGCTGCATGTTCATTAATTCATTCATTTTCTTTTTGGCTTAGTCCCTTTATTCATCAGGGGTCACCACAGGGGTCGCGGAATGAACCGCTAACTTATCCAGCATATGTTTTGCAGCAGTGGATGCCTTTTCAATCGCAACCCAACCATGGGAAACACCCATACACACTCTTTCACACACATACACTACGGCTAATTTAGCTTATTCAATTCACCTATAGCACATGTCTTTGGAATGTGGGGAAACCGGAGCAGAACAGCAGGAACATGCAAACTCCACACAGAAATGCCAACTGACCCAGCCGGGGCTCGAACCAATGACCTTCTTGCTGTGAGGCGATCGTGACACCCATGCTGCATGTTTTAGTCCTGTTTTACGTGAGCACATGGCGTGTGTTGTCTTTTTGTATCATGCGCTCTCATGTCTATTGTCTAGTCCAACCCTCCTCGTTAAACTATTATTAGTTTATTATGTTCACCTGTTTGTTTGTTAATTATTTCTCCCTTATAGTCTCCTCATGTCTGCTTTCCTGTGCCAGTTCGTCATATGTAGTTGTCATGTCATGTCAGCTCCTGTCGTGGACTGTAGTGTCTTGTCCTGCCCAGCCTAGCCTAGCCCTGATCCTTGACAGCCCAGCCAAGTTTTTTTTTTTTTGTTAATGTTTTCCCCCTTAGGGTTGATTTTGTTGCCTTTTTGTTTTATTTTATAATCATTAAACGCATTTTTTGTATTGCACCTTAGTCCTTGTCCTTCCCTTTCCTGAAACCGTGACAACTAGAACCTTGAAAAATAACTAGTAAATATTATATGCTGTCATCATGGCAAAGACAAAAGAAATTGGTTATAGAAATTAGCTTTTAAAACTATTAGATTTAAAAATGTGTTTAAACAAATATTCTAACACAGGCTTATTCTGAAAGCATAGCCCTATATACATTTCTGAAGACAGAGGTACATATGGCTGCATTTCATTTTTTAAACGAAGGCTATGGGGCGGTATGATGCCATTCCTTTTCGCACTTACCAGCTAACCGCTTACTTCCCTATGGACAGCTTTCCCGCTGTAACCAGTTTGTCCTGTTAGCTCGCCATGTACATCGGTGGACTTGAAATGCAGAGAGGAGTTAACCACGACAACGGAGTTCGAGTCCAGTGAAGAATAGCTCCAGAAAGCAGGTAAGTTATAAAAACAGAATCCAAAAAAATAAAATAAACAAGTAAATAACAGGGTGAGAACGTGGTAAAATCTGAAAACATGGTAAAAATCTCATGAGGGCTTTTCTTTTTCTGGATCGCTTTTGAAAGTTGTTGGTTGGGATTACGAAAGTGGGTGAGTGGGTCAGACGATTGGTTGGTCAGACAGTCAGTCAAACAGTCAGTCAACAGTGGCCTCTGACGGGTTTACGCGAAAACAGCAGGTGCGAATGGCACTCGCGAGAGGAATTTGAGATGTCAAAAAGCATACACAGCGCCCTCTGGTGGATTCGCGAAAACAAAAACTGTAAAAAAACGTACCCACTGGGCAGTATTTTGTGGTCTCCAGAAATGTATATAGAGGTACGCTTTCAGAATGAGCCTGGGTTGAAATATTCTCTCCGTTAAACAGCACCTAATAATTAATTTCACAGGAAGGCTAATAGTTTGAAATTCAACTGTATATAATCAATGAATGTCACTGGCACAAATCAATCAACGTGTGTAATAAATAACAAGTAATGATGCGATAAATAACAAAATGTTCAGGGAAAGAAAATGAAGCTTTTCTACAGTATCTGTTACTCAAGTATGGAGGATGCCGTCATAATAATAGAAATATATATGCATAAAGAGACTCCAAACATCCATTTACCTACCCAAGCATTTGCATCTACTGCATTTACTGTATTAGTCAAAATAACTGCAGCACATCTGCAAAACATTTGAAACTCTGTGGAAATAAAACAACAATGAACTGAGAGTCTTTTGCTGTGGGGTGATCTGAAGAAAAGTAGATAATCTACAAACCCTGTGCAGAGGGTCTGACGTGGCTCAGGGCAATGGTGCAGGTGAAGAGGATCCAGAGAGCGAGAGCCATGCTGTGGACGGAGCGAAGGGTGGTGGGGGGAGTGCGGTCGGTGGGCGCTCGAATGTGGGGCACTCCTTCCCTCACGCCCTCTCACTGATCGAGAACCTGCTGAAAAAGAGAACGAGAGAGACAAATGAGGAAGAGGGATCAATACTAATAGCAGGACCTAAATTCTTACTTTCGGCCTTTCCCTTCTGCGGCTCAATAAAAAAGCAGTAGTGCCCTGTAATTCTGTTCGGTCTGTCAAAGCGAGGCGGCCGGCTATTGCTCCAACCAGAGCTGTGCTTTCTGGCTCTGCACGGCCCATTTCACGTCACACTTATTCAACGTAATTGAGAGAGGAGCTTTAGGCGCACACTTGGTGGCGGTCGGTTGGAGTTAGATGACTACAGCTGAAGGGCAGCCATGTTGTTCTTGCGCTAACATGAAAACAGCTGTTCCCCGGCAAACACTAATATTCTGTGGTGCTGCCTGCCAGTGGTTTAGTAGTGACCAAGTAAACTGGAGCAAAACATAGGGATGGATTTGATTTAATTGTTCAGTTTGAGGGTTTAAATGCATGGATAGCATGATGCTAATTATGTTTTAAATTGTCCAAATGCTGTTTGTTAAAAAGATAGTTCATCCAGAAAGGAAATATCTACACTGTAAAAAAAAAAATTTTGTTTTGGCAAAAATTCAGTAAAAACGTCTGTTCAACTACATTCTTCCAACTTGTTGCATTAAGTTGAAGGAATCTCAGACCTCCTCACCTGAAAAAATAAAGGTTGCAGTATTTCTAACCCTAACAACAATGACAAAAATAATAGTAACACCAATAATAACATTAATGTGAATATTATTAACAACAACAAAAACAACAACAAAATACTACTGCAATAATGCTAACGCAAATTGAAATTATTGTTAATTTGTAATTTATCTTTTTCTTTTTTTATGGATGCAGAAAGACTTTTAATGTGAATTTTAATCTCACATTTACCTAGTTCGCTCTACAAAAGAAACACTTTTTATTCAAGATTGTTAAAAAGAAACAATTTGTATTCAACTGTTATGCATATGGGTGGGCCATTTATATGGATACACCTTAATCAAATGGGAATGGTTGGTGATATTAACGTCCTGTTTGTGGCACATTAGTATATGTGAGGGGGCAAACTTTTGAAGATGGGTGGTGACCATGGTGGCCATTTTGAAGTTGGCCATCTTGGATCCAACTTTTGCTTTTTTTTTTTCAATAGGAAGAGGGTCACGTGACACATCAAACGTATTGGGAATTGGTTTTAACGTAACCGTATTATTTCATGAGTTATTTACATTATTTATTATTTTAGGTGCTGCACATCTTGCATCTTCACACTATAGACAACTGCCTTTAGATGACCCCAAAGATAAAAGTCTAAGGGGGTCAGATCGGGAGACCTTGGGGGCCTTTCAACTGGCCCACAACGACCAATCCACTTTTCAGGAAACTGTATTCAGAAAACCATTCCCATTTTATTAAGGCAGGGGTGTCAAACTCAGTTCCTAAAGGGCAGCAGCCATGCACGGTTTTGTTCCAACACTGCTTCAACACACCTATATGTAGGTTTCAAATAAGCCTGAAAGACTCAGTTAGTGAGATCAGGTGTGTTTAATTAGGGTTGGAACTAAACTGTGCAGAGCTGCGGCCCTCCAGGAATTGAGTTTGACACCTGTGTATTAAGGTGTATCCATATAGATGACCCACCCTATATACTGTATATATATATATATATATATATATATATATATATATATATATATATATATATATATATATATATATATATATATACGTATACGGTCTTATTTGTTTTATTTTGGCTAGGATAAAAGCCTTTTAATTTTTTTTTTAAAAACCATTTTAAGGTCAAAATTATTAGCCCCTTTAGGTTATATATTTCTTCAAAGTCTACAGAACAAACCATCGTTATACAAAAACTTGCCTAATTACCCTAACCTGCCTAGTTAACCTAATTAACCTAGTTAAGCCTTTAAATGTCACTTTAAGCTGTATAGAAGGGTCTTGATAAATATCTAGTAAAATATTATTTACTGTCATCATGGCAAAGATAAAATAAATCAGTTATTAGAAATTAGTTATTAAAACTATTATGTTTAGAACTGTATTGAATTTTTTTTTTTTTTTTTTTTCCGTTAAACAGAAATTGGGGAAAGAAATAAACAGGGGAGCTAATAATTCCAGGGTGTTAATAATTCTGACTTCAACTGTATATCTATATGGACATTTTTTTTCCTAATAAAATGAAAAAGAAAATTCAAATGCCTAAAAAGATCAAATAATAAATCAAACTTTCAAAACAACTACCCAAATAATGAATCAAACGTTCAAACAATCAAATATTAAATCAAATTGCATTTTCAAACGAGAAATCTAATGTATTTGGTATTTTTATTTTCATGATTAGCTCAGTAAAATCTTGTAATAACTAAATGACAAATCAAATGCTCAAACTATAATTCAAATGTAGTCTTCCTGATTACACACACACACACACACACACACACACACAGTGGGAAGCTCATGTTATACTGATTATTAGGACTATAAAGACACATTATTCACATACTCTTTGCTGAGTCTTGTTTTTTTTTTTTTTGTGAAGCATTACAAAGCATATTTCCTTGTTTGTCCTGCCATGTTTTGATCCTTGTCTTGTTTACCGTTATTGTTGTTTTGCATCCTGTCCTGTTTTTAATTTTGTATCCAATAAATGTTTTGTTAACGTTTATCTCTGTTTTATTTATTTTATTTATTTTCTTTTTTTTGTTCTGATAATGTAGTATTTCTTAGTAAAAATGTGTTTTTTGTTCACTCAACTGCAGACATTTTGGGTCAGTGTAACTGATGTTTTCAAAAGTTGAGTACACAAGAAAAAAAACGAAGAAAAATAAGGATTATGATTTTTTTTTTTCGTTCACTCAACAGGCATTTCAGTTCTGGAGACAAAAAAAATGTTCAGTTGGCACAATTTAAACGTTTTGTAGTTTGCCTCTCCAAAAACCGAATAATCTTATGTTAACCCAACTAAATGTCTTTTGTATTAGTTTTGTATCAGTTTTGTTTTGTATTTTGTATCAGTGCAGCTGAAGTTTTCAAAAGTTTAGTGAACAAGAAAAAGTCAAAGGAAATAAGGATTATGTTTTTTTGTTGTTGTACTGGCTTAATTTTTTTACAGTGTACCAACATTTACTCGCTCTTCAATAGTTTAAATCTTATTTGAGCTTCTTCCTTCAGTTGAGCACAAAATATGTTGTTTTGAAGAATATTGCAGTGTTAAAAAAAATGTTACTGCCTTATTTATTTGTTTTTTTGTTGAATCAAATAAACTTTTCTGTCATCTCAACTTGCACCAATTAAACTTTGTAAAACTTAAAAAATGCAGTTGAAACCTGATTAACTTATTAAATGAGGTTAAAGTAACATAAATAATAAATAAAAACATTTGTTATCATGACTTTTTGTCATATCGTGTTTTTACAGTGTGGTTGATGGTACCCATTGACATCTTTTTCCTACTATGGAAGACACTAGGTACCATCAACCGGCATTTTTCAATATATCTTGATTTACATTCAACAGAAGACACGAATGAGTAAATGGTGAGCTTGTTTTCATTTTTTGGGGTAAAATAGGAGTAGGTTTAGATATCCTTTCAATCAAAGTAAGTTTTTGGCCTATTTTCAATAGTCCTCCTGGCTTTAAAAACTATTATGTGTTGCTTTTTGCCCATGATCCAGTATTACAAAGTAAACAAAAGTAAAACGTATACTAGGAGTTAAAATGAAATCAAAGTAAGGTGAGTAGCATACAAATGATTTAAGAATTGAAATTAGCAGGATCATTAACAGCTATTAAAGTAATCCAAGGTATATTTTCTCATTTGGGCCATATTTTATCATGGCTGAGCAGCCATTTAAAGTGAATTTGAGTAAAATAGAATAAGAGTAGGTGCTGTGTGAAACTGTCCTTTCTGTCAAACCAAGTTGCCTGCTGTTTCTCATACAGATCCACATTTTCTGGCACTGCACGGCCCATATTCAATTGTCCTTTTTCAAAATAACTAAGAGCAGCTCTAGGCACATACAGTATTTGATGGCAGTCAGGTACTGTTAGATGACTACAGCTGAATGGTGGCCATTTTGTTCCTGCACTAAGGTGAGAAAAGGTGTTTGCTTCCTCCCACAAGTATTTTTTCTTGCTATTTGCCAACAATCTACTATTGACCAAGCAAACAAAACTAAATGTGCAGTTATAGCACTTCAAATACATTCAGATTGAGGCAAGACACATGCGAATGATAGATTGTTCACAAGTTGTTAAAATTACAAAAGTGTGTGTTAACAATTATTGAAGCAACCCATCCAGTTCTGTTTTTGTAACACTTTTAAAGCAGCATTTCTTAAGTAATGGCTTAATACCTGCCTATTTGTAAGATATAGGGGTAACACTAGTACATGTATAAATAAAATTCACACCATTTACCATTTACTACTGGCCTATTACATGCCTATTATTAAGATACTGTTTATTAGCACTTATAAAGTAGGATCTTATTTTACCTCCCTAATCCTTACCAATACCTAAACCCAACTGCTACCTTACTAACTATTATTACTACAACTAGTATTAGTAGTACTACTACTAGCTAATTAGTAGTTTATTGAGCTAAAAGTATTAGTTAATGATTAATTAAATGAAATAATGATTAGTTAGAGACCTTGGTTTAACATCTCATCCTCACTAAGCAGTATAGAGTCCCCATCAATATACTGGGGTGTTAGGACCAACACAGACCACATGTTGATAGGCCCACTAGCACCACTTCCGGCAGCAACCTAGCTTTACCATGTGGTCTCCCATCCTAGCTTCAGTGGGCGACCTTAGCTGCTGGTTATGTAGTACATATTCTGCATGATTTTATTCTACATGCCTAATCCTACCTTAAGAGTAGCTAGGAGTTTATTGAGCTAAAAGTCATAGTAAATGGTTTGTTAATAGTCATAATTGTACCCCGTTTTTTATGTCACAGTGGAACAATCGTTTCAAGCCAATCTGCATAAAACAAACAATAGCACCCTGTAATTCATTCTGTCAGACAGTGCTGTTGGCTGTTGATCCAACAGAGACGCCTATTGTATCACGTTTACTCAAAATAACTTTCTGTTCGAGTTCTAGGCAAAACTTGGCGGTTTGCAGGTACAATTAGATGGCTAGAGCTGAACGGTGGCCACTGTCGTCTCCAATAACACATCAACAGCTGTTACCTGGCAAACACTTCTGTGCAGTTATAAAATATTTTGAGTCTTCCATCACCAAGTATGCAATTGTAATCAAGTAAACAAAAATGAAACATATGCTGTTCGGTGAATTTGAATGCATTGTTTGGATATAGGCCCAAAGCACAATCTCTATGCAATTACTTCAAAACCACCATGTCTAAATTCGCATTGTAGAACATAGCACACTACACTCTACCATAGTACCACACCAAAAATGTGTCAAACCTCATTTTTGGTAATAGAAGTTGCTGTAATTTTACTAATGAACTAACAAGTCTTACTACAAATTGTAGAAAATACACTTTTCACATGTTGCACCACTTCAAAATGGTTCAAAACTAATTTTTTGATCATAGACGTTGGTGTAATTTTACTAATAAACTAAAACGTGTAACTAGTAATTGTAGAAAAGACCATTTTGCATGTTGTATCATTCCAAAATTAGTAAAAACTAATTTTTGGCAAGACAAGTTGCTCTAAATTTACTAATAAACTAACAAGTCTAACTAGAAATTGTAGAAAAGACCATTTTCACAGCACTTTGTAGCACTTCAAAATGGGTCAAAACTCATTTTTGGTAATAGAAGTTGCTGAAAGTTACTAATAAACTAGCATGGCTGACTAAAAAATTGTAGAAAATACCACTAGCACACTACACACTGCTATAGTATTACTTCAAAATGGCTCAAAACTCATTTTTGGTAATAGCAATTGCTGTAAATTTACTAATAAACGAACAAGTCTAACTAGCAATTGAAGAAAATGCTACTAGAACACTACACACTGCTATAGTACTGTATCACTCCAAAATGGGTCAAAACTCATTTTTTGCAATAGAAGTTGGTGTAAATTTACTAATAATGTAACCCGTCTAACTAGCAACTGAAGAAAATACCATTTCCACATGTTGTACCACTTCAAAATGGCTCAAAACTCAATTTGGTCATAGAACTTGCTGTAAATTTATTAATAAACTAGCATGTCTAACTAAGAGTTGTAGAAAATAATAGAAAATAAATATTTTCACATGTTGTAGCACTTCAAAATGGGTCAAAACTAAATTTTGGTTATGGAGGGCTGTACATTTGCAACACGACTAACTAGGAATTGTAGAAAAGACAATTTTCACCTGTTGTAGCAATTCAACATGGTCAAAACTCATTTTTAGGAATAGAAGTTTGTATACATTTACTAATAAACTAACAAGTTTACTTAGCAATTGAAGAAAATACTACTAGCACACTAAACACTACCATACACTGTAAAAAATGCAAGGTTCCACACAATTCATTTATATTGTACAACACAAT
The DNA here is from genome assembly GCA_903798195.1 of Danio kyathit. NCBI lineage: Eukaryota > Metazoa > Chordata > Actinopteri > Cypriniformes > Danionidae > Danio > Danio kyathit. The sequence continues at coordinate 59,411,868 of LR812521.1, read as the reverse complement.
TGATTAAGTTAACTTAACACTTTTGACAAATTTATGTGTCTTGAACATAAAAAAATAAGTTGTCCCAATGAAATCTCAATAATTGTGTTGTTTCAGCTCATTTTAAATAAGTAGTTTGACTAAGCAAAAAAAAATAAATTTTTGAGTGTAGTACCACTCCAAAATGAGTCAATGCTTAATTTCGTTAATATAAGTTGCGGTAAATTTACAAACAAACTAACATGTTTAACTTAAAAAAAATATTCATATGTTGTACCACTTCAAAATGGGTCAAACCCGATTTTTGGCAATAAAAATTGACTAATAAACTAACCAGACTAACTTGGAATTGTAGTAAAGTTAATTTTCACATGTTGTACCACTTCAAAATGGGTCAAAACTAAACATTTTTGTTAATGGAAGTTGCTGTAAATTTACTAAGCTAACAAGTCTAACTAGCAATTGAAGAAAATACCATTTTCATATGTTGTACCACTTCAAAATGGGTCAAAACTCATTTTTAGCAATAGAAGTTGGTGTACATTACTAATAAACTAACAAGTATACTTAGCAATTGAAGAAAATACAACTAGCACACTCCACACCACCATAGTACCACTCCAAAATGGGTCAAAACTCATTTTTGGTAAGAGAAGTTGGTGTAAATTCAATAATAAACTAATAATTTGAACTAGGAATTGAAGAAAAGACAATTTTTACAAGTTATACCACTTCAAAATGAATCAAAATAAATTTTTGGTAATATAAGTTGATGTAATTTTACTAATAAACTAACACATCTAACTAGGAATTGCAGTAAAGTCAATTTTCAAATGTTGTACCACTTCAAAATGGGTCAAAACTCATATTTTGGTAATAAAAGTTGCCATACATGCACTAATATTCTGTAAAGCCACTGTACGCTGTTGCTCCAACCACATCCACGTTTTCTGGCTCTTTATTGCTCATTTCACGTCATGCCTACTCAAAATAATTGAGAGGAGCTCTAGGCGCAAACTTGACGCCGGTCAGGTACGGTTAGACGGCTGGAGCTGAACGGCGGCCATTTTGCGCCGCACTAACACCGCAACAGCTGTTCCCTGGCAAACTCTTCAGTTCCAGTCATTTCAGAGCCTGATTGGACGTGACGCGCTACATATGCATGGATGTGAACCTTCAGCACACCGCAGGACATGCAACACACAAACACAGAGAGTGGCCATTCTTCACTTTTAAATGAGAAAGAAATGCAAAGGTATAAAGAGGTATAATGAGTGTAAGCGAGAGAGAGAGAGTGAGAGAGAGAGAGAGAGAGAGAAAGAAAGTGAGAGAGAGAGTGGACAGTTTGGAGTCAGTACTGCCAGAGGGCTCACACATCTCATTTGCCTAATGAAATAAATCACAGTCTGGAAGTTTCTTTCATTTGTTCTTGGAGGCTGCTCTTCCTTCAGGGCTGAAAGGGGAGAAAAAAAACCCCGACAGAAATGCACTGAATTATTAGAGCTAATGCTGCCCCTGCTGTGCGTTCAGAAAGAACAGACAGACTGTACTGTGTGTTTATTGGGAGGGGAACCTGTGTGTGTGTGTGTGTGTGTGTGTGTGTGTGTGTGTGTGCGTGCGTGCGTGCGTGCGTGCGTGCGTGCGTGCGTGCGTGCGTGTGTGTGCCTGTGTGTCTCTTCGAGGGGAATTACTTTGATCCTCATATACAACTGTTGCTATTACTACTACTACTACTACTACTATTTTACTACTACTAATACTAGTAATACTGCTGTTATTACTACAACTACTACTACTGTTGCTACAACGGTTACTACTACAACTGCTGTTATTGTTACTACTACTACTACTACTACTACTACTATTAATTTTAGTTTCGATTTTACTACTACTACATTTACTACTACTAATATTATTGTTGTTACTACTAATAATGTTACTACTAATACTACTACTTTTACTGCTACTACTACTACTGTTACAGTTACCGGTACTACTACTACTACTACTACTACTACTACTACCACTACTACTACTACTGATTTTACCACTACTAATGCTACTAACACTACTGTTAATACTAATGTTACTACTACTAATTTTACTACTATTAATACTCCTAATAATACAAGTAATACTTCTAATACAACTATTGCTGTTACTACTATTACTACTAATTTTATTTTCAATTTTATTAATAATAATTGTATTACTACTAATACTACCGTTATTACTACTAATTATGTTACTACTGATACTACCACTGTTACTGCTACTACAACTACTGTTGATGTTACTACTAATCCTACTACTTTTACTACTAAAATAAAACTACTACTACTGTTATTACTACTACTACTAATTTTACTACTGCTAATGTAGCACCACTGTTACTACTACTGTTACTACAACTACTTTCACTACTACTAATACTACTAGTAATACTACTAATATAACTGTTGCTGCTGCTACTACTACTATTGCTATTATTACTAGTAGTACTACTAAACTGCTGTTATTACTACAACTACTACTATGTTTAGATTTAATTTTACTACTACTACTATTTTTATTTTTACTACTACTGATGCTACTAATACTATTGTTACTACTACTGTTACTACTACTAATACTACAAATAATACTTCTAATATAACTGTTGCTGCTACTACTAGTAGTACTACTACTACTAATAATTTTAGTTTACTACTACTAACAATTGTACTACTACTAATACTACTGTTATTACTACTAATAATGTTACTACTAATTCTACTACTGTTACTGCTACTACTACTGCTTTTACTACTACTAATAATACAACTATTATCACTGTTATTACTACTACTAATACTTCTAATTTTACTACTACTAATGCTACTAATGCTACTGTTATCACTACTGTTACTACCACTACTTTTACTACTACTAATACTACAAGTAATACTTCTAATACAACTGTTGCTACTACACTAATACTGCTACTACTACTACTACTACTACTACTACTACTACTACACCGCTGTTATTATTACAACTACTACTGCTGCTGCTATTACTGTTATAACTACTACTGTTACTACTACTACTAATTTTAGTTTCAATTTTACTACTACTAAATGTACTACTACTACTACTACAACGATTACTACTACTACTAATATTACTACTACTACTACTACTACTTTACTGTTACTACTCATACTACTGTTATTACTACTACTGCTGCTTTTAATGTTATTACTACTACTACTACTACTACTACTACTACTACTACTGTTACTACTGCTACTGTTACTGTTACTATTACCATTTATTGTCTTTGATATATCCACATGCACACTTATTTTCATATGTGGTTTACAAGGACTCTACATGGGCATAATGGTTTTTATACTGCACAAACTTTGTATTTTCCGCCCTAACTCTAGCCCTTAACATTACATCTACACACAACCCTAGCATAAAGCTTTTGGGTTTATAGAGACACAGAAAGTGTGTTATACCTTTCATATACCCATGTCATCATACACAATTGTCCTCATAAACCATGTATGTCAATGCACAAAAAACACGCATTTTTACATTACAATTGCAAAATGGTTTTAATAACGAATTAATGATATCCACTATCCCCTAACGTTATACAAATCCACTTTACTTAACCCCCACATACAACGTTAAGCTGTTTATTTTGCTATCCTCATATAATATAGGATGAGTCAGGTTCCGCAACACGTGAAGTTAAATGATGTAGGTCATACAGATACAAATAAAGAAGTAGCAGAAGGTTCGGATACAGTAAATCTGTTATGGTAAGCCATGGTTGAGCTAAGCTGGCAAGCTATTTAACTTTCATAACATGTACTTCTGAGTAAAACAGGATATTCAGTGGACAATAATGCATGGTGGCACTTCATTTCATTCAGGAGAATTATGCCGGATCATTGGAAGTAGATAAATAATATATTTCCATTAATTACTCTCCTACACTGTCTTGATTATATATATATATATATATATATATATATATATATATATATATATATATATATATATATATATATATATATATATATATATATATATATATATATATATATATAATCAAGAGGTAGAAAAGGGTTTTAGAGTAAAAACAACAAAACAACAGCAACAATACAATAGATTGCACTGATAAATCTGGCTTAATAAGACAAGGATGTTTTTCTCCCCTTCAATTGAAACATCGGGCACATTGGAGGGTTTGTCCCTTTCTTAAACAGCCTTTAGATTAAACTACAGTTCAAACGTTTGTGGTCACAAAGCTCTTTTAAGTCTGCTGTAAGTGATTTAAGAGAAACCTAATCATAAACTTAAATCATATGCTCACCAAAGCTGCATTATTTCAATATATTTTAAAATGTAGTTTATTCCTTTTATTCAACAACGAACTCTCAGCATCATTACTTCACTCGTCAGCATCACAGAAGTACTAAAAACACATTTACAAAGCAATACGATTTATTTAAATGGATTGCTGGCTTAATGTCTGATGGATGTAATGCACAAAAGAGGACATCTCAGTAGTTTTGAAGTTCTTTAATGGTCTATTTTTAATATTCACAGAACAGCAAATCATATAATGTAAGGACAAAAGGAAAAACTGCCATGTTTACTACTGTAATAATCAGTGTTTATCAAGATGAACTAAATGCTGACTTTTCAAAAGTGCACATGTCAGTCAGGCAGCCTCTGGGTGGTTCTTGGCCACTGAAATTTGCTATAGAGTCCAGGGGTTTCATTTATAAAACCTTGTGTAGAAACCTTCCTAAAAGTGAACCCACGTTAGAATTAATAGTAATTTATTTATTAATGATTATGGCTCATATGATGATTTAAAGTGGTTCAATGAAGTATGTTAAATATGTTTACTTACAGTTGCGCACATTTTCCTATCAAATTAGTTTTTTTATAGATCACAACCTCTTCAGGAAAGTGGCATGCACATGTTTCCATGTGTTCTGTTTTGCGCATACGCCACATTTATAAACAAGACCCCAGATCTTCTGTCGTCAGCATACCTGCCAACACTCTTGTTTTTCCCGGGAGTCTCCCATATTTCATACCCATCTCCTGCCACCCTTTTCTCCTGGAAAACTCACATAATTATACATTTATATTTAGCTGTAACAAATTACACTCATTTTAGCAAAGCAACATTATGCTTTGATCTGAGGTTAAAACGGATAGGATAGTTTTCTACTTTGTTCTTTGATCTAAAGTTAAAAAGGATAGTTTTCTACTTTTACTAAAGTAAACAACACAGGCTCATTGAGAATATGTACTCCCGCATACATTTTTGGAGAGAGCAAATTACGTCAGGCTGCGTTTCATCTTTAAAACGAATGCAACAGGGTAGTATGATGCCGCCGCCTTCTTCTGTTCCTTTTGCGATACCAGCTGACTGCTTATCTCTGTGTGGACGGCTTTTCTGCTGATACCAGTTTGCGCAGTGCCTCGTTGCGTACGTCAGCAGACTTTGGAGGTGGAGCGGAGTTTATTGCGACAACGGGGTTTGAGTTCAGCGAAGAGCGATTCCAGAAAGCAGGTATAACATCAACAAAAGGTGAAAAATAAAATGAAAAGGGTTAGAACAGGGTAAGATCTGAAAATGTGGTAAAAATCAGTCGGCTGTGAGAAAATTACGTGGAAGGTGGTAGGCAGATCAATCAAGGCTTTTCAAAACACCGTCAGCTGGGTTTAGGGAAGGGGGTGAGTGGGGGGATAAGTCTTTTGGTGGGTCAGTCAGTCAGTCAGTCGACAGCAGCCTCTGGTGGATTTACGTGAGAAGAGCATACGCGAATGGCACTCGCTAGAGAAATCTGAGACCTGATCAAACATACACAGCGGCCTCTGGAGGATTTGCGAAAATAAAAACTGCAAAAACCTCCTGGGAGGTATTTTGCGCTCTCCAGAAATGTATACACAGGTACATATCCACAATAAGTCTGTGTTGAAAGTAAAAAAAAGAAAAAGAAAAAAAATACATATAAACATATATAAAAGAATGGTCATTTTGAATATTCAAAAAAATTGATGTGTTTATTTTGTGTCTGACACATTAAATATTGCATTTTCAAATACTGAACAACAGAACATCTGCACGCACCTCCAGTGTTTCCAACAGCATAGAAAAAAAAAATTAAATAAATAAATAGAGGGCGATGCAGTGGCGGAGTAGGTAGTGCTGTCACTTCACAGCAAGAAGGTCGCTGGTTTGAGCCTCGGCTCGGTCAGTTGGCGTTTCTCTGTGGAGTTTGCATGTTGGAGGGCATCTGCTGCGTAAAATCTGGATAAATTGGCGATTCATTTCGCTGTGACGACCCCGGATTAATAAAGGGACTAAGCTGAAAAGAAAATGAATGAATGAATGAATGAATGAATGAATGAATGAATGAATGAATGAATGAATGAATGAATGAAAATAAATAAATATGCCTGCCCTAGATATTTTTTACTTACATTACAAATTTAGATTACAAAACGAAAACACTGACTGAATCCTTTTTAAGAACCAGCATAGGCCCTGTTAGACCCTCCGCCAGAGCGCATAGTGCATATTTTTCCATCCTTAAAATAGCAAAAGTGGATTCGGACACACCCTTAATGCTTTTGCACCATGCGCTTTAAACCTTGCAGCGAGATCATTCAAATAGAGCCCTAAATCATTAAAACTAAAGCCTATTTGCTGTATTTATGAGTGGTGCCGGAGCGTGCTCTGATAGAGAGAAAACCCCAACGCTCCAACTTGTGGCCGGCTTGTTTCCAAAGCAGCGCACAACTCATAAAGTTTTTCTCCACTTGTGCAAAAAACGGAGGTGTTTATGACGTGGGTCCAGGACAAAGGCAATCAGCATCAGCGATAGTTTGGCATCAACTCCTCTGTGTCAAACTACAATATGCTTCTTTCATTTTGCTTCTTTGGCAAAATATGTCTGTTGGCTTGTGCTGTTGTACGTGTTACCGTCCCGCAAGTTATATGTTACACATTTATGCAGCCAAACTTAAAAAAAATATATTATAATATTTTTTTAAATCGTTTAACTGATAACATAAATCGGTTAAAAAAACGATCCCTTTTGGTTAACGGTTAATCGGTAATTATGAACATCCCTAATATACAGTACATACAGTTGAAGTCAGAATTATTAGCCCCCCTTTGATTTTTTTTTCTTTTTTAAATATTTCCCAAATTATGTTTAACAGAGCACAGACATTTTCACAGTATGTCTGATAATATTTTACCTTCTGGAGAAAGTCTTATTTGTTTTATTTCAGATAGAAATAAAGCAGTTTTTAATTTTTTTAAAAACCATTTTAACGTCAAAATTATTAGCCCTTTTAAGCTATATATTTTTCAATAGTCTACAGAACAAACCATCGTTATACAATAACTTGCCTAATTACCCTAACCTGCCTAGTTAACCTAATTAACCTAATTAAGCCTTTAAATGTCACTTTAAGCTGTATAGAAGTGTCTTGAAAAATATCTAGTCAAATATTATTTACTGTCATCACGGCAAAGATAAAATAAATCAGTTATTAGAGATGAGTTATTAAAACTATTATGTCTAGAAATGTGTTAAATAAATCTGCTCTCCATTAAACAGAAATTGGGAAAAAAATAAACAGGGGGCTAATAATTCTGACTCCAACTGTCTAGATTAAATTAAATAGTATAGTTTGAACAAAAGTTAAATTATACTTAAACTTAAAGTTAATTCAAAGTGCATTTTTTCAGCATACTCTTGCTTATGGTTGTGTTTTTGTTTCTGTAACAAAGCTACGTAGTGTACATTTTAGAATTTCATGTTAGGGGCATAAAATATTACAGTTTTAGCTGATTATTTTTATTAAAACAGTAATCTGAGGAGGTGTATATTCCCTCACACTGTAAAAAATCAAAAAAAAAAAAAAATGCAGGGTTCCAGACAATTCATTTATGTTGTCCCAACACAAATCGAATAAGCTTAAAACTGTGTTGCTTCAGCTCATTATTCATTCATTCATTTTCTTTGGCTTAGTCCCTTTATTAATCTGGGGTCGCTACAATGGAATGAACCGCCAACTTATCCAACATGCCCTTCCAGCCACAACCCATCACTGGGAAACATCCATACACACTCATTAACACACATACACTACTGTCAATTTAGCTTACCCAATTCACCTATAGCGCATGTCTTTGGACTGTGGGGGAAACCGGAGCACCTGGAGGAAACCCACAGGGAGAACATGCCAACTCCACACAGAAATGCCAACTGACCGAGCCGAAGCTCGAACCAGCGACCTTCTTCCTGTGAAGCGATTGTGCAACCCACTGCGCCACCATGTCGCCCTTAATTATTATTATTATTTATTTTGTATTTTTTATTTTATCTTACACTGCCTGTCCAATGTCAAGCCAGGTTCCACTTCGTACATCCTTCAATTTATCCAAGATCCCATCCATTTGATTGTCTTTTCCCACTCTCTCCTTCATCATTCCAGCCATCGCTCCGTCCTCCCTCTCTCCTCCCCGTGACCTTCTCTGATATTTACCCTCCTCTCCTGTGGCACAGTGAAAAACCCACAGCCACCGGCACAAGAGGAGAGAGTGACCAATAAAATCGGCCATGACAGAAAAAAAACAACCCACTCGCATGTGGGCAAGTCAAAACATCAAAGTCTGAAAGGTAAAAAAATGGGCGAGAGAAAACAAACATGGAAGTTTATGCACAGAGCCCTTTCCTCCTGCTGTCTGCGCGCTACTAATGGTCAGAAAATGCTCCCCTCTCGCGAGGCGCCACCGTCTCTATTTTTTCCCCTTGCTTTTTTGTAGCTGTTAATAAGAAAAAAATTGTCTTTCAACCTCTCTCTTTTGATCTTGCCTCTGTCTGCACTCGGCACAATGGCTCTCCCGCCGTCCCAGCTGATAAAGGACGGATGGGAGAAAGAGCGAGAGAGAGAAAGAGAGCGATAGAAAGCAGTACAGCAGGCGGTCTCGGTGAGGCCGTGCTGGTTGAGAGGGGAGCAGTGCAGCGTGGGTATTCACTATGAGCTCGCCTTAGGGCACCGACTGACCTTTTTGCTCTGATCTGATCCGCCATTATCATCAGTGCGGCGGTTTCAGTCAAGAGGATGGTAATATTTTGCTCAGCGCAGAGAGATAGAAGGATAGGCTCTCGCTCTTTATTCGGTGGATCCCACGGGATAGGGAAATCACTTATGTAATCTCTTTAGTATCTCAGTTGTGTCGCTTACTCGAAAAAAAAAAAAAGAAAAGAAAAGTTAAACAGAGTTTAAATGGAGGTTGAAAGTTGGGATGAAATGGAAGTAGTAACAGGTCTTTTCTCCTATATTATGACCTGTGTTAGTAGAGAGACTCCTTATGCTAGTAAAGATTTTACTTATAACATACTTGTCTTAAACACTGGACATGAATTAAACAGTTCCAGGTAAATAATTAAGAGTAATATTTGTTTTAAAGGGCCATGCAGTAGGTAGTGCAGTCGCCTCACAGCAAGAAAGTCGTTGGCTCAAGCCTCGGCTGGGTCAGTTGGCGTTTTGTGTGGAGTTTGCATGTTCTCCCTGCGTTAGCGTGGGTTTCTTCTGGGTGCTCCGGTTTCCCCCACAGTCCAAAGATATGTAGTATAGGTGAATTGGGTAAGCTAAATTGTCCATAGTGTATGAGTGTGAATGAGTGTGTGTGGATGTTTCCCAGAGATAGGTTGTGGCTGGAAGGGCATCCGCTGCGTAAAAACATGCTGGATAAGTTGGCGGTGCATTCCGCTGTGGCGACCCCGGATTAATGAAGGGACTAAGCCGAAAAGAAAATGAATGAATGAATGAATGAATGAATATGTTTTAAAGAGTACTTCTATTTTTCAGAATTGTTGACATTTTTGCAGATTTATTAAAAAAGAAAAACTGAAATATCTCATGGCCCTAAGTAATCAGACCCTTTGTTGTGGCACTCATATATTTAACTCCGGTGCTGTCCATTTCTTCTGATCATACTTCCGCTCAGGACCTCAGACTGGGCTGAATGTTTACCTTCCAACAAGACAATGACCCTAAGCACACAGCTAAAATAACAAAGGAGTGGCTTCACAACAACTTCTTGACTGTTCTTGAATGGCCCGCCCTGAGCCCTGACATAAACCCAATTGAGCATCTCTGGAGAGACCTAAAAACGGTTGTCCACCAACATTTACCATTAAACCTGACAGAAATGGAGAGAATCTGCAAGGTGTGAAAAACTTCTCTTTGCTACTGCATCTTTCCTAAAAAGACTCATGGCTGTATTAGATCAAGTTGCGTCTACTAATTACTGAGCAAAGAGTCTGAATAGTTAGGACCATGTGATATTTCATTTTATATAGTCTTTTTTTTTTTTTATAAATCTGCTAAAAATGTCAATATGGGGTGTTGTGTGTACATTAATTATGATAAAAAAATAACTTAAATGATTTTAGCAAATGGCTGCATTATAACAGAGTGAAAATTTGAAGGGGGTCTGAATACCCACTATATATATGTTTTTTTTTTATTATTATTATATTTTTTGGCATAATAACTTATGCACATGGATATAGTGTAAATATAGTGTCTTTATTTTTAAATGTTATTTTTGATACAAATTTTGTTTATCTTTTAAAATGCAGCCTACTGTTTATGCCTTTTTTTGTCTCAAATTTAAAGAAGAATTTTATTTCTATTGTCTCTATGCATTGAGATTTATGCGATTCATTTAATTACTTATTGAGTAACTACTCGTCAGACAAGGTCATTAAACGTAGGATAAAGAAGTCATTCTGTATATTGCTTAGTGATTGGATGGAGGTTAGTTTGGGTAGTCTAGTCTAAAGTGTGTAGTCTAAAGAACAGTTTGCCAAACACCATAAAAACTGCATTTTGGCTGTTTATTTTCTCAACAACGCCCCTTTCGAGATCTAAAAAAATTTAAAGTTGCTTTCGGCGTTGGTTTTTACTGATGAATGCTTTGAAAACAATACAACTGCTGTCTCTGTGGAACCTACAAAAATGTGATTTTGTTAAAAGGTAAATTTATGCGCATTACTTGTTCAGACTATAGTCACACATAAGTATAAGCATTTTTATTCATTTTTGTGGATATGTGTGAATTGGGATTGTTTTGACAACACTGCAGTCTATATGCAAAACATTTCAAAAAGGCAGTGTAAAATCTTTTCAGTTTTAGCTATTTTAGCATACTGCTGTCATGCAAGTAAACCCTAAGCAGACAAAAGTGAAGAGAAATATGTCATACAGTAAAACATGGATGAAAAGTTCATAATTAGATGAAATTCAATTAGATAAAAAGGTAACATTTTATTTTGATGGTCCATTTGAGTATTAGTAGACTGTCTGCTTAATATCTGTTGGCACTGACATTTAACAGTCCTTCAACAGACATTTAACTGACTATAAGTAACTTTGCAAGTACATGTCAACTTACACTAACCCTAACCCCAACCCCAACCCTAACCCCAACCTAACAGTCTATAATCTAATGATAATTAGTTGCAATGTAACTTAAATTCAACAAACGGACCATCAAAATAAAGTGTGACCGATAAGAATAAAAAAAATACCACAAATTTCCATTTTATGCTGACCTTTAAGTCTTCTGTTTGTCACACTCTCTAAAATGTATTAAAAAGTGTAAACATTCTTCATAAGTAATTTTTTAAGCTACTAAATGCTGTCCTCTTAGCTATAAAAATGGGCAAATGAGAAAAGAAACTAAGAGAGGGAGATGTATGAAGGATGAGCATTTGAAGATCTATTTATCTGGAGACAGCCTTGATCCAAGGCAAATAACCTAATTATCCAGTTGCATTAGATCATTACTATAATCACCGCGATCATTATTATCTATTTGCTTAGCAGACACACTCATCTAGCGCGACGCGCCATACATCTATTTTACACATGCCGCAGGTTGCTCAGAACCACTGAGTGCCTCGTTCGATAATGTTTGTTCATTTATTTTGAGGCAAAAGGCAATCACCCAGTACACGGCGAACTCATGTCAGACCAAAATAAAGCAGAAAATGATGCCTGATAAGATTAGCATGAAGACAGCACTTTTTTAAAATCACAGCATCAACAAAATTGTGTAATGAAATACACAACTATACAATACAATGACTATTTTGATAAGCAATTGAAATTTTTAGGCTACATATGTAATGTTTTCCACCTTATAATAATAATAATAATAATAATAATAATAATAATAATAATAATAATAATAATAATAATAATAATAATAATAACAACTATAATAATTATAATAATAATAATAATAATAATAATAATAATAATAATAATAATAATAATAATAATAATAATAATAATAACAACTATAATAATAATAATAATAATAATAATAATAATAATAATAATAATAATAATAATAATAATATTGTTATTATTATTATTATTATTATTATTATTATTATTATTATTAGTAGTAGTAGTAGTAGTAGTAGTAGTAGTAGTAGTATTGTGCATTCTTATGTACATTTGTGTCTTTTTTTCATTGTATGTGATATTTCTGGCTTTGTTAATGCAAACAGCATACATATGGGCAAAGGGGTAAATTACTATTTTGATAGAAATGGTGATATTTGACTTTATTTCCTTTTATAAATCCATTTATTTTCTAAAAAAACAAAAATAACAAAACAAACAACATGACAATTTGTAAACAAGCTGTAATTTAATGGGTTAAAATTAGGACTGACACTGTAAATGAAATCAATGTCAGAGAAAGAAATAAATCCATGTCAGAGAAAGTATAAAAATATAAAAATAAGATTTTTTTGATAGTCATATATGTATTGTTTTTAACTGACGCAAAGGTTTAAAGGGACAATTCACTCAAAAATAAAAACATATGCTCTATTTTACTCATTCTTAAATTGTTCCAAATCATGGGTGTGTTTCCAAAAACCATCGTTAGCCAACTAAGGTCACAAGTTCCATCATTACATACAGTTGAAATTAGATTTTTCTTTTTAAAATGTTTCTCAAACAATGTTTACCAGAGCAAGGACATTTTCAAAGTAATAATAATAATAATAATAATTCCTTACATTTATATAGCGCTTTTCTGGGCACTCAAAGCGCTTTACATATTGGGGGGAATCTCCTCATCCACCACCAGTGTGCAGCATCCACTTGACGGCACCCATTTTGCGCCAGACCGCACACCACTAATTGGTGGAGAGGAGACAGAGTGATGAAGCCAATGATGGGGAGAGTTCGGAGGCCATGATGGACAGAGGCCAGTGGGTTAAACCCCTACTCTTTTTCAAAGGACATCCTGGGACAGAGAGTCAGGACCTCGGTTTAACGTCTCATCCAATAGACGGTGCTCACTGAGCAGTATAGAGTCCCCGTCACTATACTGGGGCATTAGGACCCACACAGACCGCAGGTTGGGCGCACCCTGCTGGCCTCACTCACAGCACTTCCGGCAGCAACCTAGCTTTCCCATGTGGTCTCCCATCCAGGTACTGACCGGGCACAGCTCTGCTTAGCTTCAGTGGGCGACCATGTGAGATTTGCAGAGAGCTAGCTGCTGGCTATCTGTACTGCAGGCCTATATGACATGTTGGCCTGTTGGTTAGAACATTTCTGCAGTGGTTTGAATGTGACAAATTGTAAAAGCAGACTTAATAAATAAATAAATAAATAAATAAATAAATAAATAAATAAATAAATAAATAAATAAATAAACAATATCCTACTTAATAATAATAATAATAATAATAATAATAATAATAATAATAATAATAATAATAATAATAATATATTATTAAGAAGGATTTTTTTTTTTCATGTCCTAATAGCCTACGGCAAATTTGCAACCATTAATGATCTATATGATTTATAAATGAGATCAGAATATATGTTAGCTAAATGATTTTATGTTTTTGAATAGATTATGGAATTTTTACATATATTTCAATTTATATGGAAAACAAGTGCATGATTTTATCAAAACGTATATATGAGTGTGTGTGAAACAATATAATTTGCACAAAAATAATGTTTTTTTTTTCTCTAAAGAAGAAGTTACTTTAAGAAGTTTAAGAAGTAAGTTTACTTTACAGTAGAGTGTCATTATGAACGCTTATAACTAACTGCAATGTTGAGAAACACTCATCACTACATCGTTCTTTTCCCAAATGATGTATCGTACTATGATAGTTCAGCCGAGAGTTATGCCGTTGATTGGGAAAAGCACCAGTATGAGATTTGTGTATGTGTCTGTCTACTGTTAAACACAGAATAAGATACCTTAAAGGATGTTTTAAACTTGTAACCACTGACTTCCATTCCCTAAATATGTCATTGTCTTTATTTTTCAACAGAAGAATGCATCCTCCAATTATTTGTTTCATTTAATTAGCCAACTAGCATAATCCACGTAGCACTAGCACAGATATGGCAAAAGTACACACATACTTTACTCAAGCAGAAGTACAGATACTCATCCCTACTGAAAAAAAACAGCTTAAACCAGCTTAGGCTGGTTGGCTGGTTGGCTGGTTTTAGCTGGTTGACCAGCCTGGTTTTAGAGGGGTTTTGGCCACTTCCAGGCATTTCCAGCCTGGTCTTAGTTGGCCAGGCTGGAAAATGACCAGCTAACACCAGCTAAAACAAGCTTGACCAGCCTGGTTAAGGCTGGACATAGCTGGTTTTGGCTGGGCTCCCAGCCTGGCTATGCTGGTCAAGCTGGTTTTAGCTGGTCATCTCCCAGCCTGACCAGCAAAGACCAGGCTGGAAATGGCTGGAAACCAGCCTGGAAGTGGTCAAAACCCCTCTAAAACCAGCCTGGTTGACCAGCTAAAACCAGCCAACCAGCCTAGGCTGGTTTAAGCTGTTTTTTTTTTTCAGTATAGGGATGTTTAAACGACTCTGATAAAAGTACTTACTACACTTTTGTATTCAAGAAATGTAAGGAAGTACGGCCTGAAATATGTACTTGAGTAAAAAGTATTCATTACCAAATAAAGCACATGATTGTTGTTGGTATTAGATTGAAAGATCAGAGAAGTACAGTAGACCATTGTCGGATGTGGACAAAAGACTTTAACCACATTTAAATGCCAGATTTGAAGAGGAATGTGTCTCGTTTACCTGTGATCCAATCAATCAAAACACATCGTATTACCGGTCAAGTTTACATCGCTGATTCCCTGAAGAAATAATATAAATCGCGACACAAATTAAAACTAAATGAGCCCGAGTTAAAAACACAAGGACTAGAAAGTACAGATATCTGTGTAATAACGTAGGGAGTAAAAGCAAAAAATTGCCAGAAAAAAATAAATAGTGGAGCAAAGCCCTGATATCAGAAAAATCTACTTAATACAGTAACAAAGTATTTGTACTTCATTACTTCCCATGTCTGCTAGCACAAACTGTGCGCACAAAATGCTATCAACAATAGTAATTAATGCTTAGAGAACACCCTTGTACTTTTTTCTCTCACTCTCCTTTTTCCTCAGAGTAATGTTGTGGCTCCCTGTTTGTGGTTACCAGTGGCTACATTAGCATTACGTAAACTTAGCTAGCGCTTATCTCGTAAGTGGCGGTCAGGCATTTTGTGGTTATTCTCCCTTCAGGCGAGCACAATGCAAGAGTAATGACAGCAGTTTCATCTCTCACAGAAGAGGGAGAGACGGATCGTTCACTCTGACTGTTCAGGAACGTTAGAATAAACTCCTGCAATTAGCCGTAAGCTCGTAGATGGGAAAGTGAGCTTCCAGAGGTCTAATTCATTTGTTAGCCTCACGACCCCTTTAAGTAATCGCCTCTCAAATGAAGATAATCGCCACATTCTTCCTTTTTTAAAATCTGAAGACACGGCGTAAAATATCATTACCGTTGTCTCCCGCGCACCTCCGTCTCCATATCATTCCATGCCCTTTACCATCAAACTCCTGTTTTACCACACACAAAAAAAAACGATGACAGTCACCGGTAAATTCTGTTTAATGAGATGCAAATTTGGTAAAAGGACAATTTGGGCCGCTCAGGTTGATGTCGTTATGCATGTCAAAAATCCCTCATTAGCAGACGCCTATGAATCGGATTACTGAATAATGAGGGTGTGTTAGCCTCAATCTTTCCACCGAATTTGACAGAGGGCTTTATCTGTGTCCAATGTATTCATCCTGTCTAATGCGCAGGGTGATTCAGTTAAAGCTCAGCAGACTGGTATGGTGGACTGGTACGTTGCCCCGAATTAGCTCTTGATCTCCATAATTGATCTATAAATCTACTCTGACACTATGCGTCGTCGTACTCCAGAATACAGTTGAAGTCAGAATCATTGGCATACGTGTTTCCCAAGTTAGCCGAGCAAGGGAATAGTCCATAGTATTTAGTATTATTATTATTATTATTTTTACTATGGAGGAAGTTTTATTTAATAGTTTGGCTGGGATAAAAACAGTTTTTACCTTTTTAAACACAAATAAGGTGGCACGGTGGCTCAGTGGTTAGCAGAAGGTCGCTGCTTCGAGTCCTGGCTGGGCCAGTTGGCATTTCTGTGTGGAGTTTGCATATTCTCCTGCGCTATAGTGAACTGAATAACCTAAATTGTCCATAGTGTATGTGAGCGTGTGTGAATGTGACAGTGTATAGGTGTTTCCCAGTACTGGGTTGCAACCTGAAGGGCATATGCTGGAATAGTTGGTGGTTCATTCCGCTGTTGCGACCCCTGACAAATAAGGAACTTTTGGAGCAAGTTTTATTTAATAGTTTGGCTGGGATAAAAACAGTTTTTACCTTTTTAAATGCAAATAAGGTACGGTGGCTCAGTGGTTAGCACAAGGTCGCTGATTCGAGTCCCAGCTGGGCCAGTTGGCATTTCTGTGTTGCATGTTCTCCTGCACTATAGTGAACTGAATAAACTAAATTAGCCATAGTGTATAAGAACGTGTGTGAATGCAAGAGTGTATGGGTGTTTCCCAGTACTGGGTTGCAGCTAGATGGGCATATGCTGGAATAGTTGGCAGTTCATTCCCATGTGCATGCGCATGCTCTTCAGGTCCCTCGCAACCTCCCGCTCTACAGTTCGCGCGCCCCCATTTCCCCACTCGCTCTTCAGTTCGCGCGCGCACAAACCAAATCCACCCCCCCCTCCCCCGCTGTTCAGTTCAAGTACAATTTAGTAAATCATTAACAAAGTATGAAAATACAATTATTAAGCACATTATAAATGTGGTTGTAAGTCAAGATTAGAGCATTTGTAGCTGCAGTTATAAACTGCTTACTAACGCTTATTAATGTAGAGTTATTGATTAACAGATAATGAATTCAATAGATGCTAATGCTTAGTAAATGATTCATAGTGTGTAGTTATTTTAAAGTGTTACCATTTACACATATTTTAGCCATGTTAAAGGCCAGGCAGACAGGCATAGTACACAGAGTGGAAAGAAAAATAGAAAACTTAAAAATATATTTATATATGGGCGACACGGTGGCGCAGTGGTTAGCACTGTGGCCTCACAGCAAGAAGGTTGCTGGTTCAAGCCCCGGCTTGGTCAGTTGACGTTTCCATGTGGAGTTCTCCCCATATTGGCGTGGAATTCCTCTGGATTCTCAGGTTTCCCCCACAGTCCAAAGACATATGCTATAAGTTAATTGAATAAACTAAATTGGCTGTAGTGTATGTGTATGAATGAGGGTTGCATGGATGTTTACCAGTACTGGGTTGCAGATGGAATGCCATGCGCTGTGTAAAACATATACTGGATAAGTTGGCGGTTCATAGGGTCAATTGGCATTTTTGTGTGCAGTTTGCATGTTCTCCCCGTGTTTGCGTGCGTTTCCTCCGGGTTCTCCGGTTTCCCCCACAGTCCAAACACATGCGCTATAGGTGAAATGAATAAGCTAAATTGGCCGTAGTGTATGTGTGTGAATGTAAGAGTGTATGGGTGTTTCCCGTTGTTGAGTTGCAGCTGGAAGGGCATCCGCTGTGTAAAACATGTGGTGGATAAGTCGGCGGTTCATTCCACTGAGGCGACCCCTGATTAATAAAGAGACTAAGCCAAAAAGAAAATGAATGAATTGCAAACCTGACTGACAGCTTCAGTTTCCCCTTTAGAATGAATAATGCAAACTAATAGAAACATATTTGGTATTGTCATAAATCTCATAATTACAAAAGAAATTACCTCATAGAAACAACGTATTAAAACTATTATGCTTAAAAATGTGTTGAAGAAATCCTAAAAACATTAAATAGCACGTTTAGCATATTAATAATTCTGAACTCAACTGCACATCAACTGTAATAAAGCATAGTGCATCCACTTACTACAGTATATCCGTGCGTCCTCAAGGACGCATACAAATACTCCTTTAAGAAATAATACTCCATTTCACATGCTCAGCCTGACACAAAGCTCCTGGAGACGTATTACTCTAATTCCCCCATAAGCGAGTATCGCAGTCCCCTGCCTTGTTTTGGAGGTGCAATTTACATTGCCACTCCAGCCGCCAGTGTCTCATTTGTCACTAAGCTTTCCTTTATGGAGTGGGGCTCAATAATTCCTCTGCATAATCCACAATAAATTGCACTCGTGAAAGCCTCAGACCCTTCCCCGGAGAACAGCGAAGGTTTTAACGCAGAGGTCGGGCAACCTTACGTACACGTGCCGATGGAGGATAATGGTGGACAGAGGGATAATCATTGGTACGTGAGCTGAGAGCGAGGGAGATTAATATTACATGTTGTTATTGTGCAGTTTATTGTGTGAGTCAATCGCGTCGGCCTCTTAGCTCGATATAGTCACTTGGCCTGTTTATTTAGTTATGAGGTGTATGGGAAGTGAAACACTCAAATGTGTTGTGAAACTGAGAGCGATGCATGGATCAGGTCAGGAAGTGTCGGGTTTACAGTGAGTTATTTGTGCTCCAAGAGGTGATGCAGATCAGAAAAGTGCCACAACATTTGACTGTATACAGTAAGTGTTTAATAGGAAAGCTACTAACTGATTGTTTGAGAGCCTGTAACCTATAAACTGACATACACTGAAGCTAATATAATTTGTATTTAACATACATTCATTCATTTTCTTTTTGGCTTAGTCCCTTTATTAATCAGGGGATGCCACAGCAGAATGATCCGCCAACTTATCCAGCACGTTTTACACAGCGGATGGCCTTCCAGCTGCAACCCAACACTGGGAAATGTATAAATCGTAATTTAAATATGTAAATATATTGGTTTCCACACAATTCCTTTATGCCGTCGGCACCGCAAAACGATTAAGTTAATTTAATGTTAACCCAATAATTGTGTTGTGTCAGCTCATTTTAAATAAGTAGTTTGAACAAGCAGTATTTTGGCGAATATATTGGAATGCTAATAACCGATAAATAAGTTATATATCAACTCTAATGACCTATGTTTGGAATTTACTGGTAAATAAATCTGCGAGCTGATAACAAATGATCAAAAAACTATTTGTAGGTGATAAAATAAAATGAAAAGACATATATATAAAACTAATTACAATATCTTGCAGAAAAATATATTGGGAAACCAATATATATTGGCAATTAATGCTAGTTACCAGTATTTAGAAGCTGATAACCAATATACTAGTAAACATCTGCAAGCTGATAACAAATTATTAAAAGCAGTTGGTAGGTGATAACCAATAAATAGACATATATATATATATATATATATATATATATATATATATATATATATTTGGAAGCTAATAATGAATATAGTTGGCGGTGACACTGGAAAACCGATAACCAATATATATATATATATGCAGATAACCGATAATAATGCTAATAACCTGTTGCGAATGGTAGACATGCAGACAGGCGTAGGATACAAATACAGCTTTGTTTAGAATACTCAGACAGGCAGGGGTCAAAATCCAGCATGTACAGTGTCTGTAGAAGATGATCCAAGAGCATAATCCAAGGACAGGCAAAAGTTCAGGGCAGATGGTGAAGAGTCAAAACGCGATAAACAGTCCAAGGTCAAAAACACAGGAAACAAAAAACAAGGAAAATCTTTATGCAGTGAATGCAACAGCTTAGACAATCCTCAGCAAAGTGTGCGTGAAACAAAGGTGTGTATGAAGAGTTCAGATGCAAAACCCTCTAAATCCATCAGACCTCTTTTTTCATCACTAATGATGCAATTAGAAATTATTTTACCAACCAAAAAACACATTACACAAACCACCGACAATTAAAAATACATAAATCTGTCAAGTAAGTGGCGGTTCATTCCGCAGTGGTAACCCCTGAGAAATCAGGCACTAAGCAAAAGGAAAATGAATTAATGAAATCTGTCAAGTAAATGCATCAAACAATAACATTAAGACTGACGTCAATTAAATCTTAACAATCTGTTGTCATTTCTGATATTTGGGATTTGGATTTAAAATGTAAACATTGCAAAGCTTGTTAGATCCGAATAATGCAGTGTAAAACATTGTGAAACATCGATATCTAGATTTGCATTGTCCATTAATTTAAAAAGCTTATCAGGATATAGGTATTATGAAGTAATATAAATAATGTATAGTTTTATATGTATCATATTTATCTTTAAAAAAAAATAGCTTACATTAACAAAAAAAACACAAGGTAGGCCTACTGGGCAAAAAGGGGATGTCTCTCAGACACTTTTAGAAGCTGTTATTCATTAATTCTCACCATACATAGGTCTTGGTCTTTTTTTCGTCTCTTGTTTATCCTCATAGCATCCATGTGAGATTAAAAAAACGGCATCTTAACTACGTCTTTCGTGAAATGGAGTTGGCGTTTAATGTATAGCAAATCGGACTCATGCCTTCTGATTGGTTCTCGGGACATAGCGGCTTTTGCTGTCAAAGGCAAGTGGCGTTTAGAGGCTTTTGCAAACAAACTGTTATTTCTGAATGCACTGATGCTGGGATTTAGATGATTTGAAGCAAAAATATTTGTTGAACATGTACTACATGTACTACATGTCATTAGCTCATCTTTGGCGAAGTGGTGTTTAGCGGCTTTTGCATCTGAACTCTTCATATGTAATCCGGGCAATCAATGATGATGAGTTTCAGCTTTGTGTGTGTGTGTCCAAATGACTGTCAGCTGTGGCAGGAGTGATTGGTGCAATGAATTCTGGCAATTGTGGTACAGGAATATAGGAAGTAATCTCCAGCAGAGAAAACACTGCTGGTGATCACAACATAACCGATATTGAAAAGCTGATAACCAATATACAATTAAATATATCTAGAAGCTGATAACATTCATTCATTCATTCATTTTCTTTTTGGTTTAGTCCCTTTATTAATCAGGGGTCACCACAGTGGAATGAACCACCAACTTATCCAGCATATGTTTTACGCAGCGGATTCCCTTCCAGCTGCAACCCAACACTGGGAAACACCCATACACTCTTAAACTCACACACATGCACTACGGTCAAATTTAGTTCATTCAATTCACCTATAGTGTATGTCTTTGGACTTGTGGAGGAAACCGGAGCACCCGGAGGAAACACACACGAACATAAAAGAGAACAAGCAAACTGCACACAGAAATACCAACTGACCCAGCCGAGGCTCGACCCAGCGACCTTCTTGCTGTGAGGCGATCGTGCTACCCACTGCGCCACCGTACTGCCGAAGCTGATATCAAAATATCAAAAATAATTGTAAAAAGGGGTGTCGTTCTTCTGTGAAGGCGGGGCTTATCCACCTTATTACATCATAGAGTAGGACATTTCAGAACCTGTGGCTTTATCGGACTGCCTTTTATTTAAGCTGATTTTAGAAGAACCACAAAGTGTTGAGTCCTGAAACTTACAAGATTTTGGTATAGTATCAAAGGCTTTTATGTGTCAAAAAATCAAGGTAATTATGGCTGATCAGTTCATAAGCCTTCATACAAAAACTTTTTCCCATATGTTTTGTGGTGTTTTGTGTTTCGCTTTCTCGTCTCTCTTCCATTGTGTATTCTGTCCTCTCCTAGGTGTCCAACCATTGGTCGAGAAGGCTGTTAATCACCATTATGACACACCAATCAGGAGCTAGTCCGCCACGTATAAGGTGTTCGTTTGCACTGTTCAGTAGGAGTGCTTGGCTCGCCACTTGTGTCGGCCAGCATGTTCATTTGTGTTCGTATTATTTTTGTTGCTGTTGTTGTGTAGTTTCTCTCCCATTTAAGTGATTTATTTATGTGATGTTTGTGCAGCTCAATTTAGTATTTATTATTGGGAAGTCAAATTATCTTTATGAGAATTGGATTACCAGACAAGCTCTTGTTTTGTTAATGGCTAACAGTGTGTACTTTATGAGAACTCTAGTAATTTTGAGCAGCATAGTTTTTTTGTGTTAGTTTATGGAGGAGTTGCCACATTTGTAATTATGTTTTGGAATAGTTAAGAAGTTTAGTTGTGTCTCATCCGTTGAAGATTACAGTTTTGTTTCTGCATTCTTCTTTGGTTAGTTAGTTTAGTGGGTTGGGGTTCAGTTAGATCGTTTTGTTATATTTATTTCTTTGTTTTGGCAACACTCCTGTTTCTTTTTCGTTTAATTCTGTGATTTTTAAAATTACATTCTAAATTGCTATATTCATTGTCTGATTTGCTCTGTTTGATAAATTGTTCATTTTTGTTTCACTTATCCATCTGTTGTTTTCTCATTTTCACCAAGCACTATTAGAGACTCACTGAATGTTGCGTCTCATCCAACATAACAACTTAAACACGTAACAGAATCAAACAGTAAATAGAGTAAATATGCACTCAAACCGAAATACAGCACATTTTGTTTTAATTTTACTCAAAATTAGTGGTCAAATGTACTTTATTGTAATGTGTTTTATGTACAAAATGTATGTATGTATTTTTATGTACAAGAGACATCATGTTTGAATTGTATAATCATTTATACTTTATGATGAGTTACTGGTTATAATTATTTGCTCATTTCTAAACATCTGGAGCGCTGCAAATAAATTATTTATGTACATGAACTCTGTAATTGTTGTAATGGTATATGAATGTTCTACTTGTCTTACCAGCTACATTACTCTTTGCCAACAATTGCTGTCACAAATAATACACATAATTAGAAATGCAACAACACGTTTAATGGAAGTCACCTCATTTCTATTCACTAGAAGAACCAAACAGTCTTTAATATCAACAGCATAAGATGATAAATGCACATACTTTCATATGTGCTGTTCAGAAGGTGGAGGATAAACTTAAAAATATTGGTTGCATGTAATCTATGTATATGCTGAGTATATCTGTGTTTATATTTTTAAGATAATTTGAATTTTTGACATAATTTATGAAGAGTTATTAAAAAAAAAAAAATTTGAACACTACTTTTTAAAAATTAAGGAAAACACACACACACAAAAGCCTGAAGCAGATCTTACATCGGTTTATATTTAAAATATAAATCTAAAATCTAAATTGAAATGTAGACAGAACAGTTTTATAGGTTACTTTTTCTTTTCTCTAGAACTTTAAAGCCTATATTTTCTTTAGGCCCACAGCAATCATCATTTAGTTTTCATGACCATTTTCCACTCAGAATTAATCTTGACTTGTCAGGTCAAGTTTTGAAACTCACAATAAGTGCTGCTGACAAGTAAATGTGTGCAATTGAGTTGCACGTTTCCAATGATTTCACAAAGAGCCACTTCTTCTGTTTGGCATCAATAAACCAAACCAATAGACTGGAGAGAACGATTTCAGTTTTGAAAATTACAGCAATCTCTCGAAAAACTGGGGTCTTTAAAGTCATCCATGCATACATCCATTAAGGACACACTAAGTATTGTGTAAAGTTACAGTGTTAAAAGATTTGTATTTTTTCACAAGCAACAGTTTTTTTGTGTGTGTTTCCTACATTCACCAGCATTGCCAGCAAAATAACCAGGACATAAAGTTCACTCTAAAAGTTGGCATGAAACAAAAGTTAAGATCGTTCTTTTTTCTCTATGTACATTTGCTTAAAAATGTTCCTGAAATTAGAAATAAAATGTAGGGCAATGCATGATTTCATCCTTGGGGAACCAATTGGATTGTTGGAAGATGGGTGTTGAAAATGAAGGACAAATGCAGAGTGAAGCAAGACACACCCTGAAAACCCCGCCCTAAAATACTGATAACCCCGCCCTAAAGGCATTCCATGTGACCAGAAGTAAAGAAAAATTGTTTCAAAGGGGGGAGGAAATGTTATGATATTTGATTAAATATTCTGAGGATACACAGATACATTGTTTATAACAAGAACTACTTGCATATCATATATAAAAATATGAAGAAATAATTTTGATTTCATTCCTACTTTAAGCCCCATTCACACTACCAGTAACATGCAACGACAAAACACCAAGCAACCATTCTATTTAATGGAAAGCTAGCAATTTTTGGTGATCTCCGGTGGTCTTGAGCATTGATGACAGGATGTGAGCATGTCAAACGACATGACAAAGTTGACAATCCATCAACTTCATGCAAATGAAGAGTGTCTTTCATGAGCGACAGCCAATAGGAGCATCAGTAGAGCTCACGCAATCCTTTCTCTGATCCTGTATCACTCGGTTGTATTCTCCGTGCTAGACCTCCACAGAATGGTGTAAGCAGTCAAAAAATGTCACAATGACAGAGTATTTGCTTTTTTCCCTGTTCATCTTTTGTGATTAAGCATTTTATGTACTGATTCTATTTATATTTAGTGATTTGCCTCAACAAATTTTTATTTCAGTGGCAAGAAAACTGTCAGTGAGAGTCTACATATATATATATATATATATATACATATATATATATATATATATATATATATATATATATATATATATATATATATATATATATATATATATATATATATATATATATTACATAAGTCACCTCAAAGTCAGAACACCCACTAGCAACTTGAATGTGTGTATATACAGTATTTATTTATTTATGTATTTATTTATTTCAAATCATTGGTTTGAAGCATGTATCAAGTACAACAAAGTACAACATTTTTATAAACCCATTTAATTCTAATTCTCTCCCTAAATCCCCAAAACAAGTGTTTACCTGATCTAGGATCACTTGTATGCATATGTGTTTGTTTTAATGAGACATCTAGAGTATAATTACAATTAACAATATCAATTATTAGTCCCTTCGAGCTGCAACCCATCACTGGAAAACATCCATACACACACATACACTACGGACAATTTAGCCTATACCCAATTCATCTATACCACATGTTTTTGGACTTGTTGGGGAAACCGGGGCAACCGGAGGAAACCCACGCAAACACGGGGAGAACATGCAAACTCCGCACAGAAACGCCAGTGTTCGTGTGGGTTTCCTCCGGGGTGCTTCGATTTCCAGTCCAAAGACATGCGCTATAGGTGAATTAAATAAACTACATTGGCCGTAGTGTATGTATGTGCATTTGAGAGTGTATGGGTGTTTCCCAGTACTGGGTTGCAGCTGGAAGGGCATCCGCTGTGTATAACATATGCTGATAAGTTGGCAGTTCATTCCGCTGTGTTAACCCCTGATGAATAAAGGGACTAAGCTGAAGGAAAATGAATGTTTTGAAACAGTGAAGCATTTTACAAAACAATTAGTTCACCTTATTTGCAGCTTTGAAATGGTTAATTTCCCCCATCACAAAGAGTGCTATGCAGGTACAAGGTTCAGCAAATCTGTGTATGACCTCTACAGAAATTCTATAGGAACATACACACACACACACAACTAGATTAACATAGGTTCATTTTGAAAACTTAATATGCCCTATATACATTTCTGGAGATCGAGAATCATTTTTAAAATGAACGCTACAGGGCGGTATGATGCAGTTCCTTTTCGCACTTACCAGCTGACTGCTTATGTCCATATAGATGCTTTTCCACTGCTACCAGTTTGTCTAGTGGCCTGTCGTGTACGTCGGCAGACTTGAGACGCAGAGAAGAGTTGATCGCGATGACGGGGTTCAAGCAGGTAAAACAAAACAAAAGCCAAAAATATATAAATAAACAAGTAAATAACAGGGTGAGAATGTGGTAAAATCTGAAAACATGGTAAAAATCAGGCTGCCGCAGAGGGCTTTTTTTTCTGGATTGTTTTTGAAAACACTGGCGATTGGGTTTAGGGAAGGAGAAGGATGGGTCAGTCAATTGGTCAGGCAGTCAGTCAGTTGACAGCGGCCTTGTGGATTTAAGCAAGACAGACAGGTGCGAATGGAAATTTGAGATCTCAAAAAGCATATGCAGCAGCCTCTAGTGGATGTGCAAAAACTGCAAAAAAATGTACCTCCTGGGACATATTTGGCGCTCTCCAGAAATGTATATGGGGTACATTTTCAGAATGAGCCTGGGTTGAACAAAATAAATCTAAATCAAATGTATGACCCTGGACCACAAAACAAATCATAATGAATAAATACGCTTTTTTTCTGAAGTGGTTTGTTCGGATAGAAAACATATCCACTTGAGAAAAAAGTAATAGAAATTCTGAAATCGAACAGTTAAAAAATCGAAATATTGATACAATCACCTTTAAATTTGTTCCAATTAAGCAGTTAGCAATGCAAATTTTAAACCAAATATTATGTTTTTATATATTTACAGTACAACATTTTCAAAATATATTCATTCAAAATCAATAGTTTTGACCCCTCCCTGCAGGCACAGGACGTCAACATGACGTTATATTGACGTTGTACCCCAACGTTGTGGGAATGTTGGATTTTGTTTGGAAATGAAAATCGGGTTGTCGTCAGAACCCAACATCAGGCCTATGTCATTGTCCAATGTCCAACCTAAAATCAACCAAATATCAACGTCTAATCATGTTACACCTTGACGTTGTGTGGACATTACCACGATGACATCTATCAGACGTTTGCTTTTGGTCACCTGACATCACAACCTAAATATAACCTAATATTAACGTCTTATGATGTTGTGTGCCGGCTGTTTATCAAAAATGTACCTGATCAACATACGATTGGCCATAAATGTTTGTTTTTTTTTGCTCCAGTGACACATTTCAGTTTTTAGAGTTTATTTATTTCTATCTAGAAAAATGTGTTGCTTTCAGCACGCCTAATTTCACATTGATGTCTTGTTTTCTGTTTCTTTGATTCTGGGAGCATCTGAGATGACAGGAAAAAAAAAACTCACATCACACACTCTGCTCAAGCAAACGACACATCATACATTCTTCCACAAAGCTAAATGAACAAATGTGAACCCTCACAGAAAGCATTTTTGCCTAACAAACATCCGCATCTCATTTCCTCATTGGCTATGCTAAGTACGCTAACGGTCAGACTCGTACTGACACAAACGTATGCTAGCCAGCTAAGATGAGCTCTGCTCTGTTCTCAGTGCCAATAACTCTGGCTCATCCTTCACTGGGTGTGCTGACTGCGTTAAGCACTGTGTGCGGCTACAGTAGCGCCGCTAGTTTTTCGCCATCATAATGACACCATTGTGCGAGCGGTGGGCAAATGGAACATGAGAGTGGTTGTAATGGGCCATGTATCAGGCAGAATGCGTTTGATTACTGGCTCTGAGAGAGAGGTGCAGCCGAGAGCGAACGCGAGCTCATCTCAAACCGCGCAGAAGAGACATTAGACTGAGCACAGAGAACCAGCAGGAATACAAAAAAAGAACAGAGCGCTTAAAGAGAATGCAAATGAGCGTCTGAGGAGAATCTAGACAGAACAAGTTAATACCACTGTGTTAGACACTAGTTCTGTGGAAATACCATGGCGATACCATCTGAATGCAATTTTACCACGGTACTACCCTGCTATTTGGTAAAAGACACAGTACATCATTTTGCTGTAGCATGTAATAGGGTTCTTAGAGTGAATTTCACAAAATTGGTCTCAAAAAGTCTTTGGGATGTATTTTCGCAAAGTCAGAAGAACTAAAAAAAATAACACTAAAGCTATTTTCCTGAAAAATAAGAATATAAGCTTGTCAATTCTTATGGCACTTCAGAATCTCATTAGTAAAATGATATACAGCAGGGTCATTTTCTGGGTCTGCAGACACGTAATGTAACCCTAAAATTCATATAATGGAAATCATAATAAAAACTAAAATGTGTAAGAGAAGTCAATGTTTTTTATTAATATATTTATATAAATTATTCATATAATTATTCTTTATAAGTGTACATACAGCATGGTAATAGATTAACATGTTTTAAATCATTAGAAAATTAAATAATACAAAATATATACTATATTACATGAATAATAATAATAATAATAATAATAATAATAATAATAATAATAATAATAATAATAATAATAATATTATTATTATTATTATTATTATTATTGTTTAAAAATTCTACAATTACAAAATATATATTCACGTTTATTAATGTTTACCTAAAATAAACATTTATTTAGTCATTTATTCATGATTTATTGAAGGTTTACATGAACAAAAATGTGAATGCTGTGTTGTCACAGAAAATCATATATCTGCTTGACCTTTGTTTTGAATTAAACGATTTAATTTGAGTGTTTATTCTTCTCTTGTACATATATTACTCACAATAACACAGCTTTTGTGACATGCCAGTTTCTCTGATTTGAGTTTGCTTATTACTGAGAGTCTACAGTGTAAATAAACAGCACTCTATACAGTTTTACTTTATTGTAACAATACACTTAATTGAACTAACATACACATATAAACCATATACATATAGTGAAAATATTTATAAAACCTGTTATACAATTAGATACAAATAGGACATGATATTGTCAGTAATATGCAAATTTAAGCATGCTGTCATCTAGCAGCATGTATCGACTTTTCTAGCAGAGCTTAGATCATTTCCATTGAACATAGTTGGTAACACTGGGATTTGTTAGTTGGTACTGTAACACACTCTTTTCACTCCATATGCACTAAACACTATATACTGTATAAATATATTAATTAATTACTCTGTAAATTATCCTCCAGTCCCAATTGCAGTTTTTGTTCTCACCAACAGGTTGGAACATTTATACATATGGTGTGGGAATGTGAAAAGGTGTATGAGTTTTGGAAAAAAAACTTCAACAATATTATCTGAAATTATAGGAAAAGTTATACCAGTGCAACCAGGTGTGCTACTTTTAAATGATGATTCCAGTATGGGTTTGACAGAGCGACAAAGAAAGGTCTGGTTGGCAGGATTAACATCTGCAAAAAAAGATAATTGTGCAAAGATGGCTTCCTCCGCATTCTTTATCTATTCGGCAGTGGCTATTTCAGTTTTATGATATAGTATTGTTAGAACTTTCAACAGCCAGAATAAATAAAGCTAGAGCCTCAACTCTTGATGCGTGGAAAACGGATGCGGACAAACTGGCAGAAAGACTCATGGATAATAGACATTTATGTGCAACAACTTGAATCTTTAAATCTTTAAATGAGTCTGTGTGGTTTTCTATTTACTTTTGTTAGTGTATTACTATGCGTGTATGTATGTCTATATGTACTTTTTTTTCTGCTGTTATTTGTCTTGATTGCAATGCTGTTGTGGGATGGCATGGACTTTGGCACCGCTGGGGGGTTGGGTGGGTGTTTTTCTGGGTGGGCTGGTGGGGGGGTTGAGGAGTGGATCTTGTTTTGTTCATTGAAAGAAAATTGTAAAGATGCTGTGACCACTCACATGTAAAATCAATAAAAACTTAATCACAAAAAAAAATATATATATATATTAATTATATATATTATATTATATATAAATATAAATTATTAGCCCTCCTTTGAATGTTTTATTACTTTTCAATTTTTTCCCAAGTGCTGATTATCAGACCAAGGAAATTGTCACAGTATTTAATACAATATTTATTTCTCCTGGGGAAATTCTTGGACTTTCCTAGTTAACATATTAACCTAAATAAGTCCGTAAATGGCTCTTTATGATAGAAACTTGCATCTCGCAAAATAAGTAAAAAAATGAGTAATAGTGCACTGCCACGATCGCAAGGACATACAAAATTAGTTATTATAAATTAGTTATTATAGACAAAAGACAAACACCACTGATGAGCAAAAAGAACAAACAAACAAAAAAAAAAGACTTTTGGGAAAATACTGTGTGGACTGGTGAGACAGAAGTTTGAACTTGGATTATGTGTTACATAAAAGTAACGCCGGAAAATAACATCTTACCAACAGTAAAATGTAGTGTTGGTTGTAGTGTGAAGGTGCGGGGCTGGTTTGCTGCTTCAGGGTCTAAACGAATTGTTGTGATAAATGTTCAAACTGAAACCTCAAGCTGTTCTGCAGCAGAACAATCAAATCCAATTGAGATGCTGTGGCATGACCTTAAAATGGTGGTTCATGATAGAAAACCCTCCAAACCCTCCAATGTGCCTGAATTACTATTACAAACGCCAGCAAGTCCACTTCTGAATGGCTGAAGAAAAAACTAAATTAAGACTTTGGAGTGTTCTAGTCAAAGTCCTGACCCGAATCCAATTGAGATGCTGTGAAATGACCTTAAAAAGGTGGTTCATGATAGAAAAACCTCCAATGTGGCTAAATTACAACAATCCTGTTAACATATTAATCTGAATAAGTCTGAAAATGGCTCTTTAAGATGAAAACTAGCATCTTGCAAAATAAGTCAAAAATAGAGTAATAGTGCACTCCCAGGATGGCAAAGACATACAAAACTAGTTATAATAAATTGGTTATTACAAATTAGTTATTCAAACTATTATGAAATATGTTAAATATATTACAATATTATATTTTTTAAATAAATGAAGCAACACATTTTTAAAATAATTTACATTTCTAAGGAGGGCTAATTATTTTGAGTTTAGCTGCATGTATGTTATGATGAGTGCGTACACAGAGATGCGTAACAAAATCACAGAGTGGACAAGGGGCAAATTCAGAACAACAAAAATCTAAACACCCACTGTTATGCCTGCCATAAAGGAATTCCATGTGGCCAGTATGGGAAGAAAGCCGTTTCGGGAGGTTATGGTGTTTGATTAAATATCATTCATTCATTCATTCATTCATTCATTCATTCATTCATTCATTCATTCATTCATTCATTCATTTTCTTTTTGGCTTAGTCCCTTTATTAATCCGGGGTCGCCACAGCGGAATGAACCGCCAACTTATCCAGCAAATGTTTTACACAGCGGATGCCCTTCCAGCTGCAACCTATCTCTGGGAAACATCCATACACTCTCATTCACACTCATACACTACGGACAATTTAGCCTACCCAATTCACCTGTACTGCATGTCTTTGGACTGTGGGGGAAACCGGAGCACCCGGAAGAAACCCACGCGAACGCAGGGAGAACATGCAAACTCCACACAGAAACGCCAACTGTGAGGTGACAGCACTACCTACTGTGCCACTGAGTTGCCCTTGATTAAATATTATGAGAGCAAATTAATTTTTACTAAATATTGAAGTGCACAATGACCTCATTTATAACAAACTCGACTGTCCATATAAAAATAGGAGTACATTTTTGATTTCATAGCGACTTTAACGCTCAATTTCACTTCCTGATTATGTTGCCTCCAAATGTGACCCTGACATGTTTTCTCTTGTTTACTTCAGGTAATTGTGGTGAAGCGTTTGATCCTACAGTATATCCTCAATGGTCACCAGTGGCTCTCCTGAGAGGCTGAGCTCGTCATAAACACACTGCTTCACCTGTGCTGGTGTTGAGGGAGGTCTGTCAAGCAGCAGCACTGTGTTAATTATCAAGTCTTTCCAATGAGCATGTTCCCTAGTGTCCTTCACTCACTACTGCATCTCAATTTTCTCACCAGGCTCAAGCAAATACGAAGTCACACAGGGAGTCTCCACACCAGCAGGAAATTACATGCGATTTGAAGTGAGCATAATTTATGTATGTGTGCGTGTGTGTGGTAATTTATGGTATAAAGAAGCGAGCTTGTCACTGCTTATTTCACTGATGCACCAGGAGGCCACGGCACCATGCGTCCCAGCTGGGCCAAAGAGCAAGAGCGCCAGTCGCCTCACCTCACCCTCCTTGTCTCGTCTCGCTAACGTCTCTGCAAGCATTAGCTGTCATTTCATTGCTTGGGTTAACTGGTCCTGCTATGAGTAACCCACTTATGCCAATGGATGTAAACATGATAGTGTTTGAATTTGTTACATTTACTTTTTGTCTGCTGTTGCAATGCACAAAAAACAAACAAACTAATGTTTGGTCTTTAGAAATGTGCATATATGTATAACACAATGATAAAGTATGATTAAATATCACTAAAATGTGCATTTTGCAAATATTATTTACATTAGGTTGATAAAAAAAATACATTATGAAAATCTTAAAGTATATTAAAACTAAAAGCTGAATGGACACTGCTTTAATCTGCAGTGTTTTGCCTTTAGTCTAATAATAAATGTCTAAAATATTTATTTTTAATATTCAGTTAATGACAATTATATAAAAAAAAAAAAAAAAAATATATATATATATATATATATATATATATATATATATATATATATATATATATATATATATATATATATATATATATATATATGCCGGTAAATAATAACTTAAGTCTGATTTATCACAGCTAAAGTTTCAATTTCTCTAGCCACACCCAGGCCTGATTATTGTCACACCTGTTTGCGATCAAGAAATCATTAAAATAAGACCTGCCTGACAAAGTTAGGAAGACCAAAATATCCTCAAAAGCTACTTATCATGCCGATATGCAAAGAGATTCTAAAACAAATGGGAAATAAACTAATTAAGATCTACCATAGTGACAGCCATGATCTACAATGGCAAAAACATGAAACAGCAGAGAACCTTCCCCCCCTGGCCAACCAAAATTACCCCAAAAGCACACTAAGGGGCACTAATGACCCTACAACAACATTTAAAGAACTACAGGCCTCACTAGCCTCAAGTACGGTGTTTAAGAGTGTTCATGACTCCACCATAAGAAAGACACTGGGTAATAAGGGTTTGCATGGCAAAGTTCCGAGACAAAATCCACTGCTAAGCAAAAAGAACAAAAATATTTATCTTGTTTTTTTTTTTAGATTAGATTATATTAGATTCAACTTTATTGTCATTACACATGTACAAGTACAAGGAAACGTATACAGAAAACATCTTGAAAATCCCCAAGACTTTTGGGAAAATACTGTGTGGACTGACCAGACAAAAGTTTGAACATTTAATATGTGTTACGTAAAAGTAACGCTGAAAATAACATCTTACCAAAAGTAAAATGTGGTGGTGGTGGTAGTGTGAAGGTCTGGGGCTGGTTTGCTGCTTATAGGCATGTTCAATCTGAAACCTCAAGCTGAAGTAAACTTGGGTTCTACAGCAGGACGATGATCCAAAGAACACCAGCAAGTCCACTGTTATATGGCTGAAGACAAACTAAAATAAGACTTCGGAGTGGTCTAGTCAAAGTCCTGACCCGAATTCAATTCACATGCTTGGCATGACCTTACAAAGATGATTCATGGTAGAAAACCATTTAAAACTACATTAAGACGTTGGATTAGTCTAGTCCAGGGGTGCCCAAACTCAGTCCTGGAGGTCCGGTGTCCTGCATAGTTTAGTTCCAACCCCAATCAGACACACCTGGGCTAGCTAATCAAGCTCTTACTAGGCTTTCTAGAAGCATCTCTGCAGGTGTGTTGAGGCAAGTTGGAGCTAAAATCTGCAGAACACTGGGCCTCCAGGACTGAGTTTGGACACCCCTAGTCTAGTCAAAGGCCTGACCCGAATCCAATTGAGATGCTGTGGCATGACCTTAAAATGGTGGTGCATGATAGAAAACCCTTCAAACCTTCCAATGTGGCTGAATTACTATTACAAACACCAGCAAGTCCACTTTTGACTGGCTGAAGAAAAACTAAATTAAGAATTTGAAGTGGCCTAGTCAAAGTCCTGACCCAAATCCAATTGAGATGATGTGGAATGACCTTAAAAAAGGTGGTTCATGATAGAAAACCCTCAAATGTGGCTGAATTACAACAGTTCTGCAAAGGTGAATAGGCCAAAATGTCCTATAAATTCCTGTAACACACTCATTGAAAGTTTTCAAACATGCTTGATTGAAGTTGTTGCTGCTAAGGGTGGCTCAACCAGTTATTAGATTTAGGGGACAAACACATTTTCACACAGGGATATGAAATTTTGTGTTTTGTTTTTGCCTCATTACAACCTTAATTTCAAAACTGCTTGATGTGTTTATATTTAACTGCATTGTTGTTCTAGTTTCTTTGTTTTATTTTTTTGCTATCAGGTGTCTTTTAAATGAAAAACCTCTTGCTGGGATGCTGCTCTGTTTGCATTCCGCCGCCTCCCTCCTTCTTCAAATTCACTGCAGTTCTCATTTATTAGAGCACAATCGCATAGCAAATGCACAGCCTCAACACATTCCTCAATGGTGATCTGAGAACACATTCTCGGAAAAGGTTATGAGCACATTAAAACGAGATTAAAGTAACACTAATTACTACACAGACAGCTATGAAAATACAGCGTGATGACAGGTATTAACTAATACATGTGTGAAAGCAAATGACAGAACAAAGGGAAATCTGCGAGGAACAAAAAGAGCAATTACACCTGCAGGAAAGAAGAAATGGCTCAGTTGTTTCTCTTAAGAAGCGCTGAGATGTAATGGAAAGCAAATGGTCTTGAGCAATCTTGGTGCTATAGGAAAGATAAGTCATAATGGATAGCTGGTTTTATTTCACAACTATTTCTCCTAGACAGCAATGAACTAAAGTGGCAAGTAAGTTGAGACGAGGGGTCCAATTATCGATTTGAGCATGAACAAGATCTGCAAAGTTACAAAGCACAATGTCTCTTCAAAGAGAGCCCTTCTCTATATATGTAAGCTCTGTTTCTCACACCAACGACTATAGAATACACAAAATATGTCACAATAGTTTTGAATACTGTCAATGTGGATGCTATAGCACTGTAAGCCCTGCCTTCTAGTAAAGGAGACAATCATAAATCTATATAGAATGACAGGTGGTTCAGGGTAGGGGCTTGATCCAGATGTGTGTTTTTATGACAGTTTCTGCAGCTTCATTGTTATGAATCCTCTCTAGTCATCAAATGCACTGCAATCTTAGTGAATACTTGCCTCACAGACATGAGTTTACATAAACCTGGGAATCTCTACTTTTAAACTGAACCAACTACACTTGAAAACAAATGTTCTCTGGTCCTATAATCTGTGTGAAACAAACATGAGGTACCTTCTTTGCCATTTGGTCTAATGAATTCCCGCCACCACCATTCAAATGCCATTTAAATGGCCACAACTTGTAAACAAAGAGCTCGCTGTCATATTGGGAGACGATTTGCCATCAAAGAAACTGGAAATTTCTTCAGGAAACCAGTGTGAAGGGATGCAGCATTATTTGGAGAATGATATTGTGTAACGCAAGTTATTGATTATTACAGTATTTCTATAGTTTGATTGACTGGATGATGTCTAATCGTGTCTTTTAGAAACACCCAAAAACGTTTTCATCGAGTGCAAATGTGCATTAGCACATTTTTTTACAGCAAATATTCTCCCAAAATAGCATTAGCATTTAGCATTAGCAATTTTTGTCATGATTTGCATGTTTAGAAACTAAACTTACAAGACAATTGGGGTTAACTTTTATTGATGAATGGAATATGAAAGTTAATCATAGGCTAGTTACTTGTTAAATTACTTGCTTTAAAGGGACTTTGCTCATACATGTTGACAGTACACTGTAAAAAAAAATATTGCTGCCTAAAATATTTTAGTTGAAGCAACTAAACTGTCCTAGTTATCTCTGACTAAAAATATTAAGTTTTTTAAGTTAAACTTAAAATAACTTGAACTAAAAAATGTTTAGTTGAAACCTGATTAAATAATTTAAATCAACGTAACATAAAGAACATTTGTTATGACTTTATGTTGTATCATTTTTTACAGTGTACTTTCATCACAATTTTCCAAATTTACATTATGGTTCTATTAACAGAGTACCTTCATGTCCATTTTCACAGATCTAAAATACAGATTCACATGCAAATTCTTCCAAAAAAGTGTTTTAATGAACAGACACAACCAAAATTATGTAAACTAGTGTGTTTTTACATAACCTTGTTTGCCAATGTGAAAGATAACTTAGTTCCTCACAATGCTCACACTTTGATGGACAGTCTACTTGTAACTGTAGGATGCTGGACAACGGAGATGAGGATCCACGTGCAATTTTATTGACAAAGAATAGTCGTGCAGGCAATGATCAAACACCAGAGCAAATAGTAGCATACAGGTTATCCAATATTGTAGTAAAAAAAAAAAAAATAGGTGAGTGGTTGGTACAGGCGGCAGGCAGGATAAACAATAAAACAAAGCAAGAGTCAAAACACAGAGAGACTAAACTAGGAAACACTTTGTAATGTTACAGGGTTAGAAATCAACAAGACTCAGCAAAGTCTGTCTGTGCTGAATATAAGGTCCATGTAATCAGCCCTTGAGCAGTGTGTGTGCAATCAAAGGAGAACTGGAGCAGGTGTGCATGTGTGGTGCATAAAAGGATTTGTAGTTCTTATAGAGACAGGATTGTAGTCCATGTGATAGTGAATGTTCTCCAGCGATCAATAAGGGTTAGATTCCTGGTGATCGTGACACTACTTACTGTGTGTCTGCTTTGTGTCTCTTTGTTCAGAAAACCACAAATCAAGAGTTAAAACTGAGAAAGACTTTAAAACATATACTTATGTTTCGTTAATTTTTAGCAGGAGTATCCAAGACACAAACTATAAAGGCTCTAATCAAAAAGGGGGTGGGAAGCAGTGGCTCATATGCATTTAAAGAGACACACATTAAAGTGTGCTTTTGTTTCTGCTCAAAATGAGTGTTTACAGCATGTTTTATTAAATGATTTCTTAACCAAAACTTCAGAAACATTCTAGAGACAGCAGGGACTAGTATATATTGCAAAAGGGGAATAGCAGCACTGTACAGTGAGAAAGGGGAAAATAAGAAACATTGTAAATATCTTTAAATAGCTCAATAACATCTTCCAGACAACAGTGGAAGCACACAAAGATTAGCAATAAAACTTGTAGGAAGGAAAGGCAATAGGTTACAGGATATATACAAATAAAATTGCTAGTGTTTTTCATGCTAAACAAGCAATGCATCCATACGTTTGTTGGCAACTCTTCAAAATAAATTATTAATGATTGTAACATTTGAAAAAAAAAAAAAAAAGATTAATTTACTACTGCAATTTTACATTTGTAGTATACAAAATATCATTTATTTAATATTTTACAGTAAAAATTTGTTTTAAAATAAAAATAAATAATAATAATAATAATGATAATAATAATAATAATAATAATAGGCGACGCAGTGGCGCAGTAGGTAGTGCTGTCGTCTCACAGCAAGAAGGTCGCTGGTTCGAGCCTCGGCTGGGTCAGTTGGCGTTTCTGTGTGGAGTTTGTATGTTTTCCCTGCGTTCACGTGGGTTTCCTCAGAGTGCTCTGGTTTTCCGCACAGTCCAAAGACATGTGATACAGGTGAATTGGGTTGGCTAAAATTGTGGGTAGTGAATGAGTGAGAATGAGAGTATATGGATGTTTCCCACAGATGGGTTGCGGCTGGAAGGGCATCCGCTGCATAAAACATGTGCTGGATAAGTTGGCGATTCATTCCGCTGTGGTGACCCCAGATTAATAAAGGGACTAAGCCGAAAAGAAAATGAATGAATCGACAATAATAATAATAATAATAATAATAATAATAATAATAATAATAATAATAACAATAATAATAATAACAATAATAATAATAATTCAAAATAATATTATTTCATATTTTACAGTAAAAATTAGTTTTAAATAATAATAATTTT
Source organism: Danio kyathit (assembly GCA_903798195.1). NCBI lineage: Eukaryota > Metazoa > Chordata > Actinopteri > Cypriniformes > Danionidae > Danio > Danio kyathit. The sequence continues at coordinate 59,373,872 of LR812521.1, read as the reverse complement.
AATATTAATAATAATAATATCACCAATAATGATAATAATAATAATAATCATCATCATCATCATCATTATCATCATCATCATCATCATTATTATTATTATTATTATTATTATTATTATTATTATTATTATTATTATTTGTAAACATTAAAATAAATAAATAAATAAATATTACTGTTATTATTATTATTATTATTATTTGTAAAAATTAAAATAAATAAACAAATGCTGCTGTTATTATTATTATTATTATTATTATTATTATTATTATTATTATTATTATTATTATTATTATTATTATTATTCATTCATTTTCTTGACGGCTTAGTCCCTTTATTAATCCGGGGTCGCCACAGCGGAATGAACCGCCAACTTATCCAGCACATGTTTTACGCAACAGATGCCCTTCCAGCTGCAACCCATTTCTGGGAAACATCCATACACACTCATACACTACAGACAATTTAGGCTAACCAATTCACCTGTACTGCATGTCTTTGGACTGTGGGGGAAACCGGAGCACCTGGAGGAAACCCACGTGAACGCAGGCAGAACATGCAAACTCCACACAGAAACACCAACTGACCCAGCCGAGGCTCGAATCAGCAACCTTCTTGCTGTGAGGCGACAGCACTACCTACTGCGCCACTGCATCGCCTATTATTATTATTATTATTACTATTACTATTTGTAAACATTTAAATAAATAAATAAATAAATAAATAAATAAATAGATAAATATACATACATACATACATACATGCTACTGCTGTTATTACTATTATTTTTTTTTAATTTTAAATAAATAAATAAATGCTACTGTTATTATTATTATTATTATTATTATTATTATTGTTATTATTATTATTATTATTATTATTATTATTATTATTATTATTAATAGTAGTAGTAGTAGTAGTAGTAGTAAACATTAAAATAAATAAATAAATGCTACTGTTATTCATTCATTCATTTTATGTTCGGCTTAGTCCCTTTATTAATCTGGGGTCGCCACAGCGGAACGAACCACCTTCTGTTATTATTGTTATTATTATTATTATTATTAGTATTATTATATAGCAGTATATAATATAATAATAATATTAATAATAATAATATAAAATATTATTATAGCAGTAGCATTCATTCATTCATTTATTAATTCATTCATTCACAACATAGCTTTTCAAGTCAAATGGTGAACATTCCTGTATTTTATTATTATTATTATTATTCATTCATTCATTCATTCATTTTCTTGTCGGCTTTGTCCCTTGCGGGGTCGCCACAGTGGAATGAACCACCAACTTATCCAGCACGATTTTACGCAGCGGATGCCCATCCAGCCGCAACCCATCTCTGGGAATTTCCACACACACACATTCACATTCATACACTACGGACAATTTAGCTTACCCAATTCACCTGTACCGCATGTCTTTGGACTGTGGGGGAAACCGGAGCACCCAGAGGAAACCCACGCGAACGCAGGGATAACATGCAAACTCCACACAGAAACGCCAACTGACCCAGCCCAGCCGAGGTTCGAACCTGCGACCCAGCGACGTTCTTGCTGTGAGGCTACAGCACTACCTACTGCGCCACTGCGTTGCCATTATTATTATTATTATTTCCATATAACAATAGATCACAGGCAATGCAATGTATAGTACAGTAGATATTGATGGTAGGACTCCTACCATGTCCAACTCTCTCATTTGTGATTTTGTTACTTAGAACATGTTCCAGACATTAAAATGAAACATAAATGAGTTCTGCATCAAGTCTCCAGAGCTACAAAGGAGCAACTTCTAAGTAATAATAACATGTTCCTTTGGGCATATTCAATAGCTTGAGTGCTAAAGCTTGTAACCCATACTGTAGCCTCACACTTACATAACAGCTTTTAACTATTTTTCCCTGAGCTATGGTGCATTCTGTTCGTGCTGTGTATCTCACTGAATATCATAACTGTCATTGGCTTAAACTGGGCCTGGGAAAAGAAAAAAAAAAACTCTCCAGTTGCAGGAAAAACTCTTCACAGCTAAAGTTCAGCTCGCGCCTGTCACCGTCTCAACCTTACCTGTCATACAGCGACCACAAAACTTCTTTATTCTCATAACCTGGTCTGTTCGTGCCTGCCCTTTTCAGTGGCTAGTCTGTGGTCAGTGACCCTGTGCTCAGATCTGTCTTTATTCTGCAGCTCTCACACAAAGACTGTCTAGTAGTCGTAGTTCTTCTCTCTTTAGACTCTTATTAAATAGTGATTTATTTGCATTTCAGTTCAGTCAGTTTACTCTGTTCCCAACACTGTTATTTCCTTCTAAAAGGAATAGTTCATCCTAAAATTAAGTCTGTATTCATTTACTCATCCTCCACTTGATCCAAACCTGTTTGAGTTTCTTCTGGTGAACACAAAATAATGCAAATTAAAGAACATTGGAAATAAGCAGCCATTGACTTGTAAATTTATATATACATTTTTTTTTTTCATTAGCAATAGAAGCTTTTGCACAGCTGATAAAAGTGCCAACCTGGGGGTTTAATCTGTGATTTTTTTAGTTTTTTTTTTTTTTTTTTTTAATAAGGGTTCTCAGTTTTGTTTTATTTTTGAGGACGGTTTGAGATAATGTTCAGGTCATTTCTGAACAGTGGTGTTATTTAATTGAACTTTAATTGGTGTCATCATTAAATTTTATAAAATGAAATATTTTATGAAAATTTTTATATTGTCATCATCATTTTTATATTGGTTATTTAAGAGTTTAATACTTTTTTCATAAAAAAATAAATAAAAAATGAACAGTGGCAACAGAAATTGTTTGGTTAGCCACATTCTGAAAAAAAGAATATATATATATATATATATATATATATATATATATATATATATATATATATATATATATATTAAGGGTGTAACGATACGCGTATTCGTATCGAACCGTTCGGTACGAGGCTTTCGGTTCGGTACGCATACGAACCGAACGATTCAGACAAATATCTAAAAAGATAAAAGAGAATAAATGTTTTCAGTGCAACAAGGCATCCCATGACGTGGCAGGCAACATCTGCCTTCCCCGCCCACCTCCAAACACTATTCTAGTCAGGCACACACTGCACTCAGGGTCGGAGTAAGCTCAACTGGCGATCAAACCGAAAGTTATGCCGCTTTCAATCCGAAAAAGCCGGCGGAGCTGGGTGTTGAGATGATGCCGGGTTTGTCCCGGACGAAAGCGAAGCCCGAGGGGCGCTGAGATGATGCAGGGTTTATTGCGGACGAAAGCGAAAGGGTGGAAACGCGCCGCGGACTGACTGCACTATAGCCTAGCTAGCAAAATGGCTAGGAACATTAATGTAATCCTCCTATAACCAACAGCGGGTCTGGCGTTTGGGAGCACTTTGCTTATTCCTGCTTTTCAGATCCACTGAAATGGCAGGTGACGGTCAAAACAAGCAGGTCTCGGCAGGGGCGGAGTGGACATTTTAAAAGTGGCGGGGACAGCTGTATGAAATTCAAAAGTTTACATTCTTAATCATCTGTTTCTAAATAGTCTGTCTCTAAAAGTGAGGGGGACATATCCCCCCCCCCCCCCCCCACGATAGAGTAGAGGATATCGTGTATTGAGGGGGATATAGGCAAAGATATAGACAAAGATATTGCAGAGAGCTGAGATGACGACTTTAATATTTAGCTTGTTTCGCATTAATGTAGATATATTACATGTTTTAATTACATTATTGAATAAAATTAATAGCATTATTATTTTTTAATCATCATCATTAATAATAAATAAACTAAAAATAATTTGACAGCTTCAGCTGTTCACATCAACATGACCGGCACTTTCAGACTTCAGCACCACATGTCTTTAGCATGAATTGAAATAGACTTTCCCTCCTAAAGGATAAAATACAATAATTTTTAAAATTGCAATGCGATTAGTCATGTATTCGCAATTTCACATAAATCAGCATGCGAAAATTTTATTATTTTCATTGCGCTCTTTCTCTCTGCAGCAGCAGTTCACGCGCTCTGGATAAGCGCACTACCATACAGCCACATCTCGTAGCAAATTAATTTGCAACTTTGTTGCATAAAAAATAGGCTAAATAACAAAATTTAATTAACAAACAAATGAAATAAAATTATTTGTAAAAATGAAACTACAGAAAAAAGAAAATGAAAAGAACTGAAACCAGCTCAAATGTTCAGTTCTGGAATAACAGGTGTTGCGATCAAATTAATTCGCTGGAATAATTAACACAGACAGGCGCATTTTTCAGAAAATAGCCTATTTTATTTTATTTAAAAATATGTTAGGCCTATATTTATTATATAGGTTATATTTTTTTAAATAGCCTATATTAAATTACCATTCATTTTGGCTTCAACGAATTATTGAACAGATTATTAATTAATTATTAACTTATCAAAAAACATTTTACTGAGCTCAGTGTCGGCCGTCACCGGATAAAGTCCAATCTTTCTTTAATTTTTTGGACTTTTGTTTGAAAGCTTAGTGGCATTGTAGAGGTCCAATTTACTGTTGTTTGATTTAAATTATAGCCTGTTTGTGCGCCTATAAACAAGTCAAAGGAATGAGTGAATTAATAAAATTATTCTTAAATGTCGATATTGTTTTTACTCAAAAAAATAACAAATGTTTTATAAAAATAAAATTAGCAATTTTCATAATTTATACGATTCAGTTAAATATAAGTTGGACATTTATGGGGCCATGTAACATGTTTTTGTGTTTGTTTTTTGTTCTAGTGATCTTTAATATATACTGGGTAGCTACGCAAAATATTTTCTAAAATGTCAAGCAGGAATTTGTCGATTAGCTTTAATTATGAAGACAAAGAAATATTAAAAATAACTAAAATAAAATGATAAAAAAAATACAAAGATAAAAAGAGCAGCATTTTGCTAAATATAATAGTCCTTTATATGCTTTAAATCCTGCTATGTGTTGTTTCATATTCGTTTTTATTTCACTTGATGAATTATTTATTTAATGTTTGAATGCTGAAAGAAATAACAGCCGTCCTTTAAATCATTATTTTACCATCAAAATGTAGTATATATTATATTATTATCAACTTTTGATATAAAACCGCTGTGTAATTTAATTGATTGTTAAAAATGAAATAATTTTATGGCATAACCGTGTTTAGTAGTTGCTTTCGCTTTCGTTCTTCACGGAAGCTTTAACAGAAGCGTGTGCCGCATTCACCTCTGACATGGCTACTCAGCCTGTAGCCTAGTTTGGGATTTTTTCGTTGTGACGATTAAGCAAGAATCATAATGCATTGCATATTCGGCTCATTCTTCAGTAGCCTCAACACAGGCTGGTAGCCTAGATTTAAACGGATCGTTTATAAGAATGAGCGATTAATAGATTAATTGGTCGTTAATTTAAATGATCATTGATCATGGGATTTTGTAAAAACTGACATCCCTAGTTCAAAGTAAAAAAAAAGAAAAGAAGAGAGATCATGCTTTTATGATGTTAGTTTTCTTACAATAAAAAGATTTCAATCAGAGAAATCCTCTGGCCTTTTTCCTTTTTTTTTTTTTTTTTTTTGCTGTATCGAAAACATACCGAACCGTGACACCACTGTGTCGTATCGAACCGAACCGTGATTTTTGTGAACCGTTACACCCCTAATATATATATATATATATATATATATATATATATATATATATATATATATATATATATATATATATATATATATATATATATATAAATATATATATATATATATATATATATATATATATATATATATATATATATATATATATGTATTCTTTTTTTGTGTGTATATAATATATATATATAGATATACACACACCCACACACACACACAGGATATAAGATTGCTGATTGCTAGTTATGCTTCTCTTTATTGTGAACCTGAAAGTAGCAACATGGGAACCTCAAAAGAGCTTTCTAATGACCTAAAAACTAGGATAATTCATCATCATGAATTAAGAAAAGGATGCAAAAAGCTATCACAAAGGTTTAAAGACTCTATACACAGTCAAAAATATAGTAAGAAAATGGAAGGCTACAGAAACCACAGTTCTTGTGAAAGAAAGATGTGCTAGACCAAGACAAATATCTGAACGGTAAAGGCAAAGAATAAATATAATGTTTTATAGGATGTTTCAGCAGGATAATGACCCAAAGCACAGTTCCAGATCTACGAAGGAATTCAAGCTCAGACATGATACAATGTTCTAGAACGGCCATTCCTGTCCTCAGACTTATACGTCATTGAAAGTCTATGAATCGATTTAAAAAGGGCCATCACCCATCAAATCTGACTGAACTGGAGAAATTTTGTAATGAAGAATGATCCAAAATGCCTTCAGCAAGAATTCAGAGACTTATCTTTGACTATAAGAAGCATTTCAGCAAACAATGGCTCTACAAAGTATTGATGTCATTATTCTGTTGTGGTGCCACATTTTTTGTACCTGTCTGTTTTTGTTCAAACTAAATTGCATTGCATCTGTTGATTAAATAAATGTTATGTCATGTTATGCTTTTTCCCTAGGGTATAAAATATATCCCAATAAAATTGCTGATTTGAAAGGCCAGCATACTATGACTTGCACTTATGAAAATTATCAGGATTTATATATATATATATTATATTTCTTGTGCACGATGGCTATAAATGGCTATAAAATGTAAAATGACTCTTTAACATATTTGAAACGCTGGTTACACAATATACATACTACATAATACATAATACACTTACCAGAAACAAAATAAATGAAAATATAATAGCAATTAAAAACAAAAATACTAATGCAAACTTCAAAATATTAAGGGCACACTTCAAAATAATAAGTTGAGCATAAAGTCCATCCAGGAGGTTGTTATTGCAGAATAAGGCCTGACAGGCTTATCAGCACTTACCCATGCGAAGCGGGGAGCTGTTGTATAAGACTAAAGGGCTTTATTCTGCTAAAACAACTGTCCTAGATATACTATATTCCACTTATTATGAAACTACTTGCCACAAAACATGACAATCTGACTCAAACCATTCTGTTAACATTAACATTGTAAATAATTTATTTAAAGGCAAAGTTGACAGAAAAGAAAACAGCTGTGGAAATATATACTAACAAGATGGTGCCAAACTATCAAAAACACAAAGCTGACTGAAACGAATCATATTCTAACCTATGTATTATTTATTCATAAGATGGTACCAAGTCAAAAAACATGTCATGACAGACAAGGAACTACATATGAATTTGGATGTTACGTATATGAACATATTCTCTGACAATCAAGGTGATTTAAAGTTCCCAGATGAGTCTGTGTTGTTCTGTGGTTTTTATCTCGGAATAACACACCTTGGAACGTTGCGACAGACAAATCAGAATCGAATATTCCAGGTAGACATAACCATTATAGACTATTAACAGAGTTGTTTATCTGCGCAAAAATATGTTTTTATGCTATGACTATCAATTTAAAACATTCTTCAAACTGTCTTGTGTTCAACAGACAAAATAGAATAAGCAAATTGCAAGTATATTTCAATTTTTGGGGTGAACTATCAGTTAATGTGTCATAAGTAGGCCCACACGGAATCTGCACGCGCAGAATTCCGCAGATTTTCTGCAGTTTTTCCGCAGATTTCCGCAGATTTTTAGCACATTCTGTTTATTTACTTAAAGTGAACTATTTACAGTTAATCTAATTGGATTTGCATTTTAAACATTAAATACAAGTTAAAAAGATATTATTTTTTATTTAACATATTAAGGTTTTAGTTATGATACTCCCAAAATAATTCAGCAGAAATCTGCAGATTTTTACCAAAATTCTCAGCAGAAATAGCAAAAAACGTCCGCAGATTTCGTCTGGCCCTTAAAGGAACCATCTCCATTCAACCTCTTCATCATCTTTACTGATGTCTCTTTATAGATGCAAGGCTTTCTGGTCTATAACCTCCTCTCAACACCTTCATGTATAGAAGTGACGGGCCTGCTGGTTTCTCCACTGGAGGCCTGTGACTACATTTACTGCTCGTTGAGTCGGTAAACTGTGTCTCTCTCGCTCCCGCTTCGTCACTGTCATCCCCCCTCTGTCTCACTTCTTTGGCTTGACACTCACTTAATTCAAATTAGAGATGTTTTGTAAACATCTATGCTAGAGCACATCGCGCAGGCATCTTAATTTAGCAGGTATAAGTGAGCCATGCTGTCGTCGGCTGACATTAATCTTGTGTGCCGGCAACAATGGAGGGCGAAGACATAATAATGAAATGAACGGCCCGGGGTCTCTGTTTGTGTGCCACCTGCACTTTAACGCCAGACACGGGACGGTTCAGACTGGCAGACTGCCACGCAATTGCCCGACCGAGTCAGACCGCGACAGATTCATCTTCATTACAAGCACATCAAGAGCGCGTTTGCTTGTGTACGGTGCCGCATGTTTGTTTATGTGTGTCATGAAGACGCACTGACAGCATATTGATATGTAGGTTATTGATGCCATGTTACCATAACTCACACGCAGGACTCGGGTTACGTAAAAGTTTTTTTTTTTCGGCTTAGTCCCTTTATTAATCAGGGGTCGCCACAGCGGAATGAACCACCAACTGCGGATGCCCTTCCAGTTGCAACCCATCACTGGGAAACACCCATGCACCCAATTACCCAATTCACCTATACTGCATGTCTTTGGACTCCGGGAGAAACCGGAGCACCTGGAGGAAACCATACTCGAACACGGGGAGAACATGATATAAAACATTATCAGACAAATTATTATGCATAATGCATCAGGACATGTTATTCTTAAAGTGATAGTTCACCCAAAACATTAAAATGCTGTCATTATTTACTCACCATCCTCTTTTTCCAATTTGTATTAAACACAAAAGAAGATATTTTGAAGAATGTTGGAAACTGGTAGCCATTTTCTTCCATAGTAATTGTTTTTTCTACAGTATTATTGATCTCAATGGATAACAGTTTCCAACATTCTTCAAAATATCTTCTTTTGCATTTAACAGAAAAAAAAGAAATTCATAAAGGTTTCGAACCATTTGAGTGTGAGTAATTTTTTATGTTTATTTTTTTTTTTTGTTTAATGAACTATCCCTTTAAGAACAAATTGTTTGTATGACCTGTTTGTTTGTTGACTGTTTGTTTGAGGGAAACGTTGGATGACTTTTATTTTCTGACTTCTTTGCTGAATAAATTTGTCATCAGGGAAGCATTCAGATAATCCCAGGAGATACAAATCTTGGCTTTCCACCCTTACCACAACATTCTTCAGTTGGTGGATCAGCAGTGGTGCCCAAGCCTCTGCTTGTGGCTTCCAGCTTTCCCCCTCTCTCTTACTCCATAACCAGCATGAAGAATATATCAAAATATTATGTATTTATTTATTTATTTATTTATTTATTTATTTATTTATTTATTTATTTGTGTCTGTTGTACTACTGAATTGTCGTATTACTGAACTTTTGAATGGCATATATCAACATATGATATATTTTGGCTATAATTTGATTCTTTCTGAAATAAAATATATCTAATACAAGCCTGTCAGCAATACAATTGACAGCCACTCAAACAGTCCATCTCCTCATTTAATTTAAAAACCAGTCCTGACGTCACCTGGACACATATTTAACTGTAAATAAACAATACATGCCTTGTATTAGTTTACTCAGGTGCCATTTACACTAGTGCATTTTTGTTTTAGAATGTATATGTAATTGGAATTGGAGTGTCTTTATTGCATACATAAAATGAACTACTTACTCCTCTTTGACCTGTGACAGTGTTGAAAAGCATTTAGAAAACTCCGAAGACCCTTTTTTAGTTTGGAGATACTGGTGTTCTGTTTCAATATAGACAGACAGAAACACAAACCTTTGAACACAATCCCCCTCAGATTGGTCTTCTGTGTATTGTTCCCTGATTCTTCCCGGTCCCTCATTACACAACTGGCAAACTGCTATTATGGACAATGTGTGCATGCCCAGTGAACATAAATGGTCATAAATCATGCACTGTAAAAAAAATACTGGTTGCCTTATTTTTTTAAGCTGAATCAAATTAACCTTATGAGTCATTTGAACTAATATTATAATAAACTTACTTAAAACAGCTTGTGTAAATCATAAAATTAAGTTGGAAGATGATTAACTTTAATAAGTTACAATTAACTATAAACATACTCTCACCGGCCACTTTATTAGGTACACCTATCCAACTGCTCATTAACGCAAATTTCTAATCAGCCAATCACATGGCATCAACTCAATGCATTTAGGCATGTAGACATGGTCAGGACGATCTGCTGCAGTTCAAGCAGAGCATCAGAATGGGGAAGAAAGGTGATTTAAGTGACGTTGAACGTGGCATGGTTATTAGTGCCAGATGGGCAGGTCTGAGTATTTCAGAAACTGCTGATCTACTGGGATTTTCACGCACAACCATCTCTAGGGTTTACAGAGAATGGCCTGAAAAAAGATCTTGAATCTCTGAGTAATATTTCCAGTACCTTGTTGAATCCATGCCATGAGGAATTAAGATAGTTCTGAAGGCAAAAGGGGGTCCAACCCGGTACTTGTAAGGTGTACCTAATGAAGTGGCCGGTGATTGTATGTTGTCATGACTTATTAATCATATAATTTTTTACAGTGTGCATTATATGCTGTATATTGTGGTAAAAAAAAAAACAACAACAAAAAAACAGTATAAACAAGAAGCTTTTATTTATGCTAAAACATTTTTTAGGGACCTATTTTACAACATGTAAAATAGGTCTCCGATGTCTCTTTAAAATATCCCACAAATAATGTTCTATAGCTCTTTGCCCCTTTTAGATTTTGATCCTAATTGTGCCATTTTTGTGACTGTAGCTTTAAATGCAAATTAGATTGTGCTCTTTTCAAAAGAGGGCGGGGCTACAAATGTGTCTGCATAGTGGCATATTCCAAAACAAGACTAACGTCCAATGCTAATGAAGGAGAGATCTTTATTAATGGGCGGGGCTTTCCCCCTGTGATGACACCTACAACGGAAGAATTTCAATCAAAGTGTTTCTGTAGACTGTTTTAATCAAGTGTGATTATAAAAAATAAAATTAAGAATTTCTTTAACATTAGAAGCTGTTTATATTCACAGACTGTCACCGCACAACTGTGTTTAAACCCATTAAAAAAGTGATTTTTCCATAAGAGGTTCTCTTTAAAATAAAAACTCATTAACACAGCCTCAGAATTTTATCAACACTGCTATCTGAGAAACACAAGACAGCTGTTATTAAACGTACAGTACACAGTATACCAAAAATCTGTATCAGACTATCACATTTTAAGCCTGGATGATGTTTTCTCTCACCAAAGGCACAGCGACTGATGCCAATTTTAAAGCAAAGCAACGCACAGCCTTCATGACTTTCTCCACTAAATTGGTCGGCCAGACCACGACCCGCATCTGATTTATTCCACAAAGTGAAAGCCAAGATGCCCGAACACAACATTATAGACCTATGTGCAGACGCAGACGTACGCGAGGAGCACGTGTTAGCATGTGATGTATCGACTCTGATGGTGGTGACCCCATTCTGCCGTCTGCGGTTACCCAGCATCGCGATGGGCCGAGTCTCGAAGGGTCTCCAAATCTCCAGGCCTGAACTCTCACTCGCCTCTCTCTTTCTCTCACACACATACACACCAAAACAACCCCGAGCACATCAGCCAGTGATCTGTCGAGCTTAAACAGAGAAGAGCAGTGATGCCACAATCTCCATTCAGCATCTACTCCTTGACTCGTGTATTACTGCAGACTCGCTGACTTGTGTTTTCGGCTTTGAGAGACGAGATTAGAAAAGCACAGCATGGTGCATCATTACCGCACTAACAATACAAACCCTATTGTTTCACAAATACAAAACCATTTTCATGATCTAAAGCACGCAAGACGGATTAAAAACAAAGTCAGTCATAGAAGGACAATGTAAGATCCAAATCATATGAATTTTAACTCATGGCAATTCTTTTTTTTTTCCTTTATGATTTTGGGTCAGATACATTAAGGATATACTAAAGATACTTGGTCCCACTTTATATTAAGTGTCGCTTATACCGGTGAACTTACATACACGTAAATAGATGTGTAACTAGTTTGTAAGTACAGTGTATGTACACACTGGTACATAGTATTTACTTGTGTAATTCCGGTGTAACTACACACAAGTAACAACCCACTGAATAGTACAGTATGTGTAAGCTCAAATGTGTAACAGGACATTAATAACAAAATCTTTTGGTACCCCTTTAATGTGAATTACTGATGTGATTCTACAATTTACCTTAAAACAACATATACACATAAGGCATTTGTATATTTCTATCTACAGTTATACTTGGCAGATATTTGCTCTTGTTAAACAGTTAAACAAAGGCTTAGGTTTTATATATCACACAGTAAATTGTGACCATTTTACACTTTAGGTCTGACTTAAACTATGTACAGTTGCCTTGAATCGGGCCAAAGCAAGCTTGTCCCCCCTCCCATCTACCGCGACGGCCCGCACTCACATTACATTCGTGCCTGGGCGCGCTTCCGTCATCGATGACGTGCTGCTCAGTAAGCGCTTTCGCTCAGCACAGTGGAGATTTCTTTAGTTAAGTCGTTTGATATGCGGTGACAGGCAGTCTAATATTTCGCCGAACAGATCAGCCACTTTTGACGCTCATAAACAATCATAAAGTCCTCGTGCTGCAGGAATTAGGAAGTTTGTTGAAGGCGCAGCTGACGTGCAGTGAGGGGTTTGCGCCTTTAATAATCTACAACAGTTTGCGTTCATTGAACAGTACGAATAATTAATTAATCCATATGAAACAGTCCCTTAAAAGTCCCATCTCGCTTTCAGTTTCGGGCTCAAGCACACTTGCACTCACACTGTAAGCGTACCGCGCCTGAGCCCAAGTGAACCGCACTCTGGCCCACCTCTTCCAACCGGGCCAGGGCCACCCAAGTGTACCGTGCCTGAGCCCGATTCAGAGCACTCACACTTCTCAAACGATCCGGGAAACGGGCCTGGGCATGGTTCGATAGCATAGTGTGAGTAAGCCCTTACATTGAGTGGACAGTTCCTATGGATTTACCCTATAGTTCTGCCATTCTTATTCTAATACGATGTTTAGAAGTACATGGTACGCGAACAGGTGTGGAAGTGGGAAAACACCTGCAAGTACATATTGTTGTTATACAATGCACTTACGTTATTCTTGTTCCAGATGTGTACTTACTTAGTGTTGTTACACATTTGAACTTACACATACTATTCAGTGGGTTGTTACTTGTGTGTAGTTACACCAGTATTACACAAGTAAATACTATGTACCAGTGTGTACATACACTGTAGTTACATATTACTACACATCTACTTACCATGCAAGTTCATAGGTATAAGCAACACTTAATATAAAGTGGGACCTTTGCATTTAAAACAAGACTGCGCCATAATATAATAATATAGTATTTCACATAATATTCTGTTGGATAAAGTTACATAATAAATAAAACAAATAGTTTTAAAATAGTCTTAAATAGTTGTGAACATACAAAACTTCACTCTCAGCTGGACGATTGTTATTTTGAGGGAAAAACAACAGCCAAAGAACCAGTTCTCTCTAAACAAACAGAGTTACAACTCCAAGCTGTCAGATCACAGATCAGATTTTTGAATTTCTATTATTCACTATTTTTCATCCAGGTCCTTGTATCTGGAGACTGCGTAACATCAAACTGGCATTTGGTAAAATCTAACATTGACCTTTGATGAGACAAGCCCTCCACATAGACTCTCAGCAGAGACTCTGCGACTATAAGTGAGCCCTCAGCACAGATCAGGGATCAGTTCAAACATGTCATGAAAAGTTTTAACAAAAAAAGACGTTCATCATACTTTAGGTCAGTGATAAGCCAGTCACATACTACTGGCTAAATGACAATTTTAACTTGAACATGTCCTCTATTTTAAACTAAATGGCAGTGTGACGTATCCAGACCAATTTCACACTGTGTCCATTCATTTAGTCCAGACATGAACTTGTCAACTTGGAATTATAAGGTGCTATCTGCGTTCTAAATGATTTTGAGATATTGAGCTTCAAAGTTTTTGGATTCACATTTGTTTTTTAAATAAAAAGTCTTAAAATGTAAACAACTTATAAAAAAACATCCCATAATGTAAATAAGTTTTCATTTAATAAGAATATGAAAATAACTCAATTTTGACAAAAATGTCAGATAGAACCTTATAATTCTAAGGTGACGAACTATTCTCCTGACCCATTTCTATTACCAAATGAATTTTGAGTTCCTTGCCACTTTCAGCTTCGGATTGATTAGTTTGGTCTAAACTAAGCAAATTCATATGCAGTAACCACACTGATTTGACAGTGAACTTCGACTTATTTTTATAATGAATGAACTTTACTCTTTAGCCACTCAAACGAACTTAACTAACACTAGCTGCGTTTACAGGATATTTTTTTTTTCAATTGATTGATTTGAAGGCTGTTTACATTACTGCTAAATAAAGTGATTGGGTTGATATTTGCATTTTCAAAAGCTTAAAATCAGATTTTTGGATTGAAATTACAATATTTTTCATCCTGCAGCTTGTATCTGGAGGCTGTGTAACATCAAACTGACATTAGGCAAAATCTAACATTGACCTTAGATGAGAAAAGCCCTTGACACAGACTCTCAGCAGTGACTCTGCAACTATAAGCGAGCCCTCGGCACAGATCAGGAATCAGTTCAAACATGTTATGAACAGTTTTAACATTAAAACAGTGATAAGCCAGTCATATACTACTGGCTAAATGACAGTTTCAACTTGAACAGGCGCACTCTTTAAACCAAATGCCAGTGTGACATATCCATATTGATTTCACACAGTGTTCATTCATTCAGTCCAGATGTTAACTATACTCCTAGTTTCTCTAGCACCTTGTATCTGGAGACTGTGTAACACCAAACAGGCAATAGGTAAAATCTAACATTGACCTTTGATGAGACAAGCCCTCAACATACACTCTCAGCAGAGGCTCTGCGACTATAAGTGAGCCCTCAGCACAGATCAGGGATCAGTTCAAACATGTTATGAACAGTTTTAACATTAAAATATGTTCATCATGCTTTAGGCCAGTGATAAGCCAGTCATATACTACTGACTAAATGACAGTTTCAACTTGAACAGGCGCTCTCTTTAAACCAAATGGCAGTGTGACGTATCCAGACCAATTTCACACTGTGTCCATTCATTTAGTCCAGACATGAACTATTCTTCTGACCCAGCCTGGTTTCTTGATTTTGTCTTCATTTCTGTTACCTGGTGCCACTTTTAGTTTCGGATTGATTAGTTATAGATCTAAACTATGCAAATTCATATTTAGTAATGACACTGATTTGACACTGAACTTTAACTTATTTTATAATAAATGAACATTACTCTTTAGCCACTGAACTAAACTACCACTAGCTGCGTTTACAGGCATTTTTTTTTTTTTCAATTGACTGATTTGAAGGCTGTTTACATAACTGCTAAATAAAGTGATTGGGTTGACGTGTGTGTGTTTTTCACAAGCTCCAAATCGGATTTGATCTTGAGTTTCCATGCTGTTTTAAGATGTGCATGCTCCTGTTTCTTTTCTTTGTTTTAAAAGTTGCCTTATCTTTTCCGGGACCTAATTGGGGGATGACAGGAAAAGTGTGCCATGCTGTTTATATTCTGTAGATAAGTCTGAAGAAAGAGAAAATGCATGGAAGGAGAACTTTAGAAAGACGTAACAGTCATTTATGACCCTACTTTCAACAGCAACCGTTTGGTAAGTGTGATTAAACATTTAATAATGACATCATTACACATCACATAGTTTTCAATGTTTACATGAATTAGAAAAAAAAATAACAACCTAAAATTTTATTTTAAAAGCAAGTTTAAAATAACACATAAAAATCTAAATAAAACATTAATCTGATTTGACCAATTCAAGTTGACTGATGTGATTACATGTGACTATTTTTTATTATTTTTGGGCTAATAATGACACTGCTGTCTCATTACTGTTTCATGGCATATTCATTGATTTATCTGCTTTGCTGTTATGATAATGGACATATTTGTTTCAAAGTTTAAATTAATGTCTTATCCCTCTCCAGGGTGTTAGGTAAAGATGTTACTTCCAACCCTGTAACTGCCATTTTCGATGTGGAATGTGATGTTAATCATCTGTCCAAAAACGAACACGACTCTATAGCTTCTACATCTCTTTTGGCAAGACGCCTGATTTTAATTAATTGGAAACTATCATACCTTCCCTTTTTTAAACAATGGGCAAAATATGTGTTACAGCTTTATGTTTTATCTTTAAAACCATGTTTAAATGCATGAGGACAATTTGATACAACCATATATTCTCTGGGATTTGCTGGAATTGTGCCCCTTCCTTTACTTTGTTTTCTTTCTTTTCTCTTATACTCGCTCTTCTGTATTACTATTTTTATATACACAATGGTACCTGCACAATATGCAAATGAAATGTTTTAACAAGATAAAAAAAGATTCATTAAGATTAATTTTATTATTATTATTATTATTATTATTATTATTATTATTAGTAGTAGTAGTAGTAGTAGTAGTAGTAGTGGTAGTAGTAGTAGTGGTAGTGGTAGTAGCTGTATGTATGTATGTATGTATGTATGTATTTCGTTGATTGATTGATTGATTGATTGATTGATTGATTGATTGATTGATTGATTGATTGATTGATTCATTCATTCATTGATTCATTGATTGATTCATTCATTCATTGATTTATTCATTCATTCATTCACACTATTAGGTTAGACGATCTTGCCAGGCCATCCAAATTCTTGAGGCAGTCAAGGGCTAGCCCACACAAATATATCTGCACTTATGTTATCCAAGAGTTGCGGCCCACACTCAATGAGCTTGGTATCGCTACACCTGAAGAACTTGGCACTGACAAAGCATGGATGTCTGGATTGTGAGTCTTCCAGGCGACCGCTGCTCTTGTCTGGACTGAGAGACCATTGTACTTGAAGTCTTTGCCTCATGTCATGGTGTTTGTGTTCTATTTAATTGGCCTTTATTATATTCCTTTGCTTGAAAAATATTGAAGAACCTAATAAAGGGAGATATATCTTTAAAAAAAATAAATAAATAAAAAATCATTCAAATGTTAAACTTTCACAACATTTTCCAACTCATTCTGGCTGAAGGCTGAAATCTACTTCTTTAAATGCAATCATTTACTGTCAGGTTTGTGATTTTAACCTTGACATGTATCGCAATACTCGTCTATAAACAGAAGTCAATGTCTTGGTTTATTTTGCTTTCCTTTTCATTTGTCTAATTTGTACAGCACACCTTTCAACAAAACGAAAGCTCTTACAGGGCAACTACTGAGGGGATATTGTAAAGAAACACTGATTTAAGAGAAATACTGAATTAAGCAGCATATACAGTATGATTGGTGGCTGTTAAAGAATCTGTCATAGAGTTGCATAATTGTAATGGCATAATTAGATATTAAATCAAATCACTTGTAATTATATGACTATAGTATGTGTGTGTTGTTATTTGTTTCTTCTAGTATATTGTACAATACAACTGTTTTTGCATTGGAAAAAATAATACATCGCAGTTGGAAAATACTTTGAATAGCTGAACCTGGGTATTTTCAGTCCTTTCTTTTGCAAGAGGCTGCAAACAATGCGAGGTAAAAGCATGTTTACATAAAAATAAAATGCGATGGAAAAAAGGAATAAGAAAGCAAGAGAGGGGAAACGTATTTCTGTATGTTTGGTAATATGTTGAAGACAAGTTTAAACAATATGTGCCTTCCTATTTTATGCCTATTAAGGCAAAAAAGAAAGAAAAATAACCTTTCAATTCGTCAATGTTTCAGTTCAGACATGTTGGGCTTTTTGTCATTCCATTTTCCTCTTTTTTTTAAAGTGTAATGGAGAAAAAAATAACTTTTAAGTGTTCCTTTTATCGCACTTTATCAATTTGTGTTAAAACAACAAATTTTATTACAACACATATTTTTAAGGTCTGTTCTCTTTAAATTACTTTTTTATTCTTCTGCACTGAGCGATAAATGTCCACTTCAGCAGCAAACCTTTTATTAATTTCTGTATTTTGAAGGTTTTGGTGTTGATTGAGTGCTGTGTTCATAATTTGCCTTATTATATACATCTTATTCTGCTTTTTAAAATCTGTTCACAGTAGTTTCTGCGTTACGGGGTGATAAAGAGAGAGACAATACCCAGCAAACTATTTTGTGTTTAATAGACCTCTAATAGACATCTAAACGTAGATAGCTTGGCTAAAAAGGCTAAACTTGGGCTGCCAGTGAAAATATATTAGACATCTAGGAATAGCCCAAAACTAGATTAGTTGTCAAATAGACAGAATAGACAGACTTTATATGTGTAGTCATTCATTTCTGTTTATTTGATGACTAGTCTAGATTTGGCCTATTTTTAGGAGTCTATTAGATTTTCACTGACAGCCCAAATTTAGCCTTGTTTTAGAAAATATGACTATGTTTTGATGTCTATTAGACATCTTTTAAAAACCAAAAATGCTTGCTGGATAACCTCTGTGAAAATGAATGAATGAATGATATGTAATGAATCAATGTAATGTTATATATATATATATATATATATATATATATATATATATATATATATATATATATATATATATATATATATATATATATATATATATAATAGTTTTAATAACTCATCTCTAATAACTGATTTATTTTATCTTTGCCATGATGACAGTAAATAATATTTTACTAGATATTTTTCAAGACACTTCTATACAGCTTAAAGTGACATTTAAAGGCTTAACTAGGTTAATTAGGTTAACTAGGCAGGTTAGGGTAATTAGGCAAGTTATTGTATATCGATGGTTTGTTCTGTAGACTATCGAAAATATATATAGCTTAAAGGGGCTAATAATTTTAACCTTAAAATGGTTTTTAAAAAATTAAAAACTGCTTTTATTCTAAAAAATAAAAAAAAATAATTCTGACTTCAACTGTATATATATATACAGTATAATAAATGAGTAATGTTGAACCTGACTCCTATTTTTTTTAAATATTTTATTAATTATAAAAAAATAAATATTTAAATAAATGATATCTATTTAATCATAACATTTTAAAAAGCTTATGCTAAGTATGAGGCAACTCTTATTTATATTAGACTTTATACCCTATTCACCTGCAGTCTCTTGCAATAAAAATCATTTTTGCCCACCCAGCGCTACTCAGACCTAAAGAATGAGCATTAGCTGCCTCATAAAACTACAACAGTGTGCAAATCACAGACACACACGATTACTTTACAACCCTACCGCCCTAAAGCTAAATATTCTCCACACCACACATTACTCTTCCAGCGCTAATACACTCACACACAAACATACACAGCCCCTAACCACCTTTTCCCTGCTCCCCGTGATGCATTGTGTGAGTTATACGCTGTAAAACCCAAAAAGTTAAGGTAACTCAATCCATTTGAGAAAACCGATTGCAACAAACGATTTAAGTTCAAAAAGTAATCCTAATGAGTGCTGTGAACTTAATCTATTTGAGTAAAGGAAGCATTTTGAGGACAGTAAATGCCAATAAATGAAGAGAACTCAAACCAACTGAGTACTGTAAAACCCAATAAGTTAAGGCAACTCAAATTGTTTGAGGAAACAGATTGCTACAAACTATTTGAGTTAAAAAAAACTAATCTATATGAGTACTGCCAACTTACTCCATTTAAGTTAAAGTAATAAGGTATTTAATTAACTCATTACCTTCAACACTGAGTTCAAAACTCATTTTCAAATGAGTAGAATTACCTTTCAGTAAATTTTGATTTAACTACACTCATTTCATTTGATAAAGTTGACTGTTGGGTTTACAGTGTAGAAATAACTTCTGTCAAACTGCAAACAATTAGTGAAATGTTTTAAAAATGAAATAGATAAAATAAGATGACATTCATTCTCCTGACAATTCACCCACTGAATATAGAGAGACATCTTATTAGAATTAACAAATTACTTTCAGCAGTGCATGAATAATCACAAAAACTAGAAACATCTTTATCTGGGGCAATTTTACAGATGTATATTGATTATTATAGAACTGTAGGGGAATGAAACATAATGTGGAGGCAGGGGGCAGATCTACCAGGGTGAAAAAAATCAAATGCCTCTGCCTCAACAGAACTAGTATTAGATTTAATCTGTTTCTTCAACCAATTAACAGCATGGGTGCATCATTGTAATGACATAAAAATACCATATTCCTATTATTAAGGAAAATAAATCTTGTCTAATAACCGAACAAACCCTTTAATGAACTGCTTAACTGTAATGAATCATGTAGCCGCCTCCAGTCCTACATGTTGCCAGATATAGTCATTATAAGTGTCACATTGCTAGACTTGTATTTTAAAGTCTGTGTGAAATCAAAATTGAAATTTTTAAATGTGACTACAAATGACAAGTTAATCCACTAAAAAAATAATGATAATAATAATTATATTATTTATAATAATATTTTTATTATGAATAATTTATTCATTCATTCATTTTCTTTTCGGCTTAGGCCCTTTATTAATCTGGGGTCACCACAGCGCAATGAACCGCCAACTAATCCAGCATATGTTTTACGCAGTGGATGCCCTTCCAGCTGCAACCCATCCCTGGGAAACACCCATACACTCTCATTCACACACATACACTAAGGACAATTTTAGCACTACCTACTGCGCCACCGCGTCGCCATTATGAATAATGCTATTTTTAATTATATACATTTTTTTGATAATTTTTAGTCTGAGCATGTGCTTCTTGCTTCTGTGTTGTTGACATCTTTAGCCACAATACCACAATATTCTTAACCACGCCCCTCTAACCATTAGTTTGCTTGTTGTACAAAAAGAAAGCTCCACCCCCTACTCAATATTCCGTCTCAGTTGGAAGTACATCAACATACTGAAATAAAGGTTCCACTAACAAATCACGCTGACTTCAATACTAATTCTGACAGTATTAAGTATTTTCATCTTTAATTTAGTCTTTGCTTAATTTAATTTGAGTGAAATGTTAAATTAATAATCTGTCCAATAAATGGTTAAAGCAGACTTTTTTCGACAAAAAGACAAAACAATTGTATATCGAGTTCTTGAGAGCAGCACAAGCATTGCTTTTTGTCAATTCAACCTTGGTTCATTGGAAATATGTACCCAGGGCTACATTTTTGAGAACCAACAAATATATACCCTGGGCAATGTTTTCTTGCAGTTTTTGTTTTCACAAACCCACTAGAGGCAGATGTGTATGTAGCAGGGTATGTTGTTACACCAGATTATAAATCATTATTTATTTTATTTTATAGTTTAAATTATTATTTGTATGGGTCTTTTATTTTGAATGCTTTGTATGTGCTTTCGCGGAATTGGGAGTCACAATATGCACATCGGCTGACGTTGCGTAGCGAGAGAGTTATAAGTGTTTGCGCACTCAGAGCTCCTCCTCTTTCCTGATGTCTGTTGAGAGGAGAGGTACGGTTTCTATGAGCTCTGCTCATATGATGTTAAAATACTGTTTAGCTGTATATTTTATGCTTAGATGACCTGCTTTTGAGAAAACTTTTCATGTAAAGTTATATTTGACCACTCATTGAAGTTGTTAATCAGTTAAGTTTATTCGAGTGCTGTTAATGGGTGAAAGATATAAAGCCTAAAATGGCGGCCCGTGCATGTGCGTCATGAGTGAGAGATGTGGAAGCGCCTTCGCGCTGAAGTTTTAATTAAATATATTATAATTAGATAGATTTACTTTGATAAATAGATAGATATGCATTAATAAATAATATATAGATGTGTGTAGATGTATATACATGGTTTAATATGTATAATTATGTATAGAAGTTTAAATCTATATATATAATAAATATATATATATATATATATAATAAATAAACATATATATATATATATATATATATATATATATATATATATATATATATATATATATATATATATATTTATATATATATATATATATATATATATATATATATATATATATATATATATATATATATATATATATATATATATATATATATATATATATATATATATATATATATATTGTCAACCTAGAATATTTTTATAGAATCTTCAATCTGGTTGCCAAATTAATAAATTATGTTTTAGACACTCCAGAAGGATGCAAACTAGGAATCACTGGTCCCTTTATTAAAGATAGTTTGATTCTTCATTTTTGAAGCTGCTAGTTGACAAAAACAGTGCTGTTTTAAAATGTCCAGGTCATTCAGAAAGTTATTAAGTTATCAAGCTTTACTTTTCAGTTTCATTGATTGTATTTAAAAAGCAATAAAATCTTTGTGGGCCGGTTTGCAATGGCAATACTCCACTATTTGGAGCAAGGTAGGGCCCCAAAATCATTCTGCTTAGGGCCTCCAAATGTACAGGGCCGGCCCTGGGTGTAATTACATACAAGTATTTAATCAACCGGTACAATGTAAAAACACACATTTACACAATAAGTACATTGTAAATAATGATTAATGTCAATGTACACTAAGTACATATTACACTGTAAAAAATTTCCAGGTTTTCACAACAAATTACTGTAATTTTTCACAGTAAATTACATTAATATCGCTTCACAGTATTTAACTGTGAAAATTCACAGTAATATGTTGTATTCATAATTTTATTGTGAAATTAAGGCAGGTAGCATGATTACAGCAAATTACTGTGAAAAGGGCTATATCTTTTGCACGTTAGTTATAGAAATTCAAACTTTTTTATTTAATTCAACATAGAAATTAACTTTTATGCTAGTATTGGCACTTTTTGGATATTTAGAAATAACAGAATGTTATTGCAGACCCAAAAACGATTTGGCTACCAACATCATTTTGGTTGTACTGCACCTTTATGTAATTTTATAAGGTTAACATGGAAATATGAAATAATATTTAATGAACATAACTTTGTGCTTAGCCAAAGCATAATAAACTGGAATAAAAAGTAATTAATTCATGAAACCAGCTGTTAAACAGCCAAAATTATTTCAATGTCAGGGTAAATGTCTGCTTTAGACGGATTCTTGAGTATTGGGCACCTGTCATCGCCTGGAGGTCACTAATCTCAGAATTATTTTTTTATTATTTTTTTAAACACAGATTAGAGTTTTAAACAACTATATTCTCGCATGAAAAACGGTTAAAACTTCATTTCCTGACGCATATAGAGCCATCGAAGACGGGGCGAATGTCACAATGTCTAGCCCGAAGACAGGCGCCTCTCGGCGGTTACATGATCAATGAGCGCGGTCACCGCCTGGAGGTCATAGATCTCCGCTATCGACAAAACACACTTAAAATTACACACATTCTTTATAAACAAACCACATATTTGAGTTTTAAAGAACTACATTCTCGCATGAAAAACTGTTAAAACTTGATTTCATGACATATTAAACGCAATATTTATAATATTATGCGAGTTTTCTCATCAGCCATTGCAACTTGCTCAGCTTGGTGCGAAATGAATCCTGGGAGAAAAAAATAATAATTCTCAAAACACTCCAAACTAACTTTTTTTCTTATTGTTAAAGTCAGATATATGTAATATTTTGAATGGCAAAGCAAAAAAATAACTTACTATATTGTAATCAATATCCCTTTTTGCACTGCTTCGGTTCAGTGCTCGCGTGACATTGAATCAGATTCAGATATTTTATCAGACGTGTTCATAAGCTCATACTCATCAGCATGCAGTTAGTGTACAACTAGTGTATATATTGCGTGTAACCGAGCAGTATGATGAAATATTAGTGAATTATATGTTTGCGTCTTACAATAGTATACAAAAAGGAATCGGTTTCAGGCGAGTTCGATTCTTTACTGTTTACCTAAAGGAGCCGATTCATAGAACCGACTCGACTCGACCGCAAACAAGCTCCGTCACTACAGGCAACGCCTCGCCTGGCTGCATTTGGTTTGAACTGTACCTGCCTGTCGTCTTTTCATCCAACGGATTCATCCTCGGTAAGTGTTAAAATGTGACTTTTGTCCGTTAAATGATTGTTTTGTATGTATTCCTGTATAGCGCATGTCATTTAACAGAATTAACCAAGTAACTTTAGTTGTTGGTCCCACGCTATTAGTAAACGGTTTGAGCGCGCCAATTTTTAAACAAGAAATTAACCGACGCCAGACGGCGAATGTAGTGTTTGTGAGGTATCAGAGAGCATAACGTTTGTTCCTGAAAAAAGAAAGGTAATTTTCTTTAATTAACTTCGTGTTAACTGCATTCTCTATTTCAGTACAAGACTGAAGTAAAGGTGAAGTGACTATACAGTTAAGGTAAGCTCTGGTAAGGTAACTTTAAGGTTATTCATTTTGACCTTCATTATGGCTAACGTTAATTTTGTTCACAAGTTAGTTAATTAAACTAAACTCATTATGAAACAAGTCTGAACTGTTTTATTAAATGGAGCTGATAATACAATTCAGTTGAATGATTTTAAACTTACTCAGAGTACATGTTTGTCTAATTCTCACTGGTAATGTTAATGCATTACTAACATTTACTAATGAGAACTTACTGTGTATGTGTCACTAACTACATTTAATTTTTTGGGGTTCAGGTGTACCTGATAGTTACTGCTGAAGTGTGAGGTGAGTGTACATGCTGAGTACACAAATATAACCTTAAGTCATTACACAATCTAAACCTATATACATACATACATACATGTATACATACATACACATGTGTGTATGTTCTGTTGAGTCTTATTCTACTCTTATATTCATAATTTTTGCAGCCACAGCCACTGGTGTTGAAAAACTGATGCTACCAATCACCCCTCGCTTGATTATTCAAGGTAATGTTGATGCCTTCCTCATTTTTATCAGATTTTTAAATGTCAAGTTGTTCACAGATTTGTTGTGAGCAGTTTCATGTACAAACTCTTTTACTTCTTCCAGAAGTTCCTCCAGTACTTCCAGTAGTAGTAAATATTAGACTAAGATTTTTTAAACTATAGTCTTTGTTTTTATTAGCAATTTTACTGGGCATGTGTGTTTGTTTGCTTGGTTTTCAATGCCGGCGGTGCATAGAACATCAACTTTATTTCTACAAACAAATTTAATAATTCACAAACACCTCTAATTTAGTCTTTCTTTCCCCAGCAATAGAACATCAAACAGTCTTATTCCTTGGAGGGTCGAGTGGTCATGGGACCTCACCTGGATTTCACAACTGGCTTTGGATCTGGTCTGAAATTGAAGTATCCTGAAGATCCCTTTTGCACTCTGGAATTTCAGGTAATGTCTACATTTAATATTGTACCTGAGGGCTTGTTTTGGGGGGTTAAACAAGGAATGTATAGGAGCACAAGTCATGACTCCCCTTGTGCCCTTGTTATAAAGGGGTGTGTTGCAGACTCAATTTGTGTGTCTGCTGGAGACCAGAGAGGACGCTGTCTTTAAAAGGATGGAGCTCTTATACCAAATGTGAAGTTACTGTACCTATTCAGGTGAGTGGATTACATACAAGTCATTGCAGATGCATAAATAGTGGGGAATTTTCACTGGGCAGCTCAAATTAAGCGAAACGCAAAACATGTGGAAAAAATATTTGAAATATTTGCAAAAATTGTATTCACTTCAATCAAGTTTTTTTGCAATTATTTTTCCAAATATTCAACTCATGAAAAATTAGCTTGATGCAAGGAACATCCTGCTAGTATTCAAGAGCAAGTGCCGTGATGCACATGTTCACTTTGCAATAAGTGTGAACCCAGCATTAGATTATACTCTGTAAACGGAAGATGTAAACCATATCAACTGTTTTGAAATGCTCTGCCTGAGTATATCAAAACCACTATTTGTTGTTGGACTATTTGATTGTGTGTTTGTGATGGAAATGTTTTTTTTTTTTTTAGATGTTTTTGTTTAAATGGTTGCAGTTTGACTGAGCTAGAGTATTGTGATCATGTTCAAACTGAGCTAACAGTAAAATTGCTCTGTAGTGCAGCAGTAGTGTCCCACTGAAGGTGGTGATTTGGAACAGACAACCTCATTTGTTGATTGAAGCTAACAGTATATCTGCCCTTTTGCTTATAGGTGCTGTTTGGGCATCATTCTGGAGACGGACGAAGTCAAAGAAGCTCATATCCACCAGCAAGTGTGTACAGCTAGTAGGTAGTGCTGTCGCCTCACAGCAAGGAGGTTGCTGGTTCGAGCCTCGGCTGGGTCAGTTGGCGTTTCTGTGTGGAGTTTGCATGTTCTCCCTGCGTTCGCGTGGGTTTTCTCCGGGTGCTCCGGTTTCCCCCAGTCCAAAGACATCCGGTACAAGTGAATTGGGTAAGCTAAATTGTCTGTAGTGTATGAGAGTGAATGTGTGTATGGATGTTTCCCAGTGATGGGTTGCGGCTGGAAGGGCATCTGCTGTGTAAAACATATGCTGGATAAGTTGGCGGTTCATTCTGCTGTGGCGACCCCAGATTAATAAAGGGACTAAGCCAAAAAGAAAATGAATGAATGAATGATTGACCTTGGAATAGATGACTGCCAAATTTTGCAAGCAGTTTTGACTCTCTCTCTCTCTCTATACTGTGTATATATATAGAGAGAGAGAGAGAGAGAGAAAGAGCAAGAGCGCACTCTCTCACTGCTTTTTATTTGTATGTTACGTATGATGTCAGAAGATTTTTTATTAATATGTTCTTATAGTATTTTTCGGTTAAATGGAGAGAGGCTTCACCTTTTGAAAATTTTCTGAAATGTTTACACAGATGTCATTAAACTGTTAAATAAATGTGTAAAATGTATGTGTGTTTGTTTTTATTTTTACTTTAGAGTCTTCTTAGATCAGCCAAAAATGAAGATTCTGTCATCATTTACACATTCCCAGGTTGTTTCAATCCTGTATAATATTTTTGTTTTGTTGGACACAAAGGGAGATAAATTATATTTTTATTTCTATGTGTTCAACAAAAAAAAAATCATATTTAACAGAATTGGAACAACCTGAGGGTGAGTAAATCATGACAGAATTTTCATTTTTGGTTGACCTAAATTTGCCTTGAAATATATAAATGTAATTTCACAATAATTTAATGTGACAAAATCATAGTAAATTACTGTGAACTACCTCACAATAATTTACTGTGAATTTACACACAGTAAATTACTGTGAAAGTAATGCAATTATTAGCCAGTAATTTACTGTGAATTTACACACAGTAAATTACTGTGAAAGTAATGCAATTATTAGCCAGTAATTTACTGTGAATTTACACACAGTAAATTACTGTGAAAGTAATGCAATTATTAGCCAGTAATTTACTGTGAATTTACACACAGTAAATTACTGTGAAAGTAATGCAATTATTAGCCAGTAATTTACTGTGAATTTAAGGTCAAATTTTTTACAGTGTAGATAAGGCAACTTAATATAAAGTGGGCCAAAGACATTACAGCACAATCACCATTTTTTCTTTTTTCGCCACAATTCTCCTTTCCCACATAGCACTTTTCATCAGCATTATACACAGGTTTACAGTTTTCTAATTTTCATTTTTCTTATCCCATCCTAACATCACCACTCTGTTCTATTCTATTTCTTTTTCGTCCCGATCCCCAATCATACTCTTAATTAAAATTTTACTTCCCTTTAAAATGCTTCTAATTTTTTACAATATAAAATGAGTAAAAAACTCTCTTCTTCTCTGACATATTTTGCATACTCCGCTTTGTTCCATTCCTATTTTATTTAAAACTGTATCTGGAAAAAATCGCTTTGTGCCGTATAAAATATTCTAGACATTCATCTGGCACCAATCACGGTGAGCTAGCTAACTACCAGTCATGCCAGAACATTTGTCCATATGGAAGGAAAAGGTGAGCAGTACCACTCCATAGCTTTTGTTTTACATCCAAAAAGCAGCCATTATGTACCCCAGGCCACATATTTCTCAGTTCTCAGAAATGTATCCCTGGGCATATTTTCCCAGTGAGCCTGTGTTGTGTCAATTCTATGACATACAGAACAACAGAGAGGACAACAGATCTTTGAACATGACAACAGGAGTCTGTGAGCTCTTTTTAAACACTTGGTGAAATGCATCAACTGTGCTTCAACCTGCTAGCTCAGTTCTCTCTGATAACACAATAACTACCATGGTAACAGTCATTGGGTCTAAAATATTTAATCAAATCTGAATTCACAGCTTAAAAATGGTAAATTCCCCTAGTCCCCTAGAAATAAATAGTGGAGTTTTACTTTTTTTAATCCATTCCGCCAGTCTCCAGGAACATATTTAGCTTATCTTAGCATAGATCATTGAATCGTCTCAGACAATTAACATCTTACTCCCAAAATTATCAAAGAGTTTTGATAGTTTTCCTATTTAAAGCTCGACTCCTCTGTAGTTGTGTGCTGAAACTGACAGAAAATGAAAAGCTGCTATTTACTAGGTCAAAATGGTTAGGAACTATACTCTCTTTCCTAAGTAATAATCAAGGAACTATGCTAGCGTAGCATGGCTCCAGCAGGCATGTTATTACACAGTTTGTGAAAATCACCTCCATCAAAATGACCAATGTGACCACCTGCTTGCACAGTGAGCGTGCCTTTCAACCATGGAAACGTTTGTGAGAGACGATACAGAACATATTTACTTTAGTGATGATTCTAAATCGTATCTATTTCAACCAGAATACATGAAAACAACATAGGCTCATTCTGAAAACGTAGCCCTATGTACATTTCTGGAGATCGCGATTTATGTAGCCAGAAGTACATATGGCTGCATTTCATCTTTAAAATGAACACTATGGGGTGGTATGATGCCGTTCCTTTTCGTGCTTACCAGCTGACTGCTTACCTCCGTATGGATGGCTTTCCCACTGTTACCAGTTTGTCCAGTTAGCTAGATATGTGCGTTGGCAGAGTAGAGACGCAGGGCTCTATTTTAACGATCTAGGCGCAAAGTCTAAAGCGCATGGCGCAAAAGCATTAAGGGCATGTCCCAATCCACTTTTGCTATTTTAAGGATGGAAAAATACAGTTTGCGCCGTGACGCATGGTCTAACAGGGTTGTGCTTATTCTCTTAATGAGTTATTGGTGTGTTTTGAGCATAATGGGCATTAAACCAATCAGTCACGTCTCCCATTCCCTTTAAGATTTAGTTCCGTTGCACCATGTGGAAAAACTGAACACTTCAATAGCAAGAAAGCAAGTTAAACAGACCATCTGCAGCGCAAGGATAAAGAACGAGCCTCCAATAAATTACGCACTCCACTAAAGACATCCATTAGCCTATATATTTAATTTAATTTGTTAAGCGCAAATATTTGTTTCAAAACTATTTCTAAATTCAGTTCTAATTTCCAGCAAACAAATAAATGAACAATAATAGCGAAATGTGGTCAAAAATCTGAGTTATATCCAAACACACGTCCTGTTCTTATGCCCCACATGGTCCACAACCTGACAGGTGGACAAATCTATGCTTGTTTTTATAAAAAAAAAATATACATATGCATATAATTAATAATACTGCTAATAATAACATTCATTCATTCATTTTCTTTTATAGGCTCAGTCCCTGTATTACTCCAGGGATAATGTTGTATGCAGCGGATGCTCTTCCAGCTGCAACCCATCTCTGAGGAAACATCCATACACACTCATTCACACTCATACACTACGAACAATTTACCCTACCCAATTCACCTGTACCGCATGTCTTTGACTGTGGGGGAAACCGGAGCACCCGGAGAAAACCCACAAGAACGCAGGGAGAACATGCAAACTCCACACAGAAATGCCAACAGACCCAGCCGAGGCCCGAACCAGCGACCTTCTTGCTGTGAGCCGACAGCACTACCTACTGCGCCACTGCGTCGCCGCTAATAATAATAACATTAAACAAATGCAAATTGCATTGAATAAACTGAAAAAAAGATTGGTCAACTGGTGCTTTTGAAAACAGAATTGGTTGGATTTAGGAAATGGGGAGGGTGGGTCTCGCAATGGCACTCATGAGAGAAATTTGAGATTGCAAAGAAGCGTACACAGTGTCCTCTGGTGCATTCGCCGTGTAGCTTCTGGGACGTATTTGTCGCTCTCCAGAAATTTATATAGCAGTATGTTTTCAGAATGAGCCTGGGGTGCATGAAAGTTAGGGCAGAAAATGAGCCTATTTTCAAAAAAGTGTTCCTTTAAGACTTTCTAAGGATTTATATAAAGAAAACTTTTTTAAGTACCCCTGGCCACCCTGTATTAAAAATAAAGCACAAAGCCAAACGCAACTCACTCAGTTTTCACTAGTGCAACCTAATTATCTGAAGTGATTTGTTTTAGTTCTTCTGAATGGGAGTTCTCAAAACCCAAAGTGCAACTCATAAAACAAAGTAGTCATGTGTGAAAAAAGGTGGATAAAGTAACTTGTGTCTATGTATGTGTGTGTGTGTGCGAGTTCATAAATGTGTTAAAAGCCCCTGGCTCAAACCTGCAGTCATACCTTAGCAGGTGCTGCTTTCCAGTCGCTGCATCTGTTAATTAGGAACAGTCTGCTTCAGGAGGACTCAGGTTTTGCTCGGCCGCTGCCTTGTGACTGGTCATTAGAGCATAGACTGAATCCAGAGGGTCTGTTAGGCTACTTACAATAGGAAAAACACACAGTTACACTCCACTTGCTCTGTCTATTTCTCATTTTCTTTCTACCTCCCCTTAGGGACTGAGCGCATTGCTTCATCCACGCCATCTTTCCTGGCCCTCGGCCTTAGTGTTTCAGGTGACCTTTTTTTCTTGTGGTCTTTCACGACGGCCTTTTGTCACCGCATAACTGAAAGAACCGAGAAAAGACGGTAGAGATTGTGCTTATTCCTCTTGAGGGTCTGTCGCTATACACTGTGTCTGTTACGGCGTGTAAAAGAGCAGAAAGGCATCAACAGGTAGAGACTGTAATAGGCTGTTATATTGGCTGTACATCCACTGGGTCGGAATGATCTGCTATTGCTTTTATACAACTAGACGTTAATATTGAGTCACTTATGTTTTAGACACTAGCTTGCCTGTCACTTTGTTTGTCTTCTGCTCTGCTGATGGAAATAGTTCCACACAAAGCCAAGGCTAAATTACTTCTTTGAGAGACACAGAAGCAGTGATTTACTCCTTGAACAGATAGAAACTCACTATATGTGTGTGTTTGTATGTGTACTTGTATTCATAATGTTGTGGGGACCAAACACCAGTAAATACCAACATATTTTGACCTTTTTTTTTTTGGTTCCCATTAGCAAAACAACTTATACAGTAAATCACACAAAATGAAGTATTTTGAAAATAAAAGTGTAAAAATGTAGATTCTTTCCTTTGGTTTGGGGGTAGGGTTATGAAATTATGTATATATATATTCTGTACAGTATGAAAACCATTACTTTAAAGGGAGGTCCTCATAAAGATGTACAAGTGTGTGTGTGTGAGAGAGTGTTTTAAGTCATTTACAGTACCACAAATGTAGTTGTTTCTTTAATCATTTAAGATTTGTGAAAAAAAGTAGTTCTGATAAAAACCAATATTAAGCAGCATAACTGTTTTCACCCTATTAATTAAACATATTCATTGTTCATCAAAGTAACATATCAAAATGATTTCTAAAGGATAAGAAGGCTGAACTAATAATGATGAAAGGTCAGCTTTGCATCGCAAGAATTAAAAAAATGTAAAAAAAATATTATCCACATAGGAAATATTTATTTTAACTGTAATATTAATACTTTAATAATGTGTTACTGTAAAAAAAGCAGTAAAGTATTATGCTTTTGAGCAATATTTTTTATTTAAAAAGCATTGTAAAACATATAATAATAATAATAATAATAATAATAATAATAATAATAATAATAATAATAATAATAATAATGCCAGCGCATGAGAGGAAAATGCACTCTTATAAATAGTGCATATTAAAATAAATATTTAAAGTTATTAATAATAATAATAATAATAATAATAATAATAATAATAATAATAATAATAATAGCCAACTGGTAGTCCACAAAAAAGCTATATATCTGGATTATAACAGAGCATTAAATCATGGATCAATACATTTATAGACTGTTTTCGTTCAATATGGTCTTCAAAAGTGTCTTTATTCATTTCTAATGCACCCTTCAGGTAATGTGTCCTGCTATCTGTCTCTTCAAATACTGCTGCTAAAAGGCAAGACAAAAAAAAAACTTGATTCATTTAAAATTTTGCTTTTAAACCGAATTAATGGACTTCTGTGTTTGGAGAGCTCCTCAAACAAGCCTAGCCAGACAGCAAACACATTAATCACAAATAACTCCAGGACAGAACATTCAATTGGATTTAAATAAAGCATATAATAACAGTAACGAACATGTGTAAAGCAAAGCATTGCTCTTATGTTTCCTTTCTTATTCATATTCTTTTCATGTTTTTGGTTTTAGTTTTAGAGATTGATGTACACATATAATACTTAATTTTATTCTCTATTTATAATAAATACAGATTTACAATGAGAAAAAAATATGAGACCATCTGTTTATAATTTGTAGTTATGCATCTGATTTTCCAATGAAAACTTTATTTATTAGGGAAAATAAATCTTTGTTGTTTTATTATGACAACTGTCATTTTCTGTAATAAAATAAAATAAAATAAAATAAATAAAAAGCCTGATAAAGCAAGGAGCAATTAATCAATCAATCAATCAGGCAATCAATCAGGCAATCAATCAGGCAATCAATCAGGCAATCAATCAATCAATCAATCAATCAATCAATCAATCAATCAGTCTAAATGACAATATTATTATATGCTTGATTATGTTACAGAATTTTACCCAAAAAAACACATATTGATAACTTTTGGTTACAATAATATTATTACTACAGTGTTAATAATATTAATAATAATCTCTCTTACAAAACTTGACATCATTTATTTTACTTAAAATCATATTGTCCCATAAGGATCTAGGACAACAGAGGTGAAGATCTATGTGCAGTTTATAACAAAGCACAGTCAGACAGGCAACGGTCAAAACAGGCGCAAACAGGAAATCCTTTGTAAAATTTGGCATAATTTATTTTACTTCAAATCCTATTGACACGTAAGGTTCTTGGACAACAGAGGTGAGAATCCACATGCAGTTTATTACAAAGAATAGTCAGACAGGCAACGGTGAAAACAGGGGCAAACAGGAAATCTTTTGTAAAATGTGGCATCATTTATTTTACTCTAAATCCTATTATCATTGCATTAAAAATCTGTTACACTATGAAATATTATTACAATCTAAATAAACTGTATCCTAATTAAATATATATTTTTTTTAAAAATCGAATCTAATTACAAAATTTGGCATCATTCATTGTACTTAAATCCTATTGTCCCGTAAGGGTTTGGGATAACAAAGGTGAGGATCCATGCGCAGTTTATTATAAAGAACTGTCAGGCAGGCAACGGTTAAAACAGGTGCAAACAGAAAATCCAAGAGTGTAGTCAAATGCTGGCAAGTAATCAGGTCAGGTGGCAAAACGACGTAAACACGGGAAGACAAGGCAAGGATAAAACTCAGTCCTGGAGAGCCGGTGTCCTGCATATTTTAGTTACAACCCTAATTAAACTCACCTGTACCAGCTAATCAAGCTCTTTATAGCTATACTAGAATCTTGTGTGTTAAAGGAAGTTGGAGCTAAACTATGCAGGACACCGGCCCTCCAGGACCGAGTTTGGACACCCCTGCTCTAAACATAAACAGGACTCAGCAAAGTTTGTGTGAACGTGTGATGTATATATACTGTATGGTTCAAGTAATCATTTAATGATGAACTTCAGCTGTGTGTGTGTGTGTGTGTGTGTGTGTGTGTGTGTGTGTGTGTGTGTGTGTGTGTGTGTGTGTGTGTGTGTGTGTGTGTGTGTGTGTGTGTGTGTGTGTGTGTGTGTGTGTGTGTGTGTGTGTCAGTGTCTGGATAACTGTCAGCTGTGGCAGGAGTGATTGGAGCAATTACATCTGGGAGTTGTAGTTCAGTTCAGTTGCAAAATTGTATTTCTCCGGCGATCTGCAACTGCTAGATCTCAGATGATCATAACACCTACATTAAAATGGTTTGGTAAATGTTTTTGAAAGCCTCTTTTGGTCCTCGAAGTTGCATAAAAAATTTGTTACACTACGAAATATTATTACAATCTAAATGAACTGTACTGTATGCTAATTGAATATATTCTTTAAAAAACCTAATCTAATTACACAATTTGGCATTGTTCATTTTACTTAAATCCTAATGTCCCGTAAGGGTCTGGGACAACAGAGGTGAGGATCCATGTGCAGTTTAATATAAAAAATTGTCAGGCAGGCAACGGTTAAAACAGGGGCAAACAGGAAATCCAAGAGTGTGGTGAAATGCAGGCAAATGGTCAGGTCAGGTGGCAAAATGACATAAACAGAAAAAATGAAGCAAAGGTCAAAAGCACGGGAAGACAAGGGAAGGATAACACTAGATCTCTGGCGATCATAACACTTAAAATCACACTAGCATTAAAAGGGTTTGGTAAATGTTTTTGAAAGCCTCTTTTGCTCTCCGAAGTTGCATTAAAAATCTGTTACACTAAAATATTATTACACTCTAAATGAACTTTATCCTAATTAAATATATTCTAAAATCAAAAAACTATTCCTGCAATTCAAAGTGCAATTTTCAGAATCATTAGCATACATTTTCTAATAAACATTTGTTTATGTTGCGCTACATAACATTTTTTTTTTCTCAGAATACCACAATGAACAAACAACTGCAGCATTTAATTAAAATGGAAATCTCATATCTTATAAACTTAAAAGTCTGCTGTTTTATAAATGTCTCAGTATTACTTCATTTAGAATGTCCTTGCTAACTAAAACTACTAATTTATTTTAACAAATAAATAAACAAACTTTCCTGACCCTAAACTTTTTATTTTCTGAACGGAACTTGCATTAGCGTGAGCCGATGATTCATGCAGTGATGGAGGATTTTGGTCCTGACGCCCACCATACTGCATCCTGACAGCTTCATCTAATCCTTCCTTCTCTTGCTCTCCTCACTCAGCCTCTTCACTCTTGCTTTATATAAATAATGAAGGCTGTGCGGACCAAGCTGGAAGGAATCAGTAAACACGAGCGAAGCTCACATGTGGGCGTGAGTTCAGAAGAGCCAATCAGGGCGGAGCAGGGGACAACAGCGATGATCAAAAGACCGGCGCGCTCTGATCTCGGTTAAAAGTGGCATGAATTATTTAGTCGACACGCTCTGACTGCGCAACTCTGCTCTGGCCACGCCCCCTCCTGACTGACAAGTGAACACAGAGGAGGGCCGCACAGCTTAAATGAGAAAACAAAAGCGAACTGTTTTTTGCAAATTACTTCAAAGCAGTGATATTTAAATTATGTCCCTTTTCATAAGATGTACTATAAAAGAAGTCTCTTCTGTCCCCTTAATGTTTCTGTGAAGTTTCAGCTCTAAATACCCAATGGATCATTTATTATATTGTGCTGTGTTTTGGAAGGGAATAACAGCAAGGCCGTGTCTAGACCCTCTCAGAATTCCCTTTTCCCCCTTCAAAGAAGCTCCTCAAACAAGCCTCCCCAGACAGCAAACATTAAACACAAATAACTCCAGAACTGAACAATAGTCTGGCTTTACATAAAGCATTTAATCACAGTTACAAACATGTGTGAAGCAAAGCATTGCTCTTATGATTTCTTTCTTATTCATATTCGTTTCATTAAAAAGACCCAAAACATCACACCCAAAAGGAAACATGCCACTGAGTCAGATTCTTTGTTTTTGATTTTAATTTTAAAGATTGATGTACAGTAATTACAAATTACAGATTTAAGATATATAATATGCCACCTTATTTACAATAAATCTAATTTTCCAATGAGAACAGAAAAAAAGGAGACCACTAGTTTACAATTTATAGTTATGTATCTGATTTTTCTAGCCTGACTCACGAGGAAATGTAACAGTTTTAAGTTTTGTCAGCTTAGTAGCTAATTCATACGAATTCATACAAGTTCAGTCGTGCGCAAATGTGCAATTTTACACCAACCAGGCCCCTAAACCCAACCATCATTAGGGGATAAGCAAATCGTACTAAATTGTACGGATTACATTGTGCAAATTCGTACAAATTAGCCACTAAATCAAAAGGTTCAAGTCAAGTCAAGTCAAGGCAAGTCAAGTCGAGCTTTACTGTCATTCTGCTACATGTGTGGACATACAGTACAGAATAACAAAATGTTGTGTCTCGCAGGACAATGGTGCTACATAAATTAATCATGAATACAACCACAACACTGGACATAAGACCAATAAAAAAATGTAAAAAAAAAATAAAAACTATGCATAACTAACATATAATGTATGTTATAAAAAAACTTTGACTATACAAATAAGACAGGCTATATAGACAGGCTATACAAGTAGAAGTACTTGTTACGTATTGCCATGGGATTGTGTTGGATTTATTCAATGAAAACATTTGTTATTTGTAAATAAAATAATAATTTTCAAAAAAAAAAAAAAAATTATAAATCAACAAATAAAATATAACCACTTGAGCAATGCGCACCAAGATAAAGCTCCTGAAGGATATACAGTAGTGAGACATGAAAAAATGCTCTCTTTTCAGGTTTCCTTGAACTTCATCAGGCCTTAAAAGATTTAGAACTGTTTTGGTGGGAAAACATAGCATAACATGTATTTGAAAAAAAAAAGAAAAAAGAAAAAAACATTTTCAGAGTTTTCATTTGTTTTATTTCAATTAAATGTTGAATTTTTTGAAGAAAGACAAGGGGGATATAATCTGAGAAAAGAGCTAAATCTTAGGTTGAAAACAAGGACAACTTTAAACAGTTTGTGTATGCCTGTATGTGGTGCGAATCTATGGAATAGTCTGGAACAGATTTTCAAACAATGTTTGAGAGAACATGCAAACTCCACACAGAAATGCCAATTGGCCCAACCGGGCTCAAACCAGCAACCTTGTTGCTGTGAGGTGACGGTGCTAACCACTGCGCCACCGTGCCGCCCACAAAGTCAGGATAGTAATTAATTTCAAAAAGTTGTATAAATATATATATAATTAAAAGAATATAATGATTAATAGAGGTGATTGTAAAAATACAAAAAAATATATATAAAAATGTAAAAAACTATATAAGTTCAAATGATGTTTATGATATAATTATATTATATAATATGTATAATATAAATGAAAGAAATGTGTTAATGAATAGAGGTGATTGAAAAAAGAACAAAATGAGAAAGGTATGATAAAATTCCAGTTAATGACGGTTTGCAATATCATGTATTTTTTTAGGTCGATGTTATAAAATGAAAATGTACAAATGGTGAATTAACCATATAATATGTTAAAGATGTCAAAAGAATGAAATATATCTCATGTAAAGCGTATGTATGTCTCATATAAACAAAGAGATAAGTAAAAGAAGAAGTACTGTAAGGTGAAGTAATAAATAGATGATGTGTGTGGTAATGAAGTGGGGAAAATAATAAGCTTGCGCTTCATGAAATCGATTGTGTTTAAAGAATTGTTTTAAGTGTATGATTTTTTTTTTTTGTTGTTGTTGTTCAAAATAAATAAATTAAAATCAAATTAAAAGTTTTGTGTCTATTTATTTATTTAGTCAGTCAGTCAATCAGCTACTAAAAGAAAGATAAAAATAAAAAACAAAGATTTGTTTTCCTAGCTCTCTTTGCTCATTTTCATCAAGAGTGCCAATAATTTCCAATGCGTTATTTGTCGCCTAAAAATAGGGAATTCTCAGATGTGCTATAATAATTTTCACAGGTTTGTCTCATTTAACACATACACAGAACAGATTGGCAAAACAGAAATTCTAAAATAAAGTAAATATTAAATATGAATTATGAATATATTGCCCTAGAAAATGTAGCCCTACCACATACATAAATTCAAATAAAAAATTAGATGTTACGAAACACCAACATGGTGCAGCTAAATATCAACTTTGATATAAATGACTCTGGGAGTAAGAGTAAGTAATAGACGAATGATGTGTGTGGTAATGAGGTGGGGAAAATAATAAGCTTGCGCTTCATCCCGCTCCATTTTGACCATAATGAAATATATTTTGTTTAAAGAATTGTTGTAAGTTTAGATTTTGTTGTTGTTGTTGTTGTTCAAAATAAATAAATAAATCAAATCAAATCAAATCAAATGTTAGTTTTGTGATTATTTATTTATTTAGTCAGTCAGTTACTAAAAGATAAAGATAAACAACAAAGATTTATTTTCCCAGCTCTCTTCGCTCATTATAATTGTCAACGCGTTGTTTGTCACCTAAAAAATAGGGAATTCTCAGATGTGCTATTATAATTTTCACAGATTTGTCTCATTTAAGACATAGAAAAAATTGGCCAAACAGAAATTCTAGAATTAAGATAATATTAAATATGAATTATGAATATAACACCCTAGAAAATGTGGCCCTACCACATACATAAATTCAACAGTTCTATATAAATCCAATCATAGAAGCAGAGGTAATTATATATTTTATTTAATAGTACTTCTACTACTACTACTACCACTAACAACAACAAAACTATATTTATTTAATTAGAACTTCAATTTAAATTTGATTATAAGCAAAATGAATTTAGAATACTGTACAATTTACTTACGCCATGACATTTATTTACAAATGACTACTACTTCGATTTATCTCACACTATTGATTCATCGAGTTCACCATGCTGATGTATTACACCATAAATCCATTAACCGCAGGCTACGTGCTACAGTACGTCAAAAAATCTGTCGAAAGTTACGTCTGTTTTTTGTAAGAGGCGTCGAGAGTTGAGACGCAATACTCTCCTTTATTGAATACACACTGCAGACAAAAGCTGGGGGGCTTTAACCTAGAACACATTTCTATTGCATCTCTGTAAACTCTTTCCTCGGCAGTCTCAAGGCACTCTGGCTGTCTCCGTGTCTCTTTAACGCGCCCCTTTCTGACCCGCTATTCCTTACTCCTCGACAAACACAGTAGCGATCGATTGATCCGCCTTCACCCCGGCTCTGAATCTACCCCATGAAACCTGCTCTGCATTTGTGTGTGTGTTTGTCTGTCTGTGAGTGTGTAAAAAAGCGGAAAGGGGAAGTCTTTGCTTTCGGGGCTGTGTTTGGCAGCGCTCCGTCCCGGTGTCTGCCAGCTCTAGTCTATCACCTCAGGGCCCAGGAGTCGCAGCAGTGAGAAAACAGATTGATTTCTCCCCTCCTACGTACAAACAATTAACTACAAGACGCTCAATTAGGAACACGCTGTAGACGCCTTCAGACACGTCGCTTCCTTGACCCGCGCTCTGTACCTCTCGGTATGACTTCGGCTTCAGTTTTGCACCCCGACTGGCTCTCCTCGGCCCTCTTTGCGAGATTTCAGACAGCTCGATTTGTCTGCAGACAGAGCAGGATGATCTCAGAGATATTAAACAAGCATCACTCCCTTATTGAGGGTGTTTAATGCGGGTGTAGATTCAGCTGTGTAAACGCTTGTCTTTAAAGCTATGGGTGATGAAGTGCTTGTAAAGATCAATGGCAGGGTGCTGCGCCATTCAGAACTGACTTGAAAAGTATTTTTACATTCATGAATTAGAAAAAAATAGGGACCAGATCTAAATAAAAACTTAATAATTATAATAATAATAATAAAAATAATAATAATAAAAAATAATAATAATAAATGTGAATACTCACAGTTGGGGGTATTAGAAATGTGCATAATAGTAATAGCATAACATAATAGTTTTCATAACTAGTTTCTAATTGCTATTTATTTGTCTTTGCCATGATGACAGCACGTCATCCGTCATAATTTAATTGTTATTTTGCAAGATACATATTCAGATTGAAGTGCAATTTAAAGACTTAACTAAGTTTATTAGGTTAACTAAGCAAGTCAGGTAAATTAGGCAAATCATTGGACATCAGCGGTTTGTTCTTAAGCCAATTGGAGAGAAAAAAAAATCTTAAGAATGACAAACATATCGACCTACAATTTCACAGGTCTAATAATTTTAGAGTTATCTCATGTTTCTGTGAGGAAAAAAGGTGTCCCTTTAAATATTAAAAGGATGCTGCTTTCTAAAAGAGGGCAATGCCTTTACAAGCTATTCTGACAGAAACAACAAAACAAGCAAATCTGAAGCAGCCAAAATAACCAGTAGGAGATTCAAATCTTCTCAAATCAAACAATCCTAGTGGAAAAGGAAATATTTCTACACTGAGGACATGCTATGCAGAGACATTTTTAGTGGATTTAATTAATGTACTGTAGTTGTAGTGAAGTTAAGTTGATTAAAATCTCTTATGCTGCATTCACACCAGATGCGGAAGAAGCGTCAAGCGCGAGTGATTTGCATGTTAAGTCAATGCAAAGACGCGAATAGACATCCTGCGGCACGATATGTGAATGAATTGGCGCGAGTTGAGCGTTTTGCTATTCTCTCTATAAAATCCATGTTAGCCATATAGCAACGAAGCTAAAGTCACCGGGCAGACAGAAGCCCTGCCCATGACACGAATCAGCGTCTATTGTGAAGTAAATTTGACGCGCGAATGAAGCGGATTTGACACGCAAATGAAGCGAGTTAACTCAGAATGTTCATGCATCTTTTTACGCGTGAACATCGCAATTTATCCGCGCGTACCGCGTCTGGTGTTAACACAGCATTACTCACTTTGCTTCATCCTTTTTTCTTGTGAACACAGCGGAATGAAATGCCAGTTTATCTGCCAACTGTTCCACACAGTGGATGCCCACAAACACCCACACACTCTCCCATTCACACACTACATCCAACTTACTTTATCTAATTCACTGGGATTGCATGTATTTGGGCTGTGGGAGAAACCTGGTAGAAAATCTAAGAGGAAACACAACATGCAAACTCCACACAGAAAGACCAGTGATCTTTTTGGTAGGAGGCAACCATGCCAAGCACTATAATAATGATAAGGGTCTTATCATACACCAAGACGTGTTTGGCATGATTTGTTGCTATTTTCAGACCAGCGCAACCTTAATTTTCACATTTTGTGCCACGTTGTTGCAATAGCAAATCCATTTGCGCCACTTTGTGGACTCATGGGTCTGCCGGTCTAAAAAGGAGGTGTGTTAAGGGTTGTGTTGAGGGTTCAGTTTATTCATGGCAATTTGCATTTGTATAATGGTATTATTAATAGCAGTGTTATTTATTATATGCATATTTATGTTTGTTTTAATAAAAACAAGTTTAGATTTGTCCACCTGTCGGGATTGGAGATGTATGTATCACCATATGGGGCATAAGAATAGGACGTGTGTTTGGATATAACTCAGTTTTTAACCACACTTCGCTATTATTGTTCATTTACTCGTTAGCTGAAAAATTAGAACTGAATTTAGAAATAGCTTTGAAATAAATCTTTGCGCTTAACAAACAAAATTATATATGTAGGCTAATGGATGTCTTTAGTGGATAAAGTAAAGGAGTAAAGTAAAGTGTAAAAGTAAACTAAAGAGAAAGTAAATAGGCTGAATGGATTACGAAGTCCACCATGTAAATAGCAAATGCACCATGGCGTGACGCAACTGACTCTTAAAGGGAGAGATGAGACTCTGATTGGTTTAATGTGCTTATTCTCTATTCACAAAGAGAATAAGCACAACCTTGTTAGACCATGTGCCCGGTGTATATTTTTCCATCCTTAAAATAGCAAAAGTGGATTCGGACACGCCCTAAATGCTTTTGCACCATTCCCTTTAGACTTTATGCCTAGATCATTTAAATAGAGCCCTTAAGGCTAATTTATACTTCTGTGTCGAGTGCACACGGATGGTTCGTTGCAGCTTTCGCACATTCGCATACCCCTTGCCATGGCTGACGCCGACACTGATGCGCACCTCTCAAAAAAATGTAACTACATGTCAAGACGATGCGTAGTGCAAGCTCTTTGATTGACCGGTTTGAGAGCAGTGATGAGTGTGGGTGGGGGCAAGAGCCGCGGGAGAGCAGCAATCCCATTGAAGCGAGTGTTTAGAAGTGTGGAGTCCTGTGGAGGAGCTTCATATGGAAATTAATTTTTGTTTTGTGTTTACCTTATGATTAAAGTTGTTGCACATCCGCCGGTTCCTGTAAGTTTTAGCTACATGTACATTAAGGTAGCATTCAGAAAACACAAAACACCCACCAAGAAACTCGTTCGACACTGAGGCACAAAAAAAACCCACTGCCAGCAAGCATTTCCGAGGTGTTATTGCAGAGCAACTCAAACAGAACAAACAAGTATAAATGCACAACTAAGTGCAAGGCATGCATCATGGGTCACGCCGATCATTCGACATAGAGGTATAAATCAGCCTTCAGCCACCATGCCGCCTCTTGATTAAACTCATTGACTATAATGTTTCTGCTCTGTTTCAAAGTGCAACATTTTTCAGGATGAATCTCATGACACGGATCTGGTGTCTTTGCATATAGGCAGACAAAGGTAATTCGATGAAGGAGTTGTCATATACAATAAGATCCCCAGCCAACAAAATCTGAGCAGCACATTTTTTCCACATGCAAGACAACATTTTTTTTTTTACCTAAGCAAAGTTGTTGGGTTGTGCTTTTTTCATATTTTCTGTGTAGGACCCAATTAAACAGTGAAGTCAGGTGTTTACGATACGTCCTCTTTAATTGTTTACTGACGCTAAAGCAGCTCAATGGATGACTGACGATGGGCTAGTTTCACATGGCTAAACATTGTTTTCAAAGAGATGATTTGCTAAAGATCAACCCAATCAATAGGAGTCGATGCACTACTAAAGCAATACAAATTAAATGTTAAGGAGTAGTAACATTTATACAGTTCTTTTTAAACAGCCAGTTAAAACCAGTCCTTTAAGAGCAACCATAATGCTGAAGTGGCCCTCAATAAAAATGTCTTCAAAACCCCTTCTATATACACTACTCTACAGTACACTACAGACACAACAAAACAAAACAAAAAATACAGATATTACCAGCAGCAGATTAAAGCCTTACATGCCAAACCACAGGCAAACAATCATGAAGGCTGAACAAAGGCATTTTTGAAAAGATACATTTATGTACTCTAGTTTTTGAGAAGTAAGGCCCAATCCCAATTCTACCCCTTATCCCTTGCCCTTACAACTACCGCTCATTTTGCACCTTCAGGTGAAGGGGTAAAAGTGTCTCTTTAGCTTGAAGTTGTAGAGCTAAAGGGAAAAAAATAAACATTTTTAAAAACAGATTTTTGAGAAACTGAGATTTTTGAGAAACAGATTTTTGAGAAACTGAAATTTTTGAGAAACAGATTTTTCAGAAACAGAAATTTTTGAGAAACAGATTTTTGAGAAACAGATTTTTGAGAAACTGATATTTTTGAGAAACAGATTTTTCAGAAACAGAGATTTTTGAGAAACAGATTTTTGAGAAACTGATATTTTTGAGAAACAGATTTTTCAGAAACAGAGAATTTTGAGAAACAGATTTTTGAGAAACAGATTTTTGAGAAACTGAGATTTTGAGAAACTGAGATTTTGAGAAACTGGAATTTTGAGAAACTGGGATTTTTGAGAAACTT
This sequence comes from Danio kyathit, assembly GCA_903798195.1. Classification (NCBI taxonomy): domain Eukaryota; kingdom Metazoa; phylum Chordata; class Actinopteri; order Cypriniformes; family Danionidae; genus Danio; species Danio kyathit. The sequence continues at coordinate 59,329,977 of LR812521.1, read as the reverse complement.
GAAACTGAGATTTTGCAGGACCACACTAGAAATGAAGGGGTATGATTTTTTTTCCTGAAAACACCACCTACAAAGGCAACATGGCTGCACATGCGAGTAAGAAGATGCACAAATGTAAGTATTTTTTGGCATTATTAACGATTTTTACAATGAACAATTATGTGTTTTAAAAAAGGCTAATGGCTGGGAATTAGTTTTTTACATTGTATGGTATAATGTTAATGTTGTTTTCTTGTGTTGGCATTCGTAAAAAGTTTGACCAGAGGAGAAATGGTCTCAACTGAGCCTGGTTTCTCTCAGGTTTTTTTTTTTTATTTCATTTACGTCAATTGGTAAAGTTTGTTCCTCGCCACTGGCTTGCTTGGTTGGGACTTGTGGAGCTGCGCATCGACGGATTTGCTCTTAAGTGTTTGGACTTTCAGCAGTGAAAATTAAACCACACTGAACTGAACTAAACTGAACTTCAACTCTGAAAACTGGACTGACACAGTTTCAATTTACTAGAACTATGATAAGCTGCTTTGACATAATCTACATTCTAAAAGCGTTATAGAAATAAAGATGAATTGATTTGAATTGGATATGTCCACAGTGTAAATACACAATACAGTTACATGCTTATTTTGTATGACATAAGAAATCATATGATGTAAGAGTTTGCAACAACATATGATGACATGTGGGTGTTGTGGTGTCCCATTTCTTATGGGTAAATTTGAAGCCCTTCCCCTTCACATGCTGGTTCAAAGGCCAAGGAGCAGGGGTAGAAGAAGACGCATGGGTAAAAAATAGAATTGGGATTGGCCCTAAATTCGATCAATTATTCAATTGAATTTAATTCTTGTTTATTTATATAGCGCTTTTACAATGCAGATTGTGTCAAAGCAGCTTAACATAGACATTCAAGTAAATTGAAAATGTGTGAGTCCAGTTTTCAGAGTTGAAGTTCAGTTTAGTTCAGTTCAGTTTAATTTTCACTGCTGAAAGTCCAAACACTGAGGAGCACTATTGATGCACAGCTCCACAAGTCCCAACAAAGCAAACCAGTGGCGACAATGGCAAGGAACAAACTTCACCAATTGACGAAGTGAAGGAAAAAAAAAGATAGAGAGAAACCAGACTTAGTTGGGCACGACCATTTCTCCTCTGACCAAACTTCTTGTGCAGAGCTGCAGTCTAGGCGCCAGAGGCTGGAGAACGCTGGATGTCCATCGTGGAGAACTGCAGGTGTGAGTAGGTCACGACTAGTGCTGTTTTACGGTATGCATCAATTTCAGGATGAATCTAAAGACACAGCTTTGGTGTCTGCAGATGTAGTCAGACAATGGCAATTTTATTAAAAAAAGCTCCCCTATTTCATCACTGGGTAAGCAAAATCTGTGCAGTGATTTTTTTTTACATGCTAATTTTTCAGGCTAGCTCCAATTAAACAGAGAACATGTCGTTTTTTTATGATACCTTCTCTTTAAATGTGTATCAAACCAGTACTGAGGTTAAAGCAGCTCAATGGGCGACTGACGATGGGCCAGGTTTCACATGGTCTTTAAAGCAATGCTGCGTTAGATCTTTGCTAAAGATCAAGCACACAATCAATGGGACTCAATGCACTACTAAAGTGATAAGAATTCTATTACAGAACTGCCAGAATCCATAAAAACAAATAAAAGCGCTATTCTTTTGAGAACGATTCAATAGCCCCTTTTTCCGCATCAAGTTTTTTCCCCAACTGTAGCTTATCTACATTAGCCGGTCACAGCAAACACGCTTTTCGGCAGCGGCGGTCAGAGTCGCGCACCTGAGGGATAAATATGATGGTGTGACATTAATCATCGGGATTTGGTGGCCTCTCTCAGACAGACTGCCGGTGTGTAAACCGCTGCCACCAATCCCATTCCACTCCACTCCAAGCTCAAATGAGATTTGCTTTCTTCTCTCCAGACACCGACACACAAGCTATGACCACTGGAATCAAGACGTCGGAAATCCCACACATCACTGCCGAAAGCATATCTGTAACACTACAGCAGAACACAACAATATAACAAATGCAACTCACAAATCCCAAATCTAATAGCTTCTGTTCGCTCGTGTGATGCTTTCGTGTGTGTAATGCATCTGTTAGAAGTTACAGAGCTCATAGTTTCACACAAAACAGAAGAGACTCCAGAACTGCTCTAAGTAGAGATGCGCTAATCCATTGGCCAGAAATCAGAATTGTTTAGAGAAAAATCGAATCAGTTCTGATTTCTAGATGATCGATTGGTTCTTTGGTTTTAATTTTGTGCTCTCTTTTATGGACTTGCAAACAGACCGAGTTGGAATAGTTTTTTAGACCATTTCAATGTGGTCATGTCATTGGCCCATGAACATTTCCTGCTTGTTCAAAACTGTAACAACTTAATCATAACTTAATGTTAAAACAGCTATCATAACATAATTTATCAATATGTGACTTTTCTTGGAAGCTGTAGAAATTAAAAAATGTAAAACAGGAAATACGTTGGGACAATTGTGTTTGTTTACATCCCTTAAAATGGTCAATAGTAGGAAAGTGTTTAAACAAAGCATGCAAAAATACTAAGAATGGCCAAGGATACACCAAAAGACTTCTGTACTGGTGGCTACTTCTACGAATCTTCTGAAATTTGCTGATGTTTACAACATTAAACAAAATGTATGTATGGGTTTAAATTATAGCTCATGTTTAGGCGATGATTTTTTTAGGTTTCAAATAGCCAAAAAATAAAATCAAGGTGCAAGTAAAAGCTTCTCTGACATGTCTGTCTTAAGATTAAACAGCTAAAGTGAATGTACTATACCCTGTACAGAGTACAATATATTAGTTCTCAGCATAAAAAACACATTCTTGAGAGATCTCTCTTTTAAATGAATATTATGCAATTATATATGTGTGCATATAGATTACTTTAATCAATACCGAAGCCAAAACTGGAACTATTAAAAAGATATTAAATAAATAAAAAGTAAGTAAGATAACAAGTAAGTTAATATGTTAAATTTCCCTTAATATGTAAGAAGGGAAATATTAAATAAAATGTTGGTAAAGATAAAAAATCAAGAGAAACATAAATACAATTTAGTTTAAATTTTGTAGTTTGTCTTTGCAATAACTCACCTGTATGTATACATTTTAAATATTGCTCATGACATTTCTTCGTATCTGTCTGACCTACTACACTCTTACTTTCCTGCCCCATCCCTCAGACCTTTTGAGGTCGTTTCTGTGTTCCTCACTGTCGGTTGTCCACTGTCAGGTTGAAGGTCATTTGGTGTTCATGCTCCCAAACTATGGAATACCCTACCCTTAACACTTAGAAATATACTATCGCTATCTACTTTTTAAGGCTTAGCTAAAAACGTATCTTTTCAATCTGCATTTTTATGCATAATGTTACCTCAATGGCCCTGCGTGTGTTTGGTTTGTCAATGTGGATGTCTGCTGTGTTAACTAACCTTGAGCAACTGAAAGACGCTATATAAATAAAACTTCTTCTTCTTCTTCTTCTTCTTCTTCTTCTTCTTCTTCTTCTTCTTCTTCTTTTTTTAAGGAATATAAATGGTTTATTAAAAGGTTTATTTTTAAATGTACCAAAACATATTGGCTATATTCACAGAGAAATTGATTAATATGCTAATTTTCAAAAAGGGGTGATTTTTTATTTTTATTTTTCAAATATTTCCCAAAATAAGTTTATCAAAGCAATACAATTTTCACAGTATTTCCTATCACATTTTTTATTCTGGAAAAAAAAGTCTAATTTGTTTTATTTCAGCTAGAATAAAAGCATTATTTTAACCTTTTTAATGTCAATCATTAGCCCCCTTAAGCAATATTTTTATTCAATTGTCTACAGATACTATGATATACTATGATTTGCCTAATTACCCTAATTTGCCTAATTAACCTAGTTAAGGCTTAAAATTGCGCTTTAAGCCGCATACTAGTATCTTAAAAACTATCTAGTAAAATATTATATACTGTCATCATGGCAAAGATAAAATAAATCAGCTTTTAAAACTATTATGTTAAGAAATGTGTTGAAAAAAACATTTCCTTTACACATAAAATAGGGGAAAACATATATAGGGGGGGGTAATTATTTAGGACTGACTTCTGACTTCAACTGTAGTCTATTATTTTGGTGCATATGTTGATTTTATATTATGTGTGGATAATTTGATTATATTTGAAAACCCGCTGGCAGAAACATGAATCAGGAGCTTACCCTAACTTGCCTAATTAAACCTAGTTAAGCCTTTCCATTGTGCTAAATACTAGTATCTTAAAAAATATCTAGTAAAAATATTATGTACTGTCATCATGGCAAAGATAAAATAAATATTATTAAAAAAAATGTAAAATGTTATTAAAAAATTGAAAATATATGGAGGAGGGTAATAATTCAGGAGAGCTAATAATTCTGACTTCAGCTATAGTCTATTATTTTGGTGCATATGTTGATTTTATTTCATGTGTGGATAATTTGATTATATTTGAAAACCTGCTGGCAGAAACATGAAGGGACTTTCAAGATGGCTCCTTGATCACATGTGTTTCGTTGAGCTCCGCAATCCTAACAATTTAAATTGACCTGATATTATAGCGATCCGTTACAGACAACAACCGGAGAGTCAGCTAAAAGGAAAAGTGCAGGAAAAAAAAGTCAGAAAAGACCTTGGCTAATGCACCTTATTTATAAACAATTTACATGACTACCTTCAGCAAAATATTGACCCTGAGGAATTTATACTGGCGGCGGAGGTAGAACTTCCATCTCTTCCAGAAACTCCATGTGAATCGCCAGCCTCCAAACAACGGAGATGTGTGAAGAAAAATACAACGATCATCCTTTACCAGATTTTTGACCTTTCTCGAATCGTGTAAAATAGGTCAGATACACTTGAGAAGCTTGTGGAAAGAAATTCTTCTATAGTAAATGAAATAAAAACCAAAGTCAGCGTCAATACAAAGCAGATCACGGAGTTAAAAAAAAATAAAAAATATATGAATCAGCACCTGTGGCAGACAGAGCTGCTCACTGTATACAATACATGAAATACTGGACAAAAAGTAATCTTAAAAGTAAAATAGACTTGTTATAAGAAGAAAGAAAAAAGAAGAAGAAAATAAGAAGACTGTTCGGAGTACACAATTTAAAAATAAAAGTGTTAACCTATTCTTGTAGACCCAATTATCATGATCAAATGCTATGGTACTTTGTTTTGTTTTGAGCTGATTTACAGAAAGATGCTGTCTCTATTCAGTTTCTGTGGGAAGATGTGCGCGCCGGCGATGCATGAAGGGCACACAGCTCTTCTCTTCCACCTCAGGGACCCGCAGCTGTGTAAAAACACATGCTGATCAGCCGCCGAGACACAAACAAGGCTCCTGTCCCTCTGTCAAGTCTCTGACACACTCTATCTGAGCTCCGGTCGGAAACGTTGTACTTCCCTCCGCCTGGATTTCAACAAGCACGGGAAAAAAAAACATTCACAGTCAATATGTCACCATCTGGCAATGGTCGGGTTCGTGCTGTTTTGTCAGTCATAAAAATGCGCAAAAAAGGCTTAACATATTCGGGTCACTCTACATAACAGGTGCCATTTCTGTTCCCTCAAATACATATGTTTAAAAAGAAAGAAAAAAATTGCAACAAAAAGCTGAAGTCAACTTCTGTTATGTGTTTTATTTTCTCTCCTTCATCATTGCTGCGTGCAGATTTAAAAACACTTACACATTTGATAAATAATGAAAATATAAACAACTGAGAACAAAATAAATATGGTAACACTTAGGTCACAATTCATGGTATTAACAAGCCATTAACTAATACTACTAGCTTAATAAACTGCTAATTAGCTGTTTACTAATAGTTAGTAAGGTAGAAGTTGGGAGGCAATGAAACTATTTTACGTTTTGGCAGTTTAGTGGCTAATTCATACGAATTTGTTCAGTCGTAAGAAAATGTACAATTTTCCCAGTTAGGGGTACCCAACCCAACCCCTAAACCCAACCGTCATTGGGGGATACGCAAACCGTACTAAATTGTACAAAAAAATTGTAAAGATTCATTTAATTATAAAGTTAGATTGTGTTGGTTTTGGATATAGGATCAAAGATGCAGAATACTTTATAACTAATGAACAATAAACAACTAATTATTTATATCTTAATAATAGGCAGTTAATAAGCCAGTAGTTAATAGCATGAATCGTGACCTAAAATAAAGTGTTACCATTTATACTTCTATACAATATAAAAATTATTGTTCAAAAGTAGGCAGTCATTAATTGTGTGTAATCTATTTATTTTATGAAAAATGTATACAAATAATTGTACTTATATTTGATAAATCTTTTGTTAAGCTATATATATATATATATATATATATATATATATATATATATATATATATATATATATATATATATATATATATATATATAATATAAAATATAAAATAACAGGCATTAAATTACAGACATTTACTGTAGATGAACAAATGTTAAATTACAGAAATTTCCTTGAATGTAATTTTCTGGTAAATTTCTGTAATTTACCCTCTGTTATTTTACGATAAAAGTCTGTAATTTAAAACCTGTTAATTTTACAGTGTAATATATATATATATATATATATATATATATATATATATATATATATATATATATATATATATATATATATATATATATACAGTATTATTATTATTATTATTAGTATTATTATTAGTAGTAGTATTATTATTAGTATATTTATTTATTTATTTATTTATTTTTGTTACTGAGCAAAGATGCAGTAAATTTAAGTCCATCAAAACATTAACATCATTAACTTTTACATGCAATATACATTTAATGATAATGCAAATGTAGCCATTGTGAGGTCTTAAAATTTCAGCTTTTTTTGTCAGCCACGTTTGTCAGCTAAAATTATTTTCGATACTTATAAATTAATAAAAAAATTGCTAATAAAATATTAAATAAAACTAATACTAAAATAAATTATATATATATATATACCTAGTATATATATATATATAACTAGTAAAACTAAATCAAACTAGTAATAAAAAAACAATAAAGTAATTTTAACGCCATTATAACAAGACAGCATATAGTATGTGAATATTCGATCTTGAAATGTTAGAGTTGAGGATCATACATTTGATTGGTGCATGAACAGTCACTCCCAGACACACATTTACAGCTCTGCACAATTCACAGCTATCACAATGCACATTGTTTTCGGCACTGAATGGAGAATAAATTAGACTAATGAACAGATGGGTGGGTAAAACGGTGGGTGTGATTCGAACAATGCCTTTTTGCAGAACGCAGGGAGCGCCATGCAATCTTCACTGCAGAAAACAGGCCTTGACCTTTTGTTCCGCTGATGTGTCTTATTCATACAGTTGTGCTGTGCGTTTGGTTTGTTCAACAAGAGTCCCACTGCTCTCTGACTGCCATTGAAGCTCTTCAGACACACACATACACATACAGCCATGACTTAACTTCCTTTATTAGCGATATGTCACGCTCTGAAGATGAAGCGCAAGCTCACACACATGTACACGTGTGTGGTGGCAGGTCACTGAGGTCACGAAATCCCCATCACACACACACACACAGCGGCAGTCAGATGAATAAAATAAATCACTCATGACTTCTTCAACATCTCAATGACTTCTCAGGAAAATATGGGGAAATGGAGACATAATGCTTAATCATACTGAACAGAAGAACTTTACACTTGCAGCATGTTGGCTTGTTTTCCACTAAAGCATCTTTAAATATCCCATTACTGTCTGAATGGTGATCACATTTGACACGGCAAAATTTCAACACATGCTCATTCTGAAAACATAGCCCTATAAATGTTTCTGGAGGTCGCAAATTATTTAGCCAGAAGCACACATGGCTGGATTTCACTTTTAAAACGAATGCTACGGGGCTGGGCGGTATGACGCTGTTCCTTTTCTCGCTTACAGCTGACCGCTTACCTCCGTATGGACGGCTTTCCCGCTGTTACCAGTTTGTCCAGTTAGCTCGCCATGTACGTTGGTGGACTTGAGACGCAGAGAGGAGTTGACCACGATGACGGTGTACGAGTCCGGATAAGGACGGTTCCAGAAAGCAAGTAAGAAAAAACAAAATCCAAAAAAGAAAATAAACAAGTAAATAACAGGGTGAGAATGTGGTAAAATCTGAAAACGTGGTAAAAATCAGGCGAGGGCTTTTCTTTTTACAGATTGGTTTTTAAAATAGTCGGTTGGGTTTAGGGACGTGAGTGGGCTAGTCAATCAGTGCTTCTGAAAATACTATTGGTTGGGTTTAGGGAAGGAGGAGGGTGGGTCAGTCAATCAGTCAGTCAGTCAGTCAGTCAGTCGACAGCAGCCTCTGGTGGATTTATGCGAGAACAACAGGCGTGAATGGTACTCTTGAGAGAAATTTGAGGTCTCAAAAAGCATACAGAGTGGCCTCTGGTGGATTCGCGAAAACAAAAACTGCAAAAAAACGTAGCGTCTGGGACATACAGTATTTGGCGCACTGCAGAAATGTATATAGAGGTATGTTTTCAGAATGAGCCTGGGTTCAAAATTTGCAGCGTCAGATGGTTTAATATGGTTCGATTTGTTGACATCAGAAAAGGGATTAAGAATGTAATTGTTCAACAACAATCAGCTTATTACTTATTCAAATTTAGAAATAATACATGATTATACTACAATGTATTATACACTTCACAATTATTACAGACAAATAAGTAAAACACAGTTGTTTGAAGTACAGAGAGAAAACGTTTAAAATGACTTTTAAAATGGACAGGGATCATTAACAGCAGGTTTTTTTTTTTTTGTTTGTTTTGTTTTGTAGATTTATAACTTTGTTAAAATCAACCTAATAATTGCAGTACCATGTTTCTAAATATGTGTATATTCATTTCTAACATTGTTATTTGATTAAAATTACAGAACAATCAAGTTTCTGAATTTCTACCTTGAATTATTGTAGCAATCAAATTGATGGCATGCAGTGTCTGCTACATTTTCCTGTGCCTTTGAATATGTGTGCCTCTGTTGCCTAGCAACTTCCTGCTAACCAAACAATAACTTTCTAATAGTAAAAGCATACATGCCAGCATCTACATGCCAACTAATACTCATTAGATATTAAGTAGACTGTTAGGTTGGGGTTAGGATTGAGGTAAGTGTAAGTTGACATGTACTTGTAAAATTTCTTATAGTCAGTTAAATGTCTGTTGAAAGAGCAGTGTCAACATTTTTTTAATTGGATGAATGAAAGCTTTTTTTCAGTGTACACAATTACAGGCAAAATGACAATTTTTATTTTTAAGGTAATGTCTTTATAAAATATGACATTCTGGTTGATCCAGTGTTAATTAGTAATGTGGGCCTAACCTGCGGTCCAAAATAAGTTGAAACCACACAATTATTATGTTTATTTTTTGGGGACAACTTAGTTGTTTTAAGTTTAATCTACTTAAATTTGTAAAGACGTTTAAGTTAACTTATTTGAATTGTGTTGTGACAACTTGTAGGAATTTTTTAGAGCCCAGCAAGTGTAGACTTGCTGGACTCCACTGTCAATTTGTGTTGAGGCAACATAAATTAATTAAGTTAACTTATTTGTTTTTGCAAATTTAATTGATTGAACATAAAACAGGGTGTCACGGTGGCGCAGTGGGTAGCACGATAGCCTCACAGCAAAAAGGTTGTTGGGTCGAGCCTCGGCTGGGTCAGTTGGCATTACTGTGTGGAGTTTGCATGTTTCCCCGTATTCACGTGGGTTTCCTCCCGGTGCTCCGGTTTCCCCCACAAGTCCAAAGACGTAGTATACACTGTAGAAAATACAGGGTTCCACACAACTCATTCATGTTGTCCCAACACAAATTGGTCAACACTGTTAACAAATTTATGTGGATTGGACATAAAAAAATTCAGTTGTCCCAATGAAATCTCAAGAATTGTGTTGTTTCAGCTCATTTTAAGTAAGTAAATTAAACGAGCAAAATAATATATATATTTTTTTGAGTGTAGTTGAATTGTGCAAGCTAAATTGTCCGTATTGTATGTGTCAGAATGAGTGTGTATGGATGTTTCCCAGTGATGAGTTGCAGCTGGAAGGGCATCCGCTGTGTAAAACCTATGCTGGCTAAGTTGGTGGTTCATTCCATTGTGGCGACCCCAGATTAATAATGGGACTAAGCTGAAAAGAAAATGAATGAATGAGCATGAAACAATTACGTTATCCAAAAAAACCTCAATAATTGTGTTTTCAGCTCATTTTTATATAAGTAGTTTGAACAAACCGCAAATGTCATGTTGTGAGTGTATATGATAATATTATGAGTGTATTATTATCATTCTCTTTTTGTGCATAAACAAAATAATAACATTTGAAACACCATTATTGTGTTGTATCATCTAATTAGATAAAATTAGATCCAAATTATGTTTTTGAGCACATTAAATGTAATAATTTACAGTAATAGTACTAATCATTTCTAATTCAGTGCTCCCACACGCAATGCTTCTTTTTAGGGAATTTTAAGAGGAGCGTTACAACTAACTGATACTTAAACGCAAACTAAAACAGCAATCGAATGTTCATGCGGGCAGAAAAGAGGCCTTCAGGAAATCTAACCTGGCTGACTTATCACAGTCTGCTCTGCGTTTGCCATTGTACATGCATGCATGCATAAAAGTACAGCTGGAGGGTTGAGCGCTGAACGCAGCTGCACAATATCTTCCCCGTCAAACATGCAGGTTGTGCGCTTTTCTCCTCCGGCCCAGTCAGACTCTCCTCTGCGCCGCGCACGTTCAGCCGTCTGCCACCGCTCTAGATGACTCAGCCAGGCGAAGCAAATCCAGTCTATTTTCATGAAGGCGAAGTATCGGCTTAAAACTTTCCTATTCTTCTTCATTCTCCAGACAAAAAAACGAGCCAGCCTGCTGTGCTGTATCTGAACGGCCCACAAACCGCAGGTGGTGCAAGAGTTTGGTGGATTTTCATTACCGCCTGCCTCCCAGCAGGCCTGAGCGCTGTGACTCAGCCAGATCAGAAGGGTTATGGGGCAGCAGTTTGGAGACTCGCAGAGTCTGCCTAAGACTGTTTTAGATTACAGTGGCATTTGCTGGAGGGAACTCGCTAAAATATTAATCAGGTCAGAGTTAACAGAGCTGTCAATCTCTGCCCTGCGCTGCATTTTAATTCTATTACTGGTTTTTGTTGACCTTTGTTGCATTTTTGCATGTGTTGCAAGTTAACCATGCTGTCCGTACCCACATGCCAAGATTGAATTATACAGCTGTCTCTTCATTCGGTGTGGAAATTGGATTCAAAACACTCGACTCCACTGACCCCATACAGCGACCTGTGGCGGATTTTACAGGAAGATTGGCATACAGAATCTGCGTTCGGATCCTTGCCACTGAAAGGTCTATTTGAGTCTGAGCATTTGTCTCTTCCCAGCGTCCTTTGCCCAAAGAACCCTCGGAGGCTCTGACATCACAGTAAGGGCTCTGATTGGTCACCAGATGGCTCTCCCGATTGGAGACCATCCCAGACACTGATGGTGAATCACTGTGTCACTGACATGCTGGATGTGAATCCAAACCCACCACTCCATCACTGTAAGCACTCATGCACTTTCACACACAGCTGTACATTTCGATCTGGCCATCCTTTATTTAAAGCACAGCATGGCAAAAGAGAGAAAATATCCAGCAAACATTGATTCAGTGGGTGAAAAAGTTGATGCCAGCGGTCAGAGGAGAATCGCCAGACTGGTTCAGCTGATATAAATACAACAGAAGCTTAAATAACCATTCTATACAAACAAGGTCTGCAGAAGAAAATCTCTGAACAAACAACATGACAAACCTTGAAGCAGATGAGCTACAGCAGCAGAAGAAGAAGGAGAAGTTGCTGATGCTGCTGATGATGATGATGATGGTGATCTTGATGGAGATGATCATGATGACGATAGTGAAGAAGAAAAGGGTAAAAATAATGACAATGTTAATGAAGATTATGAAGAACATGAAGAAGTTGATCATGATGATGAAGATTATGATGATAATTATGATGAAGAAGTTGAAGAAAATGTTGATTATGAAAGATTAAAGCACAGCATGGCTAAATTTCATCCTAAATAAATTGTATCTGATTAGTAAGTAGAATTTTTACAGGTTTACAGAGAATGATCCCAAAGAGAGAAATGTCCAGCAAATAATGATTCTGTGGGTGAATCTGTTGATGCCGGACATCAGAGGAGGATCGCCAAACTGGTTCAGCTGGTCAAAATACAACAGAAACTCAAATATCCATTCAATACAACCAAGGTTTGCAGAAGAGCATCTCTGAACACAACATAACAAGCCTTGAAGCAGATGAGCTACAGCAGCAGAAGAATGAGAAGATGATGATGCTGATGATAAAAAAAGATGATGATGATGATGATGATGATGATGATGATGGTGATCATGATGGAGATGATCATGATGACGATGGTGAAGAAGAAAAGGACAAATTATGCCAATGTTGATGAAGTTGATCATGATGATGAAGATTATGATGATAATTTGGATGATGATAATGATGAAAATGAGGATGATGATGAAGAAGTTGATGAAAATGTTGATGATGAAAGATTAAAGCACAGCATGGCTAAATTTCATCCTAAATAAATTGTATCTGATAGCAAGGTTTGGATAAGAGCATCTCTGAACAAACAACATGACAAACCTTGAAGCAGATGAGCTACAGCAGCAGAAGAAGGAGAAGATGATAATGCTGATGATAAAAAAAGATGATGAATGATGATGATAATGGTGATCATGATGGTGATAATCAGGATGATGATAGTGAAGAAGAAAAGGAAAAACATATGACAATGTTAATAAAGATTATGAAGAAGATGAAGATGATTGTGTTGATAATGATGATGAAAGATTAAGAGGAAGAATAAAATGAAAAAAGTGATGAGCAACAGCAAACTAAGGCTACAATTCACACAGACTTACCAAAACTAGACAATGGACGAGCGGAACAAGGATGTCTGGTTTTTTGAGTCTCAATTCTGTCTGTGGCATTCAGAGTGTAAGGTCGGAATTTGACATCAACAACATGAAAGCATGGATCCATACTGCCTCGTATCAACTGTTCCGGCTGCTATTGTTGTAATGGTGTGGGGGATAATTTTTTGGCACACACTTTGAACTCTTTAGCACCAACCGAGCATTGTTTTTGCTTTTGACCATGTGCATTCCATTATGACCACAGTGTGCCCATCTCCTGATACCTACATCTGCCACAGTATGAAGCCACAAAGCTCAGATCATCCCAAACTGCTGTCTTCAACATGAGCTCACTATCCAAAAATCAGCACAATTACTAGATCTTAAGCCAATAGATCATTGCAAAAGGTCTATCCCGGTACTAGCAATTAGTGTGTTCATGTGATTTATGAGGACACAATTTGTATAATAACATGGGTATGACCTATTATTGCATTATTAAGGTGGTTTATGAGGACATGCCTTGTCTCCTCATAATTTAGAACTGTTTAAAATTGCTTAACATATTTTTTTTAGGGTTAGAGTTAGGGTAAGGCCATATAATAAGAGTTTTTACTGTATAAAATACATTATGCCTATGAAGACGCAAAAAACAATGTATGTGTGTGGGGGTGCGTGGGTGAGTGTATGCATTCAATATGCTGCTCAAATACTCAATATACTGCCCAAATCAGACTTTTGGTCCTACAAATATAACCTTATTTTGAACTGTTTAAAATTACTTAACATCTTTTTGTCTTTACATTTAAATTTTGTCACATATTTCCTATGAGAGTTGGGTTTAGAGGTAGGGTTAGGGTAAAGGTAAGGCCATATAATAAGCATTTTTACAACATAAAATACAAAATGCCTTTGGAGAGTACTTATACATCACAATGATAATAAAAAAAAACAATGTATGTGTGTGGGGGTGAGTGGGTGGGTGTATATATTCAATATACTGCTCTAAATCCAAAGCAGACTTTTGGACCTACAAATGTAATCTTATTTTGAACTGTTTAAAAATACTTAATGTCTTTTTTTCACATTCAATTTTTATTGATCTGGCATTAACTTTTGTGTGGTGAATACCTGCATGTGTGTGTGAGATATACACATAACATTTGCATCACTTTCGACCAATCGGCTTTCTTACATTTACCATCACTCATTGGTTGGTGATTATTGTTTCACACGCAGTGAGCAGAGAAAATAAATAATGGCATAGTGGCCTACCTACAGTTGAAGTCAGAATTATTAGACCCCCTGAATTATTAGCCCCGCTGTTTTTTTTTCCCCCCAATTTCTGTTTAACGGAGAGAAGATTCTTTTCCACACATTTCTAAACATAATAGTTTTAATAACTCATCTCTAATACCTGATTTATTTTATCTTTGTCATGATGACAGTAAATAATATTTTCCTAGATATTTTTCAAGACACTTCTATACTAGGCAGGTTAGGGTAATTAGGCAAGTTATTGTATAACAATGGTTTGTTCTGTAGACTATCAAATATATATATATATATATATATATATATAGGTTAAAGGGGCTAATAATTTTGACCTTAAAATGTTTTTTAAAAAATTAAAAACTGCATTTATTCTAGCCGAAATAAAACAAATAAATATATATTTTAAAAAATATATTATCAGACATACTGTGAACATTTTCTTGCTCTGTTAAACATCTTGGGAAATATTTAAAAAAGAAAAAAAAAAATTCAAAGGGGGGCTAATAATTCTGACTTCAACTGTAAATAATATTTGTATTTTCAAAATAACAGAGGCAGTCAAGCATATATATATATATATATATATATATATATATATATATATATATATATATATATATATATATATATATATATATATATATATACAGTGTTGGGGAGAATACTTTGTAAATGTATTTAGTTACAGAATACAGAATACCTGCTTTAAAATGTATTTTGTAATGTATTCCGTTACTTTGCTTAATCCTGGTACTGTATTCTAAATACTTGGAATACTTGGAATACTTCCCCTTGAAAACAGCCTTCAAGTCTATTAAATGCCACACTATGTGTTGGTAGCAATTTCTGCAGGAAAACAGAGGGCCTATAATGCTAAACTATTGACTGACAGGGAAAAATAAATAAAACAATATAATTATGTTTATTAAATAATGTTTATTTATCAAAGTGTCAACAAATTCAATTTCTGTTTCTGTAATAAGCATAAAAAGTGCTTGAACATAGACAGCATTACTGTCTGTAATATACAGTATATGTATTTAATATGCATTTTGCTTACCCTTTGTATTTCACAGTCTGCACAGAAAAATATCAGGTATACAAGAAAAGAAAAACTTCAAAATAGTTTATGTAAAACCAAGGTAATGCAGGGGGTTTCAAACTTTTAGGACACACGCCCCCCCAAGACTGTCCATTTTCACTTCCCCCCCTCCCCTCCATTCCCCATGTGCAAACATCATTCACATATTACTGGCTGCGTTTAAATTGTGTAGCATTAATTACGTTGAAACATAAATATACAGCTTACCTGATTCAGTGTGAAGGCTGAGCCTTTTTCTGTGGTTGGATTACTGACTCGACTATTTTTAACTGTAAATCATCTTCCACTGTCAATAAGTGTGAGCCATAGTCTACTTGCTTTTGATGAACGTACAGAAAATGCTGCTTCGCAAATCCAAGTTCACAGAGCCCTGACAGTGTGATTGAGTCGAACATTGAGTACGTTTACATGGGCAACAATACTTTAATATGATTTTATTACGATTAAGACAATACTCTGATTGAGTCACCATGTAAAAAGCGATTTTTGATTACCTTAATCCGACTACAGTCATAACTGAACTAGAAATGGAGTTAAGACTTGTGGAGTATGCATATTTTAGTGGCATTATTGAAGTAAACACCGCAATCAAGATATTACTGTCATGTAGGACTTTTCTCTGCATTTTGCGACAAGATCCACACACAAGGCTGTCAGTAAAGGACCGCGCACACACACACACCCATCACGAACATCGGTTTTGAATTGGCATTTCGGCGGGTTTTGGATAGCTTTTGGGCTGGAATCAGTCAGCTACATCTGGCAACGCTGATCACGAAATGCGGAAGTTTTTTTTCTTTCTATTTCACGTGCGCTATCAAATCCCATTAAAACATCTTCCACCAGTCCTTACTAAATATTCGCGTCTAATAACCCAGTTTGTCATGGGGAAATGTTCATGAGTGAAAGTGCCGAACTGCAGTTAAAGTCGAAAAATTAAAGATGAAACACCCGAAATGTCATGAGACTCTGCAGGAAACGTGAATAGACGTTCAAAAAGCACTTTACGTAACACCGTAATTATATTATTGTCCTATTCAGATTAAGGCAAATAACTACTGATGTCAATGTAAAGGTAGTCTGTCTTCATGTCGTATGTCTTCAAAGTAAGATCCAGAAGGGCATCCTGCTGATTTGATTCAGAAGGGCACTATTTTGGCTCACCGGTTTGACTTTCATTTAGCGTCATTCATGTTAAAAAGCAGCCGCTCCATTTTATTTGTATATGTTTTACTGGAACGCATTAACTCTACAGGTGCCTGACAGATGTGGAACTAACATTAATCCGATTCACTCTAGTGAACGCATAAAAATCATCATCATTTTTACTCGCGTGCATGCCTCAAATAAAACCCCTGATCAGAGGTAATGTAACAGGTTCTATTAAACATTTTAATTTCTATTATGAAAACTTCTCACCTAAGAACAATATTGCAAATATTAGAAGAATGTAAAATGAGTTTGCTTTACAAAAATGTAAACATCAAAATGAACAAGTTTTGTTTTAAGTCAAACATATTAGCCAGTATAGCCACCTATCTACAGTACCTAACTACCTATGCTTTTTTTCCTAATCAACAGACAAGTAAAGGTGGTTGTAGCGGAGCAATAGAGACATTTAGAAGTGCTTATCTGTCATTCTGTTGCGATGAGGAGTAAAAATGAGTCCTCCCTGGCTGAAGAGTCGCTCTACAGGAGCACTTGATGGCAATTGTGCTTTATGAACAGTGCAAACGAAACATCAAGCAGCAAATTCACGAACAATGACGGCAAAAAAAGCAGTTTATCTTAAAATCTTGGTTGTTGTCCGGTTGTTCGGTGTTTGCGATCGTCCTTTTTTTTTTGCGTGAGAAAATGGAGGTGTGGCGTGAGAGCGTGAGAACAGGGTCATTTGCGTGAGTCTCACTGAGTTAACGCTGGTGATTGCAGTCGGGAGTGTAGCTTCTGTTTCTATGGTTTCGGCGGCAATTTAGTAATATTATTATGGGCCAGACACGCATCGCCCGAAGTATTCCAAGTATTTCCTTATGGTATTAGGAAAGTAACTGTATTCTAAATACCCTGTTTAAAAATAGTAACTGTAACGGAATACAGTTACTCAAGAATAGTATTCTAAATACGTACCGCCGGTACATGTATTCCGTTACTCCCCAACACTGTATATATATACCGGTCAAAAGTTTGGGATCAGTAGGATTTTTAAATGTTTTAAAATAAGCTTATCCTGCTCACCAAGGCTGCATTTATTAAATAAAAAAAATACAGAAAAAATGTTAAATGTTATTGCACTATAAAATAACTGTTCAAAAGTAGTTTATAAGTAGTTTTAATTTAATAATTTATTCCAGTGATTTTAATGATGCATTTTCAGCTTTATTACTCCAGTCTTCAGAGTCACATGATCCTTCAGAAATCACTCTAAAATTAATTATTATTATTATTATTATTATTATTATTATTATTATTATTATTATTAATAATAATGGTAATAGTAAAAAAGCAATAATGACTGGACTAATATTTTCATTTGAAAATACATACAATACGTAATAAATAAACATTTAATAAATAAGTATTTAACAATTTAACAATTTTGTTTTTTTTTTAAACAATGAGTAAATCTGATAATGAAAATAAATACTGAAACCCAAAACATGGAACACGATTTGGCAAGAACCGTCTCAAAATAAGCACTGCCACGAACAGTTCATTTACCGTACTTGACACCATACTATCGTACTGCACAGAGCTTGCAGCATTCCTACTCTCAGATGCCCCTGTCCAAACTCCCATCTTGCCCTGCTGTTTTTGTACGGTTTGCAGTTTATGTTGGAGCTCCTCATATGCCTTCTTTCAGTTTTCATGGTGCGTTTCAAAATGTCTCTTAACATTAGATTTTTTACAAGAGGAAATGCGTTTTGTGCAAATTAGACAGAGCAGAGCATGGGAACTTTCAATAAAAGCAAATGTTTCTGCCCATTTTCAAACTTTCGATGTTCCTCAGATTTTTTTTTCTTTTTGCCATCACCACTAATGAACGCGGTTATTATTGAAACATAAGTTTATTCACAGAGCTGTACACACGTTGTTCGAAACGTCATGTTTTATAGTAAACTTAGTTTTTATTCATTTTCATGCAAATAATTAAAATAAAGGGAATAGGAAACTGATTTCTAGTGACGATTATCTTTTTTTAACTGTGAAATATTATTGAAGGGGCACAGCTGGAGAGTTATGTATTTTTGGTCAATGAGTCACATGTGGCTCACGAGCCATAGGTTCCCGACCACTGGGTTAGGGTAAGCCACATATTAAGCATTTCTACAACATAAAATTGAGACTTCTCATACATCACAAAAAACAATATTTGTAAGTGGGTGGGTATACATATTCAATATACAGCTCCAGACCCAAAGCAGAGATTTGAACCTACAAATATAATCTTATTTCCTAACCAGATTTTGCTCAGAGGCTTCACATATCCTCCTGCCCAGCTTAGCTGCTCCATGCTAAGCTCTGTTAGGTGTCTTCTCCCTCTATAATCGGTCTAAATGCTGCAGTCTTCCTGTAAGGCAGCCAAGACAGGCTTAGCTGCCTGGGTGAGATGCCAAAGCCCAGGCTGGAGAGAGGGGGAGAGGGGAAGGTAAGGAGCCAGAGGGAGCAGGAGGGCTCTTCAGACTGTCTAAATGATTGCATGTGTTTCGGTTCTGTATCTCTTTTCACTCGCAATGTGTTTTTTTTTTTTTTTTTTTGTGCTGTTGTCATAGCGCAGGAGCCAATGAGCAGCTCTTAAGTGCCTGCATTCTTTTTAAATAAACCCCAAATGGAGCTTTGGCCGTACTTGAACCTGAAGAGGCACTTTCCCTCTTATTCCTGAGAGGGACATGAAACAAGAGCACACCTCTACAGCTTACCGCCACCCTCTTCCCGCACACTGTCTCTCTCTTTCTGCCCAATGTCCTTTCCACAAACCTATCTGCCTTGTTTCCCAGGGGTCGGCAATAGTGTGCATGGTTCTCTGGCTGTCTGACAGTACACAAAGTCTGAATATTCACTTCATCCATCCTTCATCTCCCTTCCCTACAATTCTATGCCACTTTCAATATGTTCTCCTCCCGTTCTCACTGCAACTTCTTGAATTTTAAAGCTGCATCCCCAAAAACTTTCAGCACAAACCTTCAGGCTGTTTTGACTATTGTGTCTATTCTATCATTTCCCTGTTGTGGATGATCAAACATTGTATACACTTTCAAATTCTCTTGGATTGTAACGCCTCCTTGAGTTTTCACACTATACATCCACCCAACCTCAGATTGAGCTTTATTGAGTGTTCTTTTCTTTTGCTAAACAGTCTGACTTATATGCTTTTTAACTGTAGATTGTGGTTATTTTAGTAAACAAAAACTAAAGCTAAGACTAAAAGTATTGGTCAAAACTTTTGTTGCAACCATTTTTTTTTTCATATTGTGATGCAATAACTAGAGAAACGCAAAATTAAATGAGGAAAAATGGGCGTGGCTTGTTTCTACTGCGAACTGATTGGCTGTATTAAAGTTAGAGCTTAGATCGGGCCCAAAGAATCAAACCTGATCTTACCAGAGCCAAGGTTATTATAGTTAAAGAAAATGAAAATTAACTGAAACTGTATTGTGTACATACAAAACTAAATAAAACTAACTAAAATTATAGCAAAAATGTCCTTCGTTTTCGTCTTTGTAAATGTATTTAATACATACTGTAAGCCTTTTAGTAGTAAATCTATTTACTTCGTGCTGCAGGTGTTTGACCCGTACGGCACCTCAGATTCTGTAATCCTGCTGTCATTGGCCAGATGAAACCTATCCTCCTCCAGTGATCCTCGCTGTTGCTCCCGCGACAAAAACGAGTGGACATGACAGCTGCACGGTGACAGCATTAAATACAACCCGAGAAGACACTTAAAAGTATTAATTTAACACATTTGTGCCCAATAATGGGTTTTATTTTCGTATTAGTGATCCTGATCATGAACAAATCATTAGGTTTAACCGAATCTTCAAAGTGAACTGGTTGAACTAGTTCACCAAATCGAACTGAATCATTTGAAACAATTTGCATCTCCAGTAAGCACTTATCCACAAACGGCTTACTTTTTAACAAGCCTGATACCCATCTGACTCTAAATAAACCAATAAATACTGGGTTATTCAGTTATTATAACAGAACACAATGATTTGAGAACCGGTGAACTGCACATGCGAACACAAACAGTACATGACAGCCTGCTGTGACTGAAGCAAACAACCACAGCGTGGGTAAACCGAGGGCTTTAATGAGAGGATCTGGTGAAACGTAAGTTTATTTCATAACAGAAAATCAAAATGGAATGTAAATAAGTGAATCATGCTTCAGTTGGATTGAAAAAATTAATTGTAAGAAACTTTTTAGATCATGGTGATGTTTTAACTGACTGAAATTATGATTGCTGACTACATACAGTATATTTAGTATGTTAAGTGCAAACATGGGAGGACTGTCACAAAAGGTCCGAACTTCCCATCACTACTGTGTATTTAACAGTATTTAACAGTAAGGGTGGGTAGTGGTAAATGGTATAGTGGTCATGTGTCCTCAAATACGTTTCAAAAAATGTATCTTTGCTTGAGTTTTTATTATACAGGGTGGGCCATTTATATGGATACACCTTAATAAAATGGGAATGGTTTCCTGAATACAGTTTCCTGAAAAGTCGATTGGTCGTCGTGGGCCAGTTGAATGGCCCCCAAGGTCTCCCGATCCGACCCCCTTAGACTTTTATCTTTGGGGTCAACTGAAGGCAATTGTCTATGTAATCCATATAAATGGCCCACCCTGTACATAATTTATTCTGATGATTCTGAATCTTGCACCTAACAAATATCCTAATTTACAAAACAACAACAAAAAAAAAACTAAAACTAATACTAAAACCAATAAAAACTAAACTAAAACTAAGCAATTTCAAAATATAGAAACTAATAAAAACTAGCAAATCCTTTAAAAACAAACTAAAGCAAAAATTCAAAATGAAATAAAAACTAAAACTAATGAAAAATCCAAAACTATTATAACCATGCACCTTGTGTCCGAGCCCGACCCGATCAGATGCATAACTATAATTATGAGCCTGAGCCCGATTGAAACTTGACTTTGTTTTTAATGCATGGGCCGTTATAACAGACATTCTCAACTACAATTATGGGTTGTTTTGAACTACAGAAATTAGTTTATATTTATCTTACTGAATAATGCAACAAGGACAAAGCATGTAAACTGCATTGTTTGCTTATTCAGAATGGTTTGTAACAAAAGAGGACACTGAAGGCTGACTATCATCCTATCTGCCATGGCAAGCCTGCTTCATGTGTCTGTTCATCGTGGAAGTGCCCTTTTATTTTGCAGTGGGGGAGAAGTTGTTGCAGGAGCTAGAGCATTGCTGCGCATGACATGCGTTGCGAATTGTGCAACTTTGTTGACCCACACGTATTGCTTAGGCCGACTTTGCTAAAATATTTGTATAATACCCGGGTCGGGTCTCGTTTGGGTTTGGGCAGAGAATCTAGACCCTAATTAAAGTAGGCATTTTATTCAGAAAGATCAGGAAAAGTGTTTCTGGAGAGTTAATACAACCTAACAGTTACCTCCCCCTTATTATTTCTGTTTGTTGTCTAACTGTCAAAACTAACAGTTGGAAGGGGCGTTGTTAAGTATGTTAGCTACTCCCAATAACCAAAGAGCATAGAATCACCAAGAGGCGACACTCTAGTGCAATTTAGGAAACCACAATGGATGCCGCTAGTGTCACGCAACGGCCATTTTGGAATGAAAACTCCAGAACAACAGCATATTATAAGTCTGTAAAATAAACTGTTAAAAGTGCTGAGTATTATGATAGTAAGTGCTGTATCATCATGTTTCAGGTTGTATCTCAGCTTTAATGCGCTTTTTAAATAAATAAATAAAAAAACAAAGCAGCTGCTTGCCATCGCGACAGAAATAAGGTCCAATGGACGGATGATCGCTTTCACTCCATAATGGCGGAATCGCAGGGCTGTTGCTGGGCGCTGCTGTTCCAATTGAACTTTCTATTGAGTGTCGCTTCTTGTTGATTCTAAGCTCTTTGCAATAACTCTTCATAGCTAACTTTCAATTTTAAATTACAAGAGCAAACTATTTTTTTTTCTTAATGACATGCACAGATGAATTGTTCCCCATACAACTAACAATATAAGCTAACAAAATCAATTTGGTTAGTTTTGTGTACTTTAACTGAAATAAAATTCAATAAAAAAAAACACAATAACTGGAAAGCTAAAACTAACTGAAAGTAATAACAGCCACTGAAAAAACTATCTGAAATAACATAGCAGTAGTTTTCTGAATTCATAAATACTCATTATGTGAGGGAATACCCCATCAGCCAAGAGTCAAGATTCTATATTTTTTATAGAAACATAAAACTTGCATTGTATTTAGCAAATAAATGTGAACGTGTTTAACTTCAGCTATGAAATTTAATATTAATAAACTTGTCTGAATTCCTAATCATTTTTACTTTTTATTTGTTTAAGTTCCATTTGTGTGGTTTCAGGTTCAGTGTCTGTTCAAACAAACGTTTTATTTTTATTCCTGAAAGGTTAAGCTAAGAGTTAATACAAGCTGTGGAAACACTAAATTTGCTCTGGTCGACACTGGGACTGTTCTGTGAATTTTGTGAACTACATTGATCAAAGTAAAAAAGCTAAAACATGTTCACCAAAAAAAAAATGTTGACTAAATTAACTGAGAAATGTATAAAAATATATTTTTTTCAAAGGCTGTATCAAAGGCTGTACAGAATTGTGCTGTGCACTGTACAGAATATAATATTTTGAGTATGTATGAATACAACCCAGGCTCATTATTAATACGTACCCCTGTATACATTTCTGGACAATGTGAAATACATCCAGGAGGTACATTTCTTTGTAGTTTTTGTTTTTCCAAATTCACCAGATGCCGCTGTGTATGCTTTTTCAGATTTCACATTTCTCTTGTGAGTGCCATTCGCATCTGCTGATCTCGCATAAATCCACCATAGGCCGCTGTCAACTGACTGAATGACTGACTGACTGACTGACTGATCCACCCACTTGCTCACCCTCTTCCCTAAACCAAACCAACAGTGTTTTCAAGAGCAATCCAAAAAAGAAAAACCCTTGCGGCTGCCTGATTTTTACCACATTTTCAGATCTTACCATGTTCTCACCTTGTTATTTACTTGTTTATTTTATTTTTTGCCTTTTGTTTTTGTTTTGCCTGCTTTCTGGAACTGTTCTTCGCCAGACTCAAACACCGTCCTTGCAGTTAACTCCTCTTTGGGTCACAAGTCTGTCGACGTACATGGCGAGCTATTGAGCAAACTGGTAACAGCACCAGAGCTGTCCACACAGAGGTAAGCAGTCAGCTGGTAGCACGAAAAGAAGTAAAAGTCTTCGGTGGCATCATACCAACCCATAGCATTCGTTTTAAGGACAAAATGCAGCCATACGTAGTTCTGGCTATATAATTTGTGCTCTGCAGAAATGTATACGGGGGTACATTTTCACAATAAGCCTGTGTTGTATTAGTATTACTTAATTTAAGCACCTTAACAACACGCTCGCAACACTTTGAACAGCCTGTTAATGGTCTGGAATTGTCATAAAACCATCCAAAACAACAACCTAGCAACAAGACAGCAACCACTCAGTAAACCCTAATAAGTGCATGGCTTATTCACTTAGAACACTGTCACAACCACCCTATAATGCCTTAGAAACTACTTGAAACATTGTAAGAACTGCCAAGACACATCACAGAAAAGACTTCTAAATAAGTGCAGCTTAACTCCATAAACACCCAGAACACTCCGCCATGCACTGTCCTAGCAACCAATTTGAATAGTGTAACAAATAGAAATGCCCTAAAACACTCAGAACACCTTAACTAATGCATAAATCACAGCAAACTCTTTTTACACGCTTTATAACCACTCATAATGTCCCATAACTAGGACTACATGATTAATGATAGTAAGTAAATCATTATTGGCATAGTGCAATTATGAAATCTTTATTTTTTTTTAAAGACAAACTGTTTCATGATCGTGTTAGCAGGTTACGCTTAATTGGTTCCCCATAATCTATCTATGTGAGATTGAATAGCTTTTAGCTATCTTTTAAAGAAAAACAAAACAACAGCTCATGCTAGATATATTTCGAATCTCATCAACAGAACAGTTTATATACCTGTTATCCAAAGCTTCATATAATGAGGCAGAAAAATACATTATTTTAGAGAATACCATATGGTAATTAATGCAATGTCAATTAGCACTGCATTTTTTTTATGAGAATACTCAATATAGCCTAAAAAACAAAATACACTCTCAGAATGCTTATTCACTTCATTTTTTCTTTCAGTTAGGGATTATTTTCTTCAGATTTAGCACAAAAAAATCAGTCCACAAGCAGATTTTATTACTTTTTAAGGCATATTTGGCGTTTGTTGCACATTGAAGTCCATTGGATTCCAATTTGAATGACACATACATTGTTGAGTGTTTAGTGTTCAGTATACAGTAGCTTACACCACCGTATCAAGGGGGACAAAATGGTGGGATATTTTTTTTTTTGTAATTTTAACCAGAAATATCCTAATTGCATGTTTCCAATCATGCAAAACTGCCTAAAACACCCAGAACATCTTTATATCTGCCTGTCTCAACATCACCAAAATGAATCAAAATACCCTGGCTAAGTGGCTAGCTTTGCTCCTTAACCCAGTAATATCCAGCTGCAAACCCACACACATTTCAGCACACACAATCCATGACATACGATGTAGGCAGGTGCAAATCATTTATGGTTACAACGGATGTTAATGTTATTAACGTCTTCTCGGACCTTGTCATCTATATATATTTTTATGCATATATATTGTTAATAAATAGTGTACACAATAGACAATAGTGTATACTCTTTCACAAATATGACGATCGATATGAGCGAATGGGGAACGTTGGTTTCGATCGCCATTTAATATAATAGACTGAAGAGTTTTCTATCAGTCATCATAGATAATCAGTCAGTATAGCAGATACTCGTTTGCTGGCTTTGCTGAAACATTTTTTCAGAGATATATAAACTTAATATATAATCATAATGAAGGAAATAATAGCGAGTTAATATGTATAGGCTATAATACATATTTATATGTAATAAAAGTCATTTTTTACATTTAATAAATGTATAACATGGGTTTATTATTTTACACCAGCGATTGAAAAGTATTTATTTGCTTAATCAAATAATAGTTATTAGTGTTTTAACAAAGTATTATTTATTTACATAATATGAGTACCAGACTGCACAGATGTTAAAATGATCATTACGATATAATAATGAAATAATGACTGAAGTGGGAAACCCTAAACTGTTCACAGACACGGACGGTCTCAATTGACATATTTGTGAAATACAGTAGGTGGCGATAATGCTCCTAAGGAGTTAGTCATCATTAAACGAGAAAAGATAGAAGAAGACTGAACTGTCATTAACCATATACAGTACGGGCTGTTTCTCAATTCTAAGAATGCAGAGAATGAACTTGCGTTCTTGTGAAGACCAGGTCACCTCAGAAGAACAAACTCGGGAGACCGCGAGAACACAGAAACACGTCCTGTGAGAAATGAGATGCTGCGTGTTTTCTGATGGTCACATGACCTTCACAAATTTTTTTACTTAAAATTATTTATACATTAAAGCATTCATACAGCGATTGGTTTTCCCCCTTTTCACAATATGTATTATGCGCAAAGACTTTACAAATATACATTGCACAATACAAATAAAACTGATTTTAATAGGAAATTCGAATTTTAACAAATAAACACCCTTAATGTGTTTATGCCTTTATTAAGATTTTCAAGGTAATGTTTACTCTTACTAAAGGGACTAAGCCGAAAAGAAAATGAATGAATGAATGAATGAATGAATGAATGAATGTTTCCTCTCACAGTTTAATTTAGGGAAACTCCTGACTGGTAAATAAGTTATATCTCTGAACTTTAATAATAAATTAATTTAATAAATCTTCCCAGCTCCACTCGCAATGACTTCTGGGACTTCATGAGCGAGTTCGGTGCTCAAGTCTGCATCAATGCGTCCTCAATATCAAAACGCATCCGGGAACTTTCACGCATCCTCCGTTCTTGCGGTGGCAGTTGATGGTGACGTTACACCAGAACACGAAGAATGCTGAAGAACGCATATTGAGAAACAGCCATGGTTTGCCCCTGCCTAGATTGTATGTGCTGGATTGTGTGTGCTGAAACGTGTGTGGGTCTGCAGGTCTACAGCTGGATATATCTCCCTTAACCACCTCTAACATCTACCTAAACTTAATTCAGCAACTCCAAAGAACACACTTGTTAATGCCTAGAAAAAGCTCATTCTAAGAACCACTCAGAACAACTTACCTAAAATCTAGAAACCATTACCCCCCAGAAACGAGGGATGCAATGGTTCTTGGTAAAACAACATATAGTCTTGTTGTTCTCCCACGGTTTGATCCACGGTTCAGAATATGCATTATTAATATTGGTTTGTTGATAAAAACAGCTGTTCAGCTTTTGTACGATTACCTTTCCCATCTATTGCACGTGCAAAGACCTGTCCAATCACCTCTTAGTATTTCTGTGCATTTCAGCATGGCAAGTGAAAGAGACCAAATCACAGCGCATTGCCATCAGTGTTTCAACAGACACTCAATATAAATTCAGACAGACACAAAAACATAACGAATGCCGTTTCTTTGTTGTTGTTGCAAAGATCAGTGGTCATCAACAGGCGGAGTAAGGTTCGCGTCCCAGACCCAGAAGCGTCCCATACGGACGCGGACATACAACAGGTCTGTCAGTCCCACTCCTTCTGGGTGTTTTTCCGCACCAGATCACTCCCGCTATTCGATATTCAAACACTGTTTGCTAAGAACAGTTTTCTTCTCAACTGACTGTTCCCGCTGAATTAAAAGAGAAGAGCTGAACATTCTCTCCTTGCTTAAGTTTCATTCACTACGATGGTGCTGATAAGTGAAACGGAGCTCTCTGGAATCATAATAAAATCATTAAGAAATAAATGAATAACAAAATAAATAAATAAAAATGGGGCAATGCGGTGGCGCAGTAGGTAGTACTGTCGCCTTACAGCTGGGTCAGTTGGCGTTTCTGTGTGGAGTTTGTATGTATGTTTCCTCCATGTGCTCCGGTTTCCCACACAGTCCAAAGACATGCGGTACAGGTGAATTGGGTAGGCTAAATTGTCCGTAGTGTATGAGTGTGAATGAGTGTGTGTGGATGTTTCCCAGAGATGGGTTGCAGCTGGAAGGGCATCTGTTCATTCCGCTGTGGCGACACCGGATTAATAAAACGACTAAGCCGAAAAGAAAATGAATGAATGAATGTTGCCTTGGTAATGCAAGCATAATGTAAACAGAAGCAATCAATCCTCTAAAAGTGCTGGAATATTAAGACGTGTTGACATCATCATTATCTGCATAATTGGATGAGACGTTGAGTCGAGATGTGAAATAGAAAAAGGGAAATTTAAGCTTATTTTCTTAAACATTTTATTTGAACATACGATTTTCAAAAGGCCTTACTTTTATTTAATTAATGTGAGAACATGCAAATCTAAAGTCATATTTATGAAGCTGTTGCATTATCAGGTGTTTGTTAACCAATACATATGTTTATTGTTCTTTGAATTGTTCTGTAGGCATTTTTTTCTAAGCATAGCACAAACCGTACCGTACTGAAACCGTGACCTTAAAACCGTGATACATACCGAACCGTGAGTCGATTGAACCGTTGCACTAGCAACCAACTAACATCACTCTTCCAAGGTGAATCACTTGACATTAAACTGTTGAATCTATAAAACTGAAAACCTTGAAATGTAAGTCAATGTGCTGTATGCATAATCTGAAAAGTTCTACATAACCTACAGAATTCAAGACTTCTTTTACATCAGAAAAAGTCAACATTCAATGCTGTTCATTATGAATGTTCCTTTTTCTGTATTGTCTGTTGTGTTCACAAAGCAGAGCTAGCTTTGTGTGTCAAAAGCAGTACACTCTCTCTGGCCTTTGCAGGAGTGACTCAGCCTCTGTTGTCGGCAACAAGCATGCAGACAGAATTTGGCAACATGCGCCCCATGTGCACCTGTGCACCTCTGACCGGATCACTATTTAGCAGGGCCAGAATAAAGCCCTGCAGGTGAAGTGGGAGGAGAGGAGAGCGTATTTGGAGCACAGGTTTTCAAATTTTGTCCTATGTGCCATGTGCCAGCATTGGAGGTCGAAGCGTGCTCGTGTCCTTTCGCTGGCACCGATTTCACATGTCTAATGCAAAGAGCCCAAACCGAGCAGCACTCCCCCTCTCGCATCCCTGTTTAAGTGCGGGATCAAAGATGACCAGACAGACGCTCACTCTCCCTCCAGCCCGGTCTCTGATGGAGCGGTCATTTCACGGCACCTGCTCCTCCCAGCATCCTCCGCCTCCATGACAACCAGCCGCACAATCGGAACAATCTGCTCGGCGCCTGTGACGCCATGTCTCCATAGCAACGGCACTCTGCTCATCCCGATGGCTCTCCTGGAATAAAAAAAAAAACCTGAAGCTCCAAATGTGGCTCAAACATCCTGACAGATCTTCGCAATTTCGATAAGAGAGCAAAGAGACCGGCACTTGATGTTCAATCAAGGCAAAGCCATTCAGAAAGCACTCCAGACAGATGGAGGTTACAGCCGTCCCAAAGCCCTGTCTGGAATATTCTGCAGGATAGGCTCCCCGTGCCTTGGTATTGTCGGCGATGACATAACGTTTTAAATGTGGGCCAGAAGAAGTGGCGCTCGATACTCGCATTTTCGAGCTTGTTATACATCAATGCGGATTTAATTCATTAATCCATCCTCTCATTGACTGGGGGGTGGGTTTGGCTAATTATGCACAAAAGACACATCTATCAGAGTCTCCTTTGTTTGTCGGAGCACTTTATCCCGCAGGGAGAGGCGAATAACAGAAATCTCCGACATGCACGACTCCCGGGGGAGCTGCTGTGCGTCCCGCAGAGGCGACTTCTTGGTGAAGGACTAGCCTGTTAATCAATAAAAGAGGGTCTTGATCGCTAACAGATGAATCAATTAATCACCCTGGCTCGTATCTCGACTGCAACGGGAGACTGAAGTTAATCATTTTAAGAACACACGACCCGAGGCTAACGAATAACAAAAAAGAGCACACTAGGCTTTTAAGTGCTGGCCAGATAAACATGCACAATAGAGTTGTGTGCGTCTGCGCTTGTGAAGAGAGATCTCGCCCGCTGCATGGGGCGTCTGTGGGTGAGAGATGCACACTGAGATGAGAGATAGAGGGAGGGCAGTGAGATGAGCTCAGCTCCCCGAGGCGCTCCTCCACCGCTGGAGAGGAAGGCCGTCCACTCTGGCTTTGAGGAGGCAGCTCTACAAAGCACCGGCACTCAGAGGGACGTTCACAGAGACAGGGCTGGTCAGAGTCCTGGGGCGCCGGCGCCGTGTGGAGCAGCCCTCCCGCAGAGGAAAAGAAAAGAATGCTTGGGGAAGGAAGGCATGCGGGGAATGGCTGTAATGGAGCCATGAGGAAGATGGAGATTTGGAAGTGGTGGAGATGGCGGAAAAAAAATTGTAGGAGCAACAAAAATAGATTCAAAGGAAACAAATTTGAATGATTTGTCTTGATGTCCAACACACCGTTTCCAACAACAACAACAAAAAAAAACGTTTGATGTGTTTTGACCATTCATTTAAATTAAACAGCACTCAAAAACATGAAAATGCTTTAAAAAAGGTTTTGAAATTTTGCAAAAATGGGTTTGAAATTACATGTTCATTTAGGCATGTGTGATTTCTTGACAGCCAAAACAGCAACAGGCTACAGAACTGCACTTGCTGTGCAATGTTTCAAAAGTATCGCATTTCCATTTTATCCAAACATCTTACAAGTGAGGATAAAAGAAGCACTTCAAATCATCAAAGATTTGCAGTAGAGCTGTAATCGGGCCATAAAAGTTAGGCCCGATAGGGATCGAGCCCGACAGAATTCGGCCCAAGCCCGACAAGTACATTTTGATTGACAGCTTTTTAAAAGCTCAAACCTGTTTACAGACCGACATTATTCAAATGTGCACATGCGCACAGCTCATTTGCCTTTTTTCAAGAATGAGTCGTTTACATGTGTTTTAACATAATTTATTCATAACA
The DNA here is from genome assembly GCA_903798195.1 of Danio kyathit. Lineage (NCBI taxonomy): Eukaryota > Metazoa > Chordata > Actinopteri > Cypriniformes > Danionidae > Danio > Danio kyathit. The sequence goes on along the minus strand of LR812521.1, from coordinate 59,299,200 downwards.
AACGTAGGCTATAGGCCACTTAGAAGTTGGAACTGAGAAATAAAATAAGTCCTCTGTAACTTTGTAACATCTCAGCACTCTAATGGCCCATTTCCACTGAGTGGTACAGTACGGTACGGTACAGTTCGGTTCGCTTTTATGTCTGTTTCCACTGTCAAAGGGTATCTAAAAGTGAACCGTACCATACCACTGTTTTGGTCACCCTTTGCAAAGGGTACCAAGCAGGCCTAAGGGTACCATAAGCTACCATAAGGCGGAGCAAGACATGCAGCTGAACGCTATTGGTTTACAGAGACATTGCACAGTAATAATATATACATTTAATAACCCATATGGTCGACCCAAGCTCAAACAAACATTGTTGTTGTTTTGATGAACCAAGCCAAGCCAAGAAGAACAAAATCTGCTGTGTCCTGTTGTTGTTTTATGAGCCCGTCTAAAGTGCGAGCGGTTTCACTTTCTCCAGAGAGCTCACGGCGCGTCTATATTTAAAATAACAAACTTCTTGAGCTCATATTTATAAGGTGCGTGTAATTATTGAAGCGCTCTGATATCCGATCCTTTTAGAAAGGGACAAAAGCGAAAGTGAAGCGCAAAGAAAAAAAAAAACAAAGAAGAAGCCGGAAAAAACAGCAGCAAAGGATGCTTTCTGCAACACAAAACATGAACAAACTGCCATGTTTAATTATTACCATCGCCTTTTGGACTATTATGAACTCGGAATGACAGAATTACTTTCTAACAAGAGGTTACATGTGCTGCTGAAGATTAAAGACACAGATGAGAGGTTTGCACAGACTGTGGGCTATATATCATGTTGTTTTTGAACCCAAATAAGGACTAAATGTATGCTGTGTGTAGTATTTCTGTAATTGATAACATATTGGAGACTGCAAGGATCTGTATGTTTTCATATATGTTGAATTTATTTATTTATTTTATATAATCACAGATTTGCAGTTATAATCAAATCATGTTTATAGAAAAGTTAGTAATGAACATTTATACACAAGCATTTATGTGTATAAAGTATCTGTTTTGTGAGAAGTGCTTCTCATATGATATGTGAACGACCCGTACGGCTTTACTGTGACATTTCCTCGAGTAAAAATTAAGTTGTCTGAAACTTTCTGTCGTACACCACGCCCACCAAAAAGGTACTCTTTTGGCAGTGGAAACACAAGCCTGATAAAGGTGACCCGTACCGACCCGTACCATACCATACTGTACCTTTCAGTGGAAACGGGCCATAAATAGGCCTAGGTACATACACTTAGCCTACAAATTGGCCAACACACCAATAAAAATAAGTTCTTTCTAACAAATGAACTTAAAATAAATTCTAAATTATGATGAGTATTTGGCAATAACGAAATTAAGATAAAGGCTCTGAATCCCCTGTAGATGGCTTGAGCGTGGTCCTGCGCTTACTAAAGGTGCGTCCAGCAGCACTGAACCCTTTCCGGCTTAGTCCCTATATTAATCAGGTGTCGCCACAGCGGAATGAACTGCCAACTTATCCAGCATATGTTTTACAGAGCGGATGCCCTTCCAGCCACAACCCAACAATGCGAAACACTCATTCACACACATAAACTACGGCCAATTTAGCTTATTCAATTCTCCTGTATCGCATGTTTTTGGACTGTGGGAGAAAACGGAGCACCCGGAGGAAACCCACGCGAACACGAGGAGAACATGCAAACTCCACACAGAAATGCCAACTGACCCAGCCGGGGCTCAGATGTAATAATTATGTTCAAATTAAAGTTTTTAGACCCTCACAGTACAAAACATGATTAATTAATACAATTTATAGGTATCATTTATACTTCTAGTTAAATCCATTGGTTAAATCCACCCCTGATGATCTAATCTGATTCAATGGTCTTTGCTAAGCTAAAAATATTCCCGCCAAATCTAAAGATAGGCTGAATGGATTCAAAAATTGTAAAACACAACTGTTGGGGACTTGTGTAGTGAGCCTATTTCCCAAAAAAGTGGAGCGTTTCTTCCGTATAATGGGCTATATTTTTCATTAAAAGAACAACAGTGTCTGAAATGTTTATCTTCAGATTCCTCAGGAGAAATTAAAAGACACAAATGAAACATGACGCTCATCATGCTTGAGGCCAATGAAAAACCAGTTGTCCACTACTGGCTAAAATGGAGTTCTGCTTTCTTCATTCACTTGTCTGCCCGACTGAGCCTTTTTTTTCTCTCTCTCTCTCTCTCTCTCTCTCTCTCTCTCTCTCTCTCTCTCTCTCTCTCTCTCTCTCTCTCTCTCTCTCTCTCAGGGCTTTTGTCTCCATTTCTGTTATCTGATGGAGTTTGTGTTTCTTGCCACTCTCACCATTGGCTTGATTAGCTGAGGTCTATAGTGGTGCCTTACATTTGAATTACATTCCGCAACACTGACATTGCTATTGACCTGGATTTAAGCAAACATTGAACTGACTTTATCAGAAAAAGGACATTTCTGCCGATTGTTTATTGCTGCAGTGAACACTCACATTCCTTCTGGGTGTGAGTGATCTCCGTAAAGCCTCATCGACAATCTGCATAGCGCAAAACGCTCCAGGAAAGGTTACTAGACTTGACATACAGTACTTTATTGCAATACGTTGTTATTTCATTGCTTGATAATAATAAATAGAGGTTTTGGCTCCTCATTTACAGTAGATATCAGCTCTGCTATAATGATGATATTTTAATATTCTGAGATTGAATATTCTTGAATAATCTTAGTTATGTCTCACGTAAGGAGCAGCTTTGTCTTAAAGGGATAGTTCACACAAAAATCTTAATGTACTCATTATTTACTTACCCTCTGGTGGTTATAAATCTTTATGAATTTCTTTCTTTGGGTTAGCACAAAAGAAGATATTTTGAAGGAAGCTGAAAACCTATTTCTAGCTCTCTTTAGGATATATTTTGTAAAATATAACAAAACTTTTTAGGGTATATTGGACTAAACTTTCTTGTGATTTAGGGCTGTCAGAAGTGAAAGTATTGGGAAAACTAGGCGCTGTCTTTCGGATGAGACGTTAAACTGAGGTCCTGACTTTCTGTGGTCATTAAAAATGCCATGGGACTTTTTGTAAAGAGTAGGGGTGTAACCTTGGTGTCCTGACCACTCAATCGGCACTAACCCAGCATGGCCTCCTAATCGTCCCCATCCACCGAATTGGCTCTATCACTGTCTCTTCATCCACCAATAGCTGGTGTGTGGTGAGTGCACTGGCGCCGTTGTCCTGTGGCTGCTGTCGCATCATCCAAGTGGATGTTACACACTGGTGGTGGTGTGGAGAGACTCCCCTCATGATTGTGAAGCGCTTTGGGTGTAAGGCCATACACAACAAATGTGCTATATAAATACACATTACATTACATTACACCTGAATGGGATACAATCTAACCAAAGCTGCCTACTCTGAAGTCTCATTCTCTAGAACAGGGGTGCCCACACTTTTTTGTATGAAGGGCCAAAATAAACAAATATTATGAGCCATGGGCCAAAGGTAAATATACCAAACTACTGTATAGTACAAATCACATCCGAATTTTCCGCAAGCGGAGATGATCGGAACTCCACTGAGCTCTCAGACTACTCTCCATTGGAAATGGATTACTTCTGGTCTGTCACTTGTTATTTGTTGGTGCAGTGGAAAGGCGGCTTTATAATTAATAGTTTGTTAATAGTGAGAATTGTACCTTAAAATAAAGTGTGACCTAACTAATATACTGTAGCTCGGTCCTGTCTAAGCAGTCCTAATTAAATAATTAAAAATCAAGGCATGATCATATTTTATTTTGGTAAAATAAGCGTAATCTAAAGGTCTTTGCCTTTCATATTAGCCTCTTTTGATACCAAGTGATCAATTAGAAGTCAAGATATTATTTGTCGTTCCTAAAACTTGGATAGCCAGTGAGACTCTTGTCAGATAGTGTATATGCAAAATCCAAACATGGACTTGCATTTCACATACTGTACAGTATGTAGTTTGCATATATTGCCATACTGTATATCAGACTTCCACGTGGGTAAAGATACGTAACTAAACCACATGTTAATTCAAGTTGCCCTTTCATAATACAGAACATTTAAGGAAATCACAATTATACATTTTATTAAAGTACCAACATTAATTGAGATGTTTCCCCACAAATACCACAGGAAAAAATAGAAATAGATTTAAGCAAAGCAACTATGGCCATGCAACTGTAGAGAGTGAACATTAAATTAATAAATAAATAGTCTTGGAAAAATCTGACCACAGCTTTGAAACTTACAGACAATGTTAAAAGAATCTGAGAAGCAGAACACACACAAAAAAAGCATCTATTTGCTCTAGTCTTTCTAATCTGCACTTCAGATCACATTTCTTTTTTGCCATTCCTATGGGACAGATGAAAGTTAAGAGGAACATGAATGTGGGAAGAGGAAGCACAGAGCAGAAAGAATGTGCGAATTGGAGGTTAGGAGGTAGGGAGGGGTGAATCGCAGGTTGCTCTTTAATTAAAATGTTTTTCAATTAATTTTACAATTAGGGGCTGCTCGTTTTCTTTGGCACACCGAAGTGATGACATTGTTTACACGGTCATTAAAACAATGATGACAGATTGTCAGTCCTATGGGACCATCACAGACAGGCGATATCACCTGTCCTGACACATCACACTTGACAAGTGTATAGCACTGGCCTATATAAATACAAGCATTATGTCTGGAAATGTTTTATTAGTTTTTTAAATTTTTTTGTGTGTTTTGCACTTGAAAAGAATGAACATGGTATTTAAAAAGTAATTAAAACAATAAAAACTACACTGTTCATTCATTTTACTTCAGTTTAGTGTCTTATTTATCAGGGGTTGGCACAGCGGAATGAACCGCCAACTTATCCAGCATATGTTTTACGCAGTGGATGCCCATCCAGTCGCAACCCAGCACTGGGAAACATCCATACACACTTGCATTCACACGCAGACACTACTGCCAATTTAGCTTATTCTATTCACCTACACCGCATATATATATATATATACAGTATATATATATATATATATATATATATATATATATATATATATATATATATATATATATATATATATATTCATTCATTCATTTTCTTGTCGGCTTTGTCCCTTGCGGGGTCGCCACAGCGGAATGAACCGCCAACTTATCCAGCACGATTTTACGCAGCGGATGCCCTTCCAGCCGCAACCCATCTCTGGGAACTTCCACACACACATTCACTATGGACAATTTTAACTTACCCAATTCACCTGTACTGCATGTCTTTGGACTGTGGGGGAAACCGGAGCACCCGGAGGAAACCCACGCAAACCCATGGAGAACATGCAAACTCCACACAGAAACGCCAACTGACCCAGCCCAGCCGAGGTTCGAACCTGCGACGTTCTTGCTGTGAGGCAACAGCACTACCTACTGCGCCACTGGGTTGCCCTATATATATATATATATATAATAAAATCCCTACAAATAAGCCTGGAAAAATCCATCGAATTACACAAATTTAATATAATTTAATACAAATAAATTACAACTTAAAAGTACCAAAAAATAACTAAATAAATAAACTGAAAATTTTAAAATAACTATTACAAATGTACTAAAACTGAAACAAAAATTTTAATGGAAATTAAAAATACAAAGCTTGTTCAAAATATAATTAAATACTATAACAGTAAATAAATCATACCAAAATAATTCACAACTGATTAGAGAACATTTTTACTCAGGAAATATTTCAAGGGAAACAATTGAAAAGGTGTCTTCTTAAGCAATTTTAGAATATGTATCTTTAATCAAACTAAAAGATTAGAAATGACTCTTTTCAGTGTTGTTGCTATTAGTATTTTTTTATCTTTGTTTTGTACACAGTATGTTTGTTAAGAAACTGATATGATTGTATGTTATATATTGTATATTTAGAATAGGTTTAGCCATGTGTCACAATCACCAGCGATCTAACCCTCATAGATCGCTGGAGAACATTCACATTCACACGGACTACAACTCTGTCTTCATATGAACTACAAGTCCCGTCACGCACCACTCACACACCTGCTCCACGCCTCCTTTGGTTACACTCACACAGCTAAAGCAGCTCATGTACTGATTACACTCACATATATACTGTACGGCTCACTTTGACACTCTCATTGCTTAGTTTTGTTTGGTTAAAACCCTGTAAAATTACAAAGCGTTCCCTGGTATATAGTTTCCACGTGTTCTGACCCATGCTTTGTTTCGTCATTCACCCTGTCTCCCACCTGTATCGACTATCTGTGTCCCGTTTGTGCCTGTTTTTGATCATTGCCTTCTGACTATGTTTCTTAATAAAACCGGCATAAGGCTCCTCACTCTGTTGACACTCGACTTGTGGTTACACCATGAATATAGCCAATGCTGCTGATATGGCATTAAAACATAAATAAATAAATTACAATTTACCACATATTCAAGTAAAAAATCATAAAACTGGCACAATTAGGGCATCTATTAGCCAAATTAAAACCACAATAAATTCCTTCCAGCATTTCCATTTCAGATATATAAATATAAGCCTTATATGCAAGCCTTAGGGATCAATTTACACAGAAATGATGGTCACTTTTGTAAATAAGTGTGTGGAAGATTTCTTTAAGGCACACATGCAGGAAATCATGCTCTCCCATGTACACACACTTACCGAGTAGCACATACAATCCGTTGGCGCCTGACTGATACACTGTTGTCATGGCAACCACATTAGGTAAGGACACTGCAACAACACTGAAATCCCCCCCCCCAACCCAAATAACCTTTCTTTTAGTGTGACCATCTGAAACCATTTCTTTTTTTCTCCTCTCCCTTGATTCTCCTTTCCCGCTTTTTTCCCGCAGTCTCTTTGCAACAAGTGAACTCTACTCTTCCATTAATACTCTTTATGATCATTTATTCGCCACCCCCTCTGTAAATACATGTGAAATTGCATCATTTATCTTCCTATCTCAGCCATCCGCTGCCCTTGACTGTAACAGGTTCTGTCGTTCCCTCCCACAAATGTCCCACAATTGCCCCACGTTTCCATCCCTTTCGGTGTGGAGCATGTTGCCGCAGACGGCAGCCTGTGCCCTGTCTAATTAAAGAGGAGATTTGCAGGGTGAGCCAATGTGAGGGCAGACGGAGAGGATAGGTTTAATAAGCCCCATGGAGCAGCGCTGGGGGACAAGCCGCCAGTCATCGCCCACCCCAGAGCGCCCACACCAATAAACATATGAACTCCCACAGGATAGACACACCTGTGCTCTTCTGCAGCCACGAGATCTAGTGATCAGAGCAGTTTGCTAATGCACTGAACACACACATACACGCAAACACTTCTCACTTCTCACACTGTATTCAAATCAGCTTGAGGGATTTAAAGGGGGCCTATGATGCCCCTTTTTGGAATATGATAATTAAGTCCCTAGAGTTTATGTGTGAAGTTTTAGCTCAAAGTATTACACAAATATTTTTTTCCCTTTTTTAATTCTTTGAAACTGCCCCTTTTAGGCTTTGACTAAAATTGTGTCATTGTGGTGGCTGTCACTTTAAATTCAAATGAGATTGTGCTCCCTGATTGAACTGATTCAAAACAGGACTAACGTTATCTGTGTTAAAAACTGAAAATGTCAAAAAAAAGTGGTTCAGAAGATATCTATAATGCTGCATTCACACAAGATGGGGCATGTGTGAATAAATCACGATATTCGTGCATAAATAGATCCGTAAACATTTAGAGTTTACTTGCTTCACATCAAATTCACAATAGATGCGGATTCGCATCATGAGCAGGGCTTCTGTGACTCTAGCTTTGTTGCTAAATGGCTAACATGGATTTTATTGAAATAGTAGCTGTGCTTTAGGAAGTTGAAAAACAGCGTATACCGTTCGGCACCGTGTCTGAGTCCACTTGATTCTTTTAGGGGTGCACCAAGCTCTGTGAGTTCATAAACTCCTTCAGAAACTATACCTGGATGATGGAGGCTTTCAGTGGTGCTTCAGACTGAGCCGAGCCCAGTTTGATAAACTGTTGTCCGGTGTCGGCAAGAGGATTTCTCCATGGGACACCAACAACAGGCAATATGTCATAATCACTCCCCTACAAGAGCAAGCTTTTGATTGGTTAACGTGGCGCGAATGTCCGCTGAAGTTCAGATTTTCCAGTTCGAGTGAATCGCATCATTTGTGCCGCCTCATTTGTGCTGCCTCATTTGTGCAAATCATGCCTCAGGATGTCAATTTGTGTCTTTGCATTGACATGACCTCCTAGGGCCAGAGTGTCCACATACGTGGACAGCACATTTTTAGCTCTTAAGTGGCTATTTAAAATACTTTGATTGTCTTATATTTTGTTACAGACATACAGTGTCTGTTTTGCAGCATATTAAATGTCCCAAACCCTATTTTTAACTGACCAAAATGTGTAAAAAATGTTGTTTTTACTCTCTGATAGTCAAAGCAAGTTCAAAAAATATTATTCTATGTTAAATATGCATAAAAGAAAATTCAGGAAAAAGTGTTTTATGTAAATTCAGACCATGAGTCCACATATATGGACATCATTTTTCTCTACAAGTACATTATATCAAAAGATGATACTTAGATTTTTATTCTAATTAGGTTCCAATAAGCCCACATAACAAAGAGAAATAAAAAATGCATGTAAAAAAAAACACCTTGGGCCTTTTAACATGTAAATCACTCACGCTTGACGCTTTATTCAACGCTTTTGTTCACAATGCCACTTAGTCACTGACATTAAATGGTGTGAAAACTCTAATGGTGGATGGCTGCTTCTCACTCAGGGCTGTTTATGCTAATGAGGGAAAGATTATCACTAATGGGTGGGGCTTCCCCCCTCGGATGACACATACAAAGGCCGGGATAATGTCAAAGTGTTTCTGCAGACTGTTTTTAAGAAGTGCAACAATTAAAAAATAAATTTTAATTATTTTTTTATCATTAGAGGCTGGCTATATTCACACAAGGTTGCCTCACAACTGTGTTTAAACCTCTTATATAAGTTATTTTGTATAATAGGTCTCCTTTAAACAAATTGAACTGCATTCTGTTGATCAAACAGAGATCATTGGTAAGATCACAGCATCAATTCCCAGGTAAAACAAGAGTGGATGGGTTTTTATTTGCTTTAACTTTACTAAATGATAATTAAAAATGACCAAAACCATATACGCATAAGTTTACTTACTATTTGGATTTAAGTCAGCAAATATGTATAATAATAATAATAATAATAATAATAATAATAATAATAATAATAATAATAATAATTCCTTACATTTATATAGTGCTTTTCTGGCCACTCAAAGGGCTTTACAAATTAGGGGAATCTCCCAATCCTCCACCACTGTGCAGCATCCACCTGGATGACGCGACAGCTGCCATATTGCACCAGAACACACACCACACACCAGCTGATTGGTGGAGAGGAGACAGAGTGATAAAGCCAATTATGATATGGGGATGGTTAGGAGCCATGGTAGACAGAGGCCAGGATGCCGGGGTTAAACCCCTACTATTTTTTGAAGAACATTTTAACGACCACAGAGAGTCAGGACCTCGGTTTAAAATCTCATCCAAAAGACAGCACTCACTGAGCAGTATACAGTCCCCATCAATATACTGGGCATTAGGTCCCACACAGACCACAGGTTGAGTGCCCCCTGCTGGTCTCACTAACAACACTTCCAGCAGCAACCTAGTTTTCCCATGTGGTCTCCCATTCAGGTATTGACCAGGCGTAGCCCTGCTTAGCTTCAGTGGGCAACCATGTGAGAGTTCCAGATCTAGCTGCCAGCTGCTGGCCGAAGCATTCCAGAATTGTTAGTACATTTCCTTATAAACTGCAATGATATCCAACAAATGTATAATTTGAGACCAAGATAAAGGGGGTTGCCTTCATTTTTGGGACATTATACCCCAATTCGCGGGCATAAGGGAGCCACTATGAACATGCAGGAGACAGCTTCCCACTTGAGAGAATTGAGATGTCTGGGTTTTCAGAAAACTGTGCTGGTGATAGTTGGAGCTGAATTCTCCAGCATATTGTCCCCATAGGAGCATGGCTGCTCACCCCTGGTTGTTTAAGAAATAAATACTTACACACTCCATCACTTAGGGATATAAGAACTGTTGCCAAATGTATAACAAGGCACAAACATTAATTACTGCAATAAAGATTTTACCCCAGACTCTAGAGTATTTGTTTACTTAAATTATTACTTTTTTTATTTGGCTGAGAACAGCATAATAAGTGAAATGGTTTCTAAATTAGAAACAAATGCATGGCGGGACCTGATTTTGCCAAGTGGGAACTGGTTGGAAGGGTGAGTGGTTGTGGTTTTTCTATTGGTTGACCTTATGCGAGGGATAGGGTGACCCCGCCTTTATGCCAATAAACAAGTCATCAATTGCTTTTAAACTTTTACAATTTTTACCATTAGCATCACTTTGTAATCTACCAAAAACAAGTTTAACCCATGCAAATATCAATGGATAACCACTAAAAAGGATGTTGGAATACAACATTTTAGGAAGGTTTTACTTAAACCTATTTTCCATTAACAGCTGATTGTTACTGTACATAAAATATGAAGACAATCTCTAGAAATGATGCTAAGAAAGTGTATTAGCAGTTGCTTCCAATGTAAACAGTTGTATTCAAAGCAACTTGAATTCATGGAATGTGTTCTATCTTTGACCTGGTTGTTGTAAATGCCATGCTCTATTAGCTGACCTACATACATAAAGATCAACCTTAGGTCCTGACCAGCTGGTAGTGCACCAGATCAAATGCAGACCTGCTTTTGCTATAATTGATCAGCTCGTACCACCTAAAAACAATGTAAAAATGGCTACAAATATAATCTGTATTTAGATAGATCTTTCAGCGGGGAATAAACAATCATGTTAAGAAATGTTGTTCTGCTGTAGAGCAGGAATTCAAGACACAAAGTGCTGTGGTGATCCTGTGGGGATGTGGGTTTGAATCTTGTTTCCTGTCAACCTTCACTATCCTTTGAAACAAAGGCATTAAAAAGACTCGAAATAAGTTTAAAGTGGAATTTCTGCACCACTGGAGTATCATAATACAATTGGGTAAAAACACAATTTCAAACAGTGTTCTCCAAGTCTTCCATTAATCCAGCAAAGCAGTCCCACTGCCTACATATGCTATCACAACTGCTACTAAATCCAGAAGATGAAATTAGAAGTTTGTAACAAATGCTTGAACACAATATATATATATATATATATATATATATATATATATATATATATATATATATATATATATATATATATATATATATATATATTTGTCTAGAATCATTCATTTTACTCATTTCCTTGGGAAATTTGATTAAAGGTATTTCTATTAAAGATGTACAACATAATAAAATGCCAAAATCATAATAACACAATAACGCCATCCAAAACATCAACAGATATGGCTACTGAGAATGCGCGAGTGATCTAAAGCGGTGTTGCGCATCACTGCAGTAAACTGCGGCACAGCACAATATGGTCTAACACAAGAAATACATGGCCAGCAGGGGGCAGTTATGTAACATAGTGAGCATAGTGAACTGATATACTGTAGCAGCCAGAGCACGTGAGCGGAGCTAAGCAATGTGATGCTCAGCTAAGCATTCTGCTCCATGGTCGTGCGCTTGCTCGCCAGTAAACCAATACCGCTCAGATCCCGCGCCGACATAAATTTCTCTAGTAGGCTAACTCAATTTTTTTTTGTAACTAAAATATCTTAAATAGCACTTCGATAAAATAAGTTTTATTTCTTTTAATAATATTTGAATAGGCCTAAGTGATCAACTGTGTACTTTTTAGCCTATTTATTTAGGCAGCTGTGTGTGTTATCTTATATTATAGTTTAACTGACTGTTAGCCTATTTTAAACTAGGAGCTCTGAACATAATTTGAATTACAAATTCGCTTCCACGACCACATCTTATTAATGTATATCCTTGTTTTAATTAAAGTTATACTTTAAAATTTGATTATGAAATGGAATAATTCATTTTGAGATCAACCGCAACTTTACGTAGGAGTGCGGTCCCCCCGCCCACCAATATTGATTGACAGGTGCGCATTACCATATGCTCAGTTTGTTTTCACGTCCGCCATTTTCAGCGTGTGAGTCAAAGCGACGTCACCAAAGAAACACCCTTGCTCTATTTTTAGATGTAAGGCTCATTGGGCTCAACATTCACCACGTTATCACTCTCCTCGCCGCCAGTGTTTGTGAGTTTTGGTGGGTTTGCATACATGCGTACTTTTCATTGCGTCTTCCTTAAACTTCAGCGGTTTGCATTTCCCGCGGTCACAGAAGCTCCCTGTCATCTTAACTAGGTGCAGCTGGAAAGTGCGAGCGCATTGCCTCACGTGCGCGTCTCTCCATTGGAATTAACGAACTAACGACGCGCAACGCCATGCATTTCGCGGTGTCGAGGAGGAAAGTGAGTACCGGGAGAGAGGGGGTGCGTGTCGCTGATGAAAGTGAGGACCAGGGGGGTTCGCTCACTATTCTGCCTTACTATTTATTTTAAATAACATGCGAATGTGCGTGTCTGGTGTGCCGTGTCGTGGCTCTGAGCGGCGCATGTATGGCGCCCTTTAGTTATAGTCTCAAGCAGGTTGTACACCAGAAGCGCCGCTCGACGACACGCAACGGCATGCATTTCTGAATTGTAAACATAAGTTTCTATCGGGACACACACTGGCGCCACAAGTCTCGGTGCACAAGCTCAAAGCTTTAAACTAGCACACAATTGGCTGTAAAACTATACAAAGACACAAATGATTTTGTAGTCTCTGCTTGGTCTGTGCCCGAGTCGTACATGTACAGCTGAATGCTTGTCCTCTCACTCATGTTGCTTCTCTCTGTCTGTTGCCTTAGGGAGCTCTTGGCTCCGCCCCCTTGTTAAGTTGGACGGGAAGTCGAAACTAATTTTCATGAGAAGCAACACGCCCCTAAAACAGCGAACTGTGTACACGCCCCCAAAATGGCACTTTTTAACACATCATAATAAAAAAATCTGAATTGTGTTTTGAACTGAACCTAAACTGGCACACTCAGAAGAACCATAATATTAATATTACATCTTAAAAAAGGGGTAAAATAGGTGCCCTTTATTAAATGGACTAAGCCGATAAGAAAATGAACGAATAATAAAATATGTATACAGTTTGCACTAAATAAATGATACAAGTGGTTTAACTATTGAAAATAATAATAATAATAATAATAATCATAAGCGTGTTTTTAAGAAATGCATAATCACTGACCTAAGTTGCTAATGACATAACCATAGCTGAATAACAATAACTGAAACCTGATTTTTACAACAATCTCTGGCATGGGGCTGAGACGCAATAACAAACAAAAGAGTGCACACGTCACCTTCAAATAAAACAATGAATAGCTCGCATGCTGTCAGAGCAGTGGGCGCAACGCTGTATGAAGACAAAGTAATTTACTCAAGCTGTTTTATTTTGACGGGACTCACGCATGGCAGTAGCACCTGACTTCCTCTGACTGTTAACTCCTGCTCGGGCCTGTATGCTAACGGTAAGCCTGGCCCTCTGAGATAACGTGCTAGAGAGAGAAGGGTTGGGGAGAGGGACGTGGGAGAGAAATTGAGGCCCTGGGCTAATATACGGCCTACATGTGGAGAAAGGAGTGACAGAAAGGGAACCAAGGGAGAGGAAGAGAGAAAATAGAATAGGTGGGATAGATGGAGGAAGTGGGGATAAAACGGAGGAGAGGAAGAGGAGGAGAGGGCATTGGAGAGAGACCCAGGCATCTGCTGTCTTTCCGCTATGGATGTGAATACAGCCGGTGGCATACAGACACAGAGATGCATATTAGAGCTGCTCTGCCTGCAAGCCAATTCGCATTTGCCACTCGGGGCTTTGGTGCACTATTAGAGAAAGAGAGAGAGAGATACTCTGTGTGTGTGTGTACTCACATGAAAGGATGGGGGTATTTGGATGCCAGAGGTTTTGTGCGCGTGAGCGCCACAGCGGCAAGCACGTTAGCATGCGTACAAGCTAGCTGACTTTCATTTCCTGTCTCTGATTTCAGTGTGTGCATCAGCGTGTCCCTATTAGTGAAACGAAAGAACAAGGCTCAATGAGACAACAGAGAGAGGGGACAAAGAGCGAGAGTTTATATTTAGCCGTGTGGGTGACCGTCTGGAGGCTTTTCTCAGCTCCGATGAGGAATTAAACACCTCGCAAATTTAGACAGGGTGCATTGTGGGCATTTTAACCCGGCGTATTAACCTGCTGTTCATTTTTATTAGTCAATCTAGGTAAATATGCATGAGACAAGAGTTTTTAAACTGCTCATCGCTGGCTGCCTTTGTGGCATATGTCAAATTTCTGATTTGTTTTTAAGAATACATGTGTTGTAATAAATTATGTTTTTATGCGCTTCATATTCTGCTGCAGTACAGTAGGAAGAGTTAAAATGATCATCAGATAACATGCCACAGATCTTGAAATGAAAAGGAAAAAATATTATTATTATTAGTAGTAGTAGCAGTAGTAGTACAAGTAGTTGTAATAGTAGTAGTAGTAGTAGTAGTAGTAATATTGTTGTTATTATTATTATTATTATTATTATTATTATTAGTAGTAGTAGTAGTAGTAGTAGTAGTAATAGTGGTAGTAGTTGTAGTAGTCATATTGGTAGTAGACGTGGTAGTAGTAGTAGTAGTGATAGTTGTAATATTGTTATTTTTCTTCTTATTATTATTATGATTATGATTATGATTTTGATTATGATTATGATTATGATTATTATTATTATTATTAGTAGTAGTAGTAGTAGTAGTAGTAGCAGTAGTAGTAATAGTAGTAGTAGTGGTAGTAGTAGAGCAGAAGTAATAGTAGTAGTAATAGTGGTAGTAGTGGTAGTAGTAGTAGTAGTAGTAGTAGTAGTAGTAGGAGTAGCAGCAGTAGTAGTAATAGTAGTAGTAGTGGTAGTAGTAGAGTAGAAGTAATAGTAGTAGTAATAGTGGTAGTAGTGGTAGTAATAGTTATAGTATTATTATTATTATTATTATTATTATTATTATTAGTAGTAGTAGTAGTAGTAGTAGTAGTAGTAGTAGTAGTAGTAGGGACTGTTAAGGGACTGTTTCATATTGTTTTATTACCAGTGGTGTAAAGTAACTAATTACAAATACTGAAATTACTGTAATTGAGTAGTTTTTTCTCAGGAATCGTAATTTACTGAGTAGTTTTAAAAGTGTGTAATTTTACTTCCCCTTGACTACCATTTAGTGCAGTATCGGTACTTTTACTCCACTATTTTCCTTCTACCTGCAGTCACTACTTTATTTTTTCTTGTCTATGGACACTAGAAAAATCAGTCCTTTGATTCCTGTCCAATCAAATCACACATAGAAGGTAAATCACATCATAATGAACTACCTGAAGACATGGGCGATTTATAATTTCAGCAAAAAGGTTTGGAAGCATTAAAAGTGTTCAAGAAGATATACAAAATCTTTACACACATTGACACAGAGACTGTTTAGATGCATGTCACTGATGAGAAGATGACGAATGTTTACTGTATGATGACCGAAATGACCTTAAACACCCAGCTCAAGACGTCAACATGACGTCAGATTGATGCGGTACCCTAATGTCATGGGGACTTTGCATTTTGTTTGGAAATGAAAATCGGTTGACGTCAGAACTCAACGTCAGGCCAACGTCAATGTCCAACGTCCAACCTAAAATCAACCAAGTATCAACGTCTAATCATGATACAGCTTGACGTTGTGAGGACGTTACCACTATGATGTCCATCAGATGTTAGATTTTGGTTGCCATACCTGATGAATAAATGTCAGTATTTGATGCCATATATGACGTTGGTTTAAGATGTTGGCTTGACGTTAGATTTTGGTCACTTTCTAACAACCTAAATTCAACCAAATATCAACGTCATTTGACGTCGTTATTAGACTTAAAAATAAAGTTGTCCTTAGATGCTGGCTAGACGTTGAATTTTGGTCACCTGACATCACAACTTAAATCTAACCTAATATTTATGTCTTATGACGTTGTGTGCCTGCTGGGCAATAGCTAAATGCACTACAGAATGTTACGTTTACACACATCCACAAATGACATGTAAATGCATCAGCTTTTTACAGTGCAATACTCACTACTCACTACTCTTGAGTACTTTTAAAAGGGCTACTTTTTACTCATACTTTGAGTAACATTTACAACAGATACTTTTACTCTACTTGCACTACATTTTTAGGCAAGTAATGGTACTTTTACTTGAGTATGATTTTTCAGTACTCTTTCCACCACTGTTTATTACTCATTCTTACTTTTCAATGAACGTGAACTTTCATAGTTTTTCAAAGATGCAAACCCATTGCTGCACTTCTTTTGCCAACTTCAACAAGCCTAACACGTGTACTACTAATGACTTTTATGACACTTTATAAGCGGCAAAGGCGGTGTATTCAGCAAAAGATTTGGCCATGTGTTACTACATTCCGGACTCAAAACAACTCAAAACAATATAACTAAAGCAATCTCCATTGCACTGTACTGTATAATCTTCCTGTTAAGCATGCTCGGGATTGGATGGTAAAAATGCAGTGTCATTGCAAGCCACTGGGGAGAGTGGAGGGGGGAAAATTGCACCCGGGCTCAGGTCAAGGCAACAGTGCACTGTAAAAAAATCTGTATTTTTATGGTTTATTTCTGGCAGCTGGGGTGCCGGAAAAAAATAATGACCGTTAAATTACAGAAATGTACTGTAAAATAACAGAGGTTGAATTGCAGAAATTTACCAGAAATTTAAATTTAAGGAAATGTCTTTAATTGAATGTCTGTTATTTTACGGTAAATTTCTATAATTTCTCGGCCGTTATTTTACATTTTTTTGTAAAATTTTCAGCTGCCGGAAATAAACCATAAAATTATGGATTTTTTTACAGTGTGCCTAGTGTGAGCACACCATAAAACAGGTACTAGGACCCTGGGGTCTGCAGATACTGAATTATGCTGTGTATGCGTGGGTTTTCTCTGGGTGCTCTGGTTGAAACGTGGTACACTGTAGGTGAATTGAATTAACTTGAACACATTAAACATATGCCAGAATAATTGGTGGTTCATTCCACTGTGGTGACCCCTGAAAAGTAAGTTACTAAGCCATAGGATACTGAGTGAGTGAGCTTTTCAGCTACTGTACAGTATAGGTACAATGGTACAGTAACCCACAGTTTGGTAAAGTAAGTCATGACTCGGTAAACACTTGACAGATGTGCATGATCATTTGCAGCACCTCACACTTGACTCAGTGGTGGCTCAGTGGTTAGCACTGTCGCCTCACAGCAAGAAGGTTGCTGGTTTGAGTCCCAGTTGGGTCAGTTGGCATTTCTGTGTGGAGTTTGCATGTTCTCCTCATGTTCACTCCAGGTGCTCCGTTTTTTTCCGTAGGTGAATTGAACAAACTTAAATTGTCCGTAGTGTATGAGTGTGTGTGTGTGTGTGTGTGTGTGTGAATGAGTGTGTATTTGTGTTTCCCAGTGCTGGGTTGCGGCTGGAAGAGCATCCACTGCATAAAACATATGCTGGAATAGTTGGTGGTTGAATGAATGAACACATGAATGCCACATTTTCAGATGCCATGTCAAGATAAAAGTCTTTCAACTTTTACATGCAGCGTTCGTCAATGTCAGTACCAAAGCAGTGAACCAATCAGAAGCACCCGTAGGTGGCAAAAGGATTGTGAGCTTCTGTTTACAGTAGCAACTTATTATTCATTCATTCATTTTCTCTTCGGCTTAGTCCCTTTATTAATCTAGGGTCGCCACAGCGGAATGAACCGCCTACTTATTCAGCATATGTTTCATGCAGCGGATGCCCTTCCAGCTGCAACCCATCACTGGGAAACATCCATACACTTCCATTCACACACATACACTACGAACAATTTAGCTTACTCAATTCACCTGTATCGTATGGACTTGTAGGGGAAACCAGAGCACCTGAAGGAAACTCATGGAAACACGGGAAGAACATGCAAACTCCATACAGAAATGCCAACTGACCCAGCTGAGACTTGAACCAGCGACCTCCTTGCTGTAATGCGAGAGCACTATCCACTGCGCCACCATGCTGCCCAACTTGACATTATTTAAAAATGTCTCATGTGAAATAGGACCCCCAGTTGTTGCACTGCTGTGGTCTAATTTAGCTAAATCCAGTAATAAGTACATCTGGACTGACTGTTTGTGTCATCTGAGTACAAGCACATACATTTGCCACTACGCCCCTAATATAAAAGGGAGCCAAGCTACATTGGATGCAGGAGCAATGCTACATTCGGTCATCTAAATACTCTGGTACACAAGCAACACAATGTACTGCTTCTGTTTCTACATCCTCTAATGTTTTTAATAATTCAAAATGTGTGCCCTCCTTTATCAATGTCACACACAATAAGCATCAAATAATTTTCCAAAAACATTTGAAGTTAAACATTTTAATTACTCCCTATAAAAACATAATCGTAGGTCTATGAACATGACAGGTGTTGTTTTTCCAGGGTCACGAATATTGAGTTGTTATTTCCCAGAACAAAATGGAGGAACGGCAGAGAGAGATAAACAAAAAAAAAATGCCTGTGTGTGTGTGTTTGTAGGTATGAATATTTGAGAGTGTCGTGAGGTGGGCGGTGGCAGGATGTGATGAAACATGAGAGAGTGAGATGGAGAGGTTTGCCATGTGAATGGATGGAGGGTGGGCGGGGTCACGTGTGGGTGGAGAGGCGGGACTCTCCTGCAGCGGAGACAGATGCCACGCTGGTTAGACTTCATTTCCCACCGCCAAACAGCATGCCAACCTCCAGCGCGAGTGTGTGTGTGTGTGTGCGCGCGCGACTGCGTGAACATCACAATCCGTCAACCCGCATCAGTCAAGATGTGCAGTCACACTTTCCTGACGAATCCCACCCATCCTCCTGTGCCGCTTTGCTTTCTGTCTTTCACTGTTTTAGCTTGTTCTGAAACCTCTGCAGCAGGGTTCGCTCCCCACTGCAGCAAAAGAGAAAAGTCATGTGAGAAAGCGAGAGAAAGAGAGCGAGACGTGCGAGATGAAGAAAGAGCAGCGTGACATTTGGCTCTGTGTTGCATTATTGGCTGTGGCTGATGTGATCAGAAGAGATTACAGAAATACAATACTCACACAAATCACCTCTCCGCCTCTTCGTCTTACAGCTGTCTCTCTCACAGCCTCACGTGTGGGCCGCCCTGCCGCTATCATCACCGTTGGGACACTCATGGACTTCAGTGTTTACTTTTTTCATTGTGAATCGTCTCTACTAGTCATTAGCTATGTTTGAATCTACCTATTTGTATGCGCATTTTGGAATATCGTATTGGAAATGAGCATAAAAAAAAAATCTGAGTAGGATAAACATTTCAACCCAGGCTGATTCTGATTACGTACCCCTATATACATTTCTGGAGACAGCAAAATACGTCCCAGGAGCTACGTTTTTTTTTATTTGTTTTTGCGAAACCACCAGAGGCTGCTGTGTATGCTGTTTGAGATCTCAAATTTCTCTCGCAAGTACCGGTCGCGCCTGCCCGTCTTGCATAAATCTACTAGGAGCCACTGTCGACTGACTGACTGAACAACTAACTGATCCCCCCCCAGCCACCTCCTTCCCTAAACCCAACTGATAGTGTCTTAAAAAGCACCAATTGACCAGCGGCCACCGACTTCCCTACACCCACCGGACAGTGTTTTGAAAAGCAATGCAGAAAAAGAAAAGCCCCGTCATTTTTACCACGTTTTCAGATTTTACCACATTCTCACCCTGTTATTTACTTAGTTTATTTTTTGGCTTTTGTTTTTGTCTTACCTGCTTTCTGGAACCGTTTTTCACAAGATTTAAACCTCGTCATCGCAGTCAACTCCTCTCTGCATCTCAAGTCCACCGACATATGCTGCGAGCTACTGGACAAACTGGTAACAGCTGGAAAGCCTTTCATATGAAGGTAAGTTGTAAGCTGCTTGCGTGAAAAGGAATGGCGTCATACCACCCGTAGGGTTCGTTTTAAAGACAAAATGCAGCCATACGTACTTCTGGCGACATCATTCGCGATCTCCAGAAATGTATATAGGACTACGTTTTCAAAATGAGCCTATGTTGCTTACATCTCAAAACCTCTTGAGATTATGTGCTTCCAAAAATTGTTCTCATGCCTCTAAAAGCCACTGCATGTTAAATGCATTTTGTTTTCTAAGGCAGTGGTTCCCAAAGTAGGGGTTAAGACCCCTCATGGCGGTCTCAGAAAAAAATTCGGGGGTGTGGGGTGGGGTTTGATTGGTGACTTCCAACAATTAATTTTATGAAACTACTAGAATGAGCAAATTTGGCCATATGCTATTTTTTTTTCATTGGATTGTGACCCCTGGGGTCCCATTATGTTAGATTAAAGACACAGCAATGGGGTCAGATGCAACAGATTGATTTCATGGCACCAGGGTAATGACCTCCGAGTGGCTTTGTGCAAAATTTACAAAGACAGACTTGGGTCTATTAGTGTGTGTGTGTGTGTGTGTGTGTGTGTGTGTGTGTGTGTGTGTGTGTGTGTGTGTGTGTGTGTGTGTGTGTGTGTGTGTGTGTGTGTGTGTGTGTGTGTGTGTGTGTGTGTGTGTGAGCCGTTTTGCGTTTGCAAGGTTTGTATATTTATAACCACCTCAGAGTATATTGGGGATCGCGAGTCACTGGCACTGTTGTTTTGGGGGTCAACGGCTGAAAAGTTTGGGAACCCCTGTTCTAAGGCACATATAATGTATTATATATCAAAAAAGTCCCACCATAGCTTCTCCTACCACAGCAAATTTCATTTTTTATTTTTGATATTTGGTCTTTTACCAAGTGCCGAATTTGTTCTCTTTGACTCATTGGATGGAAACTGTGCTTTATTCACAGGTGCGATATTCCATATTTCAATCTAATTCACATCATTAGAAGAAACATAGCTTACCATGCAACCGCAGACTTATTCTGGCCAAGATGTGCCCAGTATTGAACAAAACCTCTACTAATCTGAGCTCAATAATCATGCTACTGTCTTCTGCAGGGCTGATTAACTTACTATTATTGAAATGAATTGAATCAACATTGAACTGTTCAAGCTGAATAACAAGACTATTGCTTTCTGAGTTGAGAATAATTGATGACTTTTACAGTTACTGAAGTGAAGTGAATCAACCTTGACCTCATTTGAGCCCTATAATGACGCTATTGACTTTTCTTAGAGCTGCTGTACAACATCATTTGAATTTGTCATTTAATCATGGCATTGATTTTCCTGTTTATTATCGTTGAACTGCTTTGAAACAATTGGTATTGTGCAAATGGTGGTATAATAAAGGCAACTTGAGGTAACATTCTACCATTGTTTTTAATGGTCATATTTCAGGGATAGTACATCAAAAAAGGTACATTTTGTCATAATTTAATCATCCTTGAACACAAAAGAAGATATTTTAAAGAAAGCTTTGCAACCATTGACTTTCATAGTATTTATTATTCTTACTATGGAAGACAATTTTAATAGGTCTTCAGCTTTTAACTTTTTCTTTTTTATTCAAAATATAATAACGAACATAATAAAGAAGCTTATAAAGGTTTGGAACCACTTGAGGGTGAGTAAATAATGATTTAATCTAAACTATCCCTTTAAATGTACAGTAGGCTACCGCAGGACTCGTGTTAGTTGACCGAACTACCATTTGCCCTTCCAGGCTTCAGCTGCACAGCCACTGACAGTTCACTGAACATTCATTATTCTTTGGAATTGTACATCTATTAATATGCCGTGCAAACATAAAAAGTTTGCATTTATGTGATGTATGCTAAATTGTTGTTGCACATTTTGTGCTGATTTGCTAGCAAGATAATGTTTTCCAGCTGGCTCGCATTGACAGGGTTTTGTTAAATTAGTCACATCAGTAAAATTATGAGAGGAAACTACAAGCCAATGAAGAATGTTCTGCATAGTATGCCATAGTTTGCAGCAGACGAATGCTTGTGAATTTCAATGCAATGTTATAATAGATATATCATCTATTATGTTTGAAGCAAATATTCTGTATATACTACTTTAACCTAATCCTAAAGTAAAATGTAAGTCTGGGTCGTTTAAACAGAAAGAAACTTGCATTGCCAGATCTTAAAATAAATCAGGGCCTTATTTTAATCTTAAGATGGACACTGGTATTTATTTTTGTTTGTTTTTCGAAGTCACATTTAGGGCTCCACGATATTGGCAAAATCTGACATTACTATAATTTGTTTTGCTGCAATATAGATTGTGACATGAATATATATATATATATATATATATATATATATATATATATATATATATATATATATATATATATATATATATATATATATATATATATATATATAATTATCAGATGATTTGAATAGCTCTGTTTGGAAAGATTTCATTAATTTAGATTGTCTGGGCTGATCAAGTCTTTTTCTCTGCAGTGGATCTGCATAAAATATAATAAATTCCAAGCATATATAAATACAACAGAGCAAAAGATAAAAGTGAAACAAACAGCGCTTTATGGTTTTCCGTGGAGTCTAGCAGTATTCAAATATAAAAACTGAACAATCAAACATAAAACCTGGTCATCATTGTATAAATAATTCGAAAAATGTAGATATTTTTATATTTTAATCATTAATATTAAATCTAATCCTGCGATGTGACTAATGTGGATACACACATTGCAATATCGATGCTCAAACGATATATTGTGCAGCCCTAGTCACGTTTATTAAAAAAAAAAAAATACTTAAATGTCCTTATTGAACTACGACCTAATCCTGGTTTACTCTAATCCTTGAATGTGAAACCAGATCTAAGTTTTTAGTTTTAATATATTTAAATAATATTGTTAGGCAAATGTGCCCAGAGAAAGGGTATAATGATATAATGATATTAAAATAAATTACTAAAATAATAATAATAATAATAATAATAATAATAATAATAATAATAATAATAATAATAATAATAATAATAATAATGATAACAACAACAATACTAATAACTATTAATATTATTATTATTATTATTATTATTATTATTATTATTATTATTAATATTATTAGTACTACTACTACTACTACTACTACTACTACTACTACTACTAATAATAATAATAATATTAATAATATAACACATATAATAATAATAAAAATAATAATAATAATAATAATAATATTAATAATATAACACATTTAATAATAATAATAATAATAATAATTGTTATTATTTTATGTGTTATATTATTATTATTATTATTATTATTATTATTATTATTATTATTATTATTATTATTATTATTATTATTGTTACTAAAAAATAATACTAATAACAACCCAGATCCACATAACTGACTCACGAAAGCTCAAAAACACCAGCCAATTGCAACTAGACTGGCTAATTTCATGCAGCTCTTGCCATTTCTATGTGCAATACACAAACCGCCCGACCCTTTCTTCTCACACCTGTTCTGTTCCAGTTCTGTTCTTCAGTGTTTGTATTTATTTGTTTTGCTTTCCTTGACCCTCTCCATCTCGCCCGCCGGGCTCCAGACCTCGTGTCCCCTCCTCCCTCTGCCCAGTCACCACTACCTATTGACTAATAATTACCATAATTAATTTGGCTGGTTATAAAACAAAAAAAGCGAGAGCAGGAGCAAGAGAGAGGGAGACAGAAAGGGGAATTTTAAAAGCTGAACGCGTTCCAATTTGGCACTGTAATGTATTCATTATTAATGAACGCTCTTATTTCCTGGTCTCTGTGTACTCGGTTGCACTTGGTCTGGCTGTGGAGGAAGGGGGAAGGGGCTTTACTGGCTGCCAAGGCCAGTTCCACATGCACCGCCGCGTCCCTTGCACATTAATTCACTTATTGATCACATTTGGGGAAGAAAGTGGGGGGAAAAAAATACAACAGGGTAAATGGGGCCCACCACATTCACAATGCAGATGGATGGTGGCCGTGATAGCTGGACGTGCACAACGGCTGCTTGAGCAACTTTGAACATGTCTGGTGCATCCAGATCCACACACACACACACACACACATATACACAGATGTGTTTAGAGAGAATCCATACAGCTCAAGTCATCTCTGAAAAGCAGCTCCGCTCCACATTCATTTCATCCGCAGCCCAGCAGGACCCAAGAACTGGATCCATATGCATCGATTCACACTTCGACAGCAGTTATTCACTTATCTGTTTACTCATTCATTCACTTATCCATTTCATCTGACTGCCAGGCCAGCAGTCCAGCTCAAAGTTTAGCCATTGATTCCTTCTAGATGGCTGTTTTTTTTTTTTTTTTTTGCACCTCAAAACAAGTGAACACGGACAGAAGTGAATGTGGTTTTATTTCCTGTGGCAATTAATCTATTACTCAAAGAGCAAATGCTTTCTTAACTGCTGTTGTCTCATCATTGTCCTCAGTAATGTGTGATATTCCAGATAAAAACTGGTATTTTTATTTGTTTTTAATATAAATGTATAAATGCCATTTATATCATGCCAGAGGGCATGGTCAGGTTCTTTTTAAGTAAACTATATATATATATATATATATATATATATATATATATATATATATATATATATATATATATATATAGGGCGACGCAGTGGCGCAGTAGGTAGTCTCACAGCAAGAACGTTGCTGGGTCGCAAGTTCGAACCTCGGCTGGGTCAAGTTCGAACCTCGGCTGGGTCAGTTGGTGTTTCTGTGTGGAGTTTGCATGTTCTCCCTGCATTCGCGTGGGTTTCCTCCGGGTGCTCCGGTTTCCCCCACAGTCCAAAGACATGTGGTACAGGTGAATTGGGTAGGCTAAATTGTCCATAGTGTATGAGTGTGAATGAGTGTGTGGATGTTTCCCAGAGATGGGTTGCGCCTGGAAGGGCATCCGCTGCGTAAAAATGTGCTGGATAAGTTGGTGGTTCATTCCGCTGTGGCGACCCCAGATTAATAAAGGGACTAAGCCGACAAGAAAATGAATGAATATATATGCATATATATATATAGTTTCCAATTTCTGTTTAATGGAGAGACAATTTTTTTCGACACATTTCAAAACATAATAGTTTTAATAATTATTTTCTATTAACTGATTGATTTTATCTTTGCCATGATGACAGTAAATAATATTTTACTAGATATTTTTCAAGACACTAGTATTCAGTTCAAAGAGCAATTTAAATGCTTAGCTAAGTTAATTAGGTTAACTAGACAAGTTAGGGTAATTAGGCAAACTGTTGTAAAACGGTGGTTTGTTCTGTAGACAATCGGTAAGAAATATATAGCTTAAGGGGACTAATAATATTGACCTTAAAATGACTTAAAAAAACTGCTTTTATTCTAGCCAAAATAAAAACAAAAAAATAATTTCACCAGAGAAAAAATTGATATATATGTGCTTAATATATTGTTTTAGCATCGATATCACAATGTGCGCATCTGCAATAGTCACATCACAAAGATATGCAATGTTGAGTCTGAGTTATAGTTGAGCAGGAGCTACAGAATTGTATATAGTCACTGTATTTGTACTGAATTTATATGATTTATGCAAAAAAAAAAAAAAAAAAAACTTACTTCAAATTTTTGTCTTATTTTTTGTCCAAATATCTACATTTCAAAGCAAAAAACTGATTATTTTACTTACCCCACTAGCAGATAATTTAGCTTGTTTTAAGGAAAGTCTCTTAATTGTGACTTTTTTCTAATGACGGTGAAAACAAAACAATATTTTTACTAGGTCTAAGATTTTTGGACTGGAAACAAGACAAAAAAAGTAAGAAAAGCATTTTTGTTCTATTGTGGTTATTCAATTTCTGTACCTGAATACTGTTAGACTTCACAGAACACGATCAAATAGTGCAATCAATATATATCTTGTGTAAATGTATTCATATCACAATATTTATCGCATATATATATATATATATATATATATATATATATATATATATATATATATATATATATATATATATATATATATAATAGCGGTATAACAATTTACCGTGAACTGGTTGAAAATCGATTAAAATATGTGACGATTCAAACCGGTAGAAATGTTAAATGAATTGCGATACATTTTTTTAAACAGAGGGGGCTAACTTTACCTACACATCAACAGTGAGCAAGAGGTACGACGACAGCGTAAAATGACAGCGGTGAAGTGTGCGCAAGACAAAACATAAACTGTGTTCTAATACTGCAAAAAGGTGTATACTACACTAACAGAACAACAAATAAGAAACCGTCAGCACAGTGAAAAACTACTGTCACAGACGTCTAAATGCAAAAAAAAAACTATTAATAACACAAACCACTCCGACCGGATGATTTGCAGCTTCACTTGCTCCGACGAGTGCTACGGAGATCACACGGTGCATCACTGTTTTCATAGCGAAAGTGTGAAGACGTTTTTCAGACAAAAAAAAAAGCTGTGCTGTTACAGAACCAGGTATTAGATTATTTTTACTCTCTCTTTTTTTAATTAGTTTATGCATATTTTAATAATTTGCTTATTATTGATTATATAAAAATGTTCAAGATTATCTCTTAAGTGTACGACACTTATACTTGTACCAATTAATTATACAAGTAATAATAATTATTCACCTTCCTAATCATGTTCAACTCATGTCTCTATATAATTAGTTAATTTATAATCATTTTTTTATGCCAGTGTTCAGTCCCCTTGATCAGAGGGCCCAATGACTACCCCTGCGCGTCAAATTAAAAAAAACGAGCATGAGGCGTTTCTTTAAAATGACGCTTTTGCGCCTGCCGTTTTGCGCGTTGGTGTGCATGATCACATTGACGCCCTTTATTTAGTCACGAGGTGTTAACCGTCAACGGAAAACACGATCAAAAAATGTCTCTGTGTGCACAGGCCTTTAGGCTACGTTTACACTGCGAGGCTTAGTGCTCAAATCTGATTTTTTCTCAGATCTGATTTTTTTGCCTAGCTGTTCACACTGTTGTTATAAATGTGGCCAATATCAGATTTGCAGTGTTAACAGATCATGGTCGTAAACTGACCCGCATGCGCAGATGTATAGTTACGGACAACACAAAATGTCTAATTATGCACACAATGTGTCTACTGTATGAAGCACGTTGTCAGATTACGCTTAATATGATTATTGCCCTTTTCGCAGACAACCGTGGTGTATTACATGAACTGTAAAGGGTTGTTCTGCTACTACTAATGTGTATTTCGGCATTTGAAACCTAAAATAAGTCCCTCGTGATTGAAAACACTGATCATTTGTGATTTATCACAACCGCGGTGCGCATCTTTCTGACCACCGCTGTAGTGAACTCATCAAGGGTTAATGAGCAGCCGCAGACTGAACGGTGAAGGCGGAGTTGGTTTATCTCCGTTTGCAGTTATTTTATTTTACTTTGTTATAAACAACAGACACGCGCAGATGGGGGGTTTGGGTGCTTGAGCTCCTGCCCTTTATTCGCTCAGAGATAATGTTAATCCTTAAAATGAAAGTGCCCCCTCCTTTTTCCACGGATCCCCTTTCCGCAACACCCCCGACGCTCTTTAGCATCGCGATCATCCCGTGCCCCGATCGTTAACCAGAGTGGTTAACAAGCACCAGTTTTGCCTTCAAAATCTTTTTCAAAATGAACAACAAACTTTCTGTGGTAAAGTATTCGCCCTGTGTGTTATTCTACTATGCTGCAGAGGTGTAGATGATGTTTGCAGCACAGAATGATGACGTATGTCGCTCGAAGATTATGTAAAAGTCACATGAAATCCGACATAACCGTTTACACTGCGGTCGCATTGCAAAACATCAGATCTGTGTCTGATTTAAGACTACATATGAAAGTGGCACAAATCTGAAGTGAAAAGATCAGATTCCATGCGGTTTGGGCTGTTCACACTGTCAAGACCTGAGTCACATGTAGGCGAAAAGATCAGATTCGGGCCACATTTGCCTGCAGTGTGAACGTAGCCTTAGTTTGTTTATAGTGATGCGTCTTCTTTAGTTTGTATTATTCTTTTTTTTTTTTTTAAATAACAATTTAGTTATGGCAGAAAATATACTCTTTTGCTAAAAACGTGCAGCATTTAAGAAAAAAAAAATGAAAGGGTTATTCACCTTAAATTTGTGAAAATCGTGAATCGTTTATTTAAAATATATAATATGGAAATATAATTCATATCATAATTAACGCAATTTAAGATATGTTATATATTAACAATATTTAAATATACATAACTCATGTATATACAGTACAGTATTTTTAAACATACAGTATTTTTATACGATTAGTCATGATTAGCTATTTAACTATTAAATGACATAATTGTGATTAATCATTTATGAAAGAAAGAAAGAAAGAAAGAAAGAGAACATTTTACATACAATAATCCTGTGTAATTGAGCAAGACTAAAGACTTCTACCCTTGAGTCACAGTTTTTGTAGCATCTCCAGCAATGACATCCACATTTTAAAATGTGACATTCAGTTTAAAAGTAGTTTAACTTAAAAAAAAAAAAAAATGTCTCGTGAGCCCTGTGTTCTGCTTCATTCAGTTGCACTCCATCGAGCTGATTGTGAATGCAATACGTGATCCATTATTCTGAGCTCTGTGTTTGGCAGGCTGCTACTTAATAGAATGTCCTGAAAAAAGAGAAATATAACAAAAAAAGGAGAAACAAAAAAATCGACCAATCAGATTACATCGAATACGCGTCGACAAAATAAGCAGGGGACAAATGAAGGAGCCGCGCACCTGCATCACATTACAGGAGCCCTGCCAAATAAACCGCCGTGCGCAAAGAACAATGAGAAACAAAAACAATCAGAATTAAAGCTGCAAGCAGCGATGATAGGGACCTCGCACCCCGGCTCACCGCCGCCCGGTGGCCTCAAGATGACAGAGAACGGCGAACAATATTAATTTAAGCCGATATATAAAAAAAACCTGCGAAAAATCACAGATTTATGCCAAATTTCCTCCTGTCAGCAGGTGGCGCTATGACTGTGACTCAACATTGGCATGTACATGTCTTCAGGAGAGGAACTTTATCAACCATGTGAAGTTTCAGGCAGATCGGACATTGTGTGGTTGAGTTATAAGCCGAACTACCTTCTTCCAGCAGGTGGCGCTATGACTGTGACTTAATATTGGCATGTAGATGTCTTTAGGAGAGGAACTTTATCAACCATGTGAAGTTTTGGGCAGATCGGACATTGTGTGGTTGAGTTCTAAGCCGAACTACCTTCTTCCAGCAGGTGGCGTTATGACTGTTACTCAATATTGGCATGTAGATGTCTTCAGGAGAGGATTTTTATCAAACATCTGAAGTTTCAGGCAGATCGGACATTGTTTGGCTAAGTTATAAGTGATTTCCTGTTGCCAGCAGGTGGCGCTATAACTGTAACTGGATATTGGCAAGTAAACGTGTTCAGGAGAGGACTCTTATCAACCATGTGAAGTTTCAGGCAGATTGGACATTGTGTGGTAGAGTTATAAGCCAAACAACCTTCTGTCAGCAGGTGGCGCTATAACTGTCACTCAATATTGGCATGCAGATGTCTTTATGAGAGGACTCTTAGCAAACTTGTGAATTTTCAGGCAGATCGGACACTGTTTGGCTGAGTTATAAGGGATTTCCTGTTGCCAGCAGGTGGCGCTACGTCTGTGACTCAGTATTGGCATGTAGATGTGTGCAGGAGAGGACTTTTATCAACCATGTGAAGTTTTAGGCAGATTAGACATTGTGTGATTGAGTTATAAGCCAAAGTACCTTCTGCCAGCAGGTGGCGCTATGACTGTTACTCAATATTGACATGTAGATGTCTTCAGGAGAGGACCCTTATCGAACATGTGAATTTTCAGGCAGATCGGACATTGTTTTGCTGAGTTATAAGTGATTTCCTGTTGCCAGCAGGTGGCGCTATAACTGTAACTGGATATTGGCATATAGATGTCTTCAGGAGAGTACTCTTATCAACCATGTGAAGTTTCGGGCTGATCGGATCATGTGTGAATGAGCTATAAGTACTTCCTGTTCCATGGCGAAGCGTTGATGTTTGTCAGTTCGCCACGGACACGCCCATCGGTGAAAACTCTAGATCTTCACAATATATCATCGCTAGAGCTTTCAGATAACACCACCCAAATTTGGTGCTGATACGATAAAATTTGTGCGAGGAGTTTGTTATGCTGTAAAACACAACACTTCCTGTTGCCAGCAGGTGGCGCTATAACTGTAACTGGATATTGGCATGTAAACGTGTTCAGGTCAGGACGGTTATCATACGTGTTAATTTTGAGGCAGATCGGATAATGCATGCCTGAGTTATAACAACTTCCTGTTTCATGGCGAATGGTCAAAGTTTGCGAGGCCGCCACGGACACGCCCATCGCCGAAAACTCTAAAGCTTCGCAATTTAACATCGCCAAGGCCTTTAGATGATAAAACCCAAATTTGGTGTTGATCGGATAAAATCCCTAGGAGGAGTTCGTTCAAATACAACGCCTGGAAATGGCAAAAACATGGCAAAAACGCCCCTATTTCGCCGCAGGAAGTCAAAAATATCCGACTTCCTGTTGGGTTTGAGATATTGCTCCAAGAGACTTTTTTGTATGGTTTGGCATGTTTGAGGTGTGTGCCAATTTTCGTGCGTGTGCGTGGTTCGTAGTCGGGGGGCTAGTCCGTCACAAAGCGCATAGGTGGCGCTGTCGAGTCATTTTGCCCCACCCCACTTCCGAAACCCATAACAAACGTAAATTTTCGCCACTTCTGAGGCGTGTGCAAAGTTTCGTGAGTTTTCGGGCATGTTTAGACCGCCTAAAGGCCGATTCATTTCGGAGAAGAAGAAGAAGAAGAAGAAGAAGAAGAAGAAGAAGAAGAATAATAATAATTAAAGCTGCAAGCAGCGATGATAGGGACCTCGCACCCGGGCTCACCGCCGCCCGGTGGCCTTAGGATGACAGAGAACAGCGAACAATATTAATTTAAGCCGATGTATAAAAAAAACCTGAGAAAAATCAGATTTATGCCAAATTTCCTCCTGTCAGCAGGTGGCGCTATGACTGTGACTCAACATTGGCATGGAGATGTCTTCAGGAGAGAGACTTTATCAACCATGTGAAGTTTCAGGCAGATCGGACATTGTGTGATTGAGTTATAAGCCAAACTACCTTCTGCCAGCAGGTGGCGCTATGACTGTTACTCAATATTGACATGTAGATGTCTTCAGGATAGGACTTTTATCAAACATGTGAATTTTCAGTCAGATCGGACACTGTTTGGCTGAGTTATGAGTGATTTCCTGTTGCCAGCAGGTGGCGCTATAACTGTAACTGGATATTGGCATGTAGATGTCTTCAGGAGAGAGACTTTATCAACCATGTGAAGTTTCAGGCAGATCGGACATTGTGTGATTGAGTTATAAGTACTTCCTGTTCCATGGCGAAGCGTTGATGTTTGTCAGTCCACCACGGACACGCCCATCGGTGAAAACTCTAGATCTTCACAATATATCATCGCTAGAGCTTTCAGATAACACCACCTAAATTTGGTGCTGATACGATAAAATTTGTGCGAGGAGTTTGTTATGCTGTAAAACACATCACTTCCTGTTGCCAGCAGGTGGCGCTATAACTGTAACTGGATATTGGCATGTAGACGTGTTCAGGTCAGGACGGTTATCATACGTGTTCATTTTGAGGCAGATCGGATAATGCATGCCTGAGTTATAGCAACTTCCTGTTTTATGGCGAATCGTCAAAGTTTGCGAGGCCGCCACGGACACGCCCATCGCCGAAAACTCTAAAGCTTCGCAATTTAACATCGACAAGGCCTTTAGATGACAAAACCCAATTTTGGTGTTGATCGGATGAAATCCCTAGGAGGAGTTCGTTCAAATACAACGCCTGGAAATGGCAAAATCGCCACTTTTTCGCCGCAGGAAGTTAAAAATATCCGACTTCCTGTTGGGTTTGAGATATTGCTCCAAGAGACTTTTTTGTATGGTTTGGCATGTTTGAGGTGTGTGCCAATTTTCGTGCGTGTGCGTGATTCGTAGTTCGGGGGCTCGTCCGTTTCAAGTTTATAGGTGGCGCTGTCGAGTCATTTTGCCACGCCCACTTCCGAAGCCCATATCAACCGGTCATTTACACCGCCTTTGATGTGTGTGCAAAATTTCATGAGTTTTCGGGCATGTTTAGACCCTCAAAAGTGCCCCGATAAGGGGCGGAATAATAATAAAAAGAATAATAAAAAACAGAGCAATTCCAATAGGGCCTACGCACCGTTCCGGTGCTCGGTCCCTAATTAGGGTCCCTGTAGAAATTACTAATCAGACGCACACCGGCACTACGCACACACATACATGCACATGCAAACGCATACACACACACACACATGCTGCGGCGTGTAAAGCGTCATGGTGTCTGGGTGGCAGACAGGCTTTGGAGACAGCAACGGTGAAAATTAAATTCCATTTAAGCCTAATCCCATTTACAAACTCTGCCGAATCCCACTGCTATTGTGACAGTCGGGCAAATCTGTCTCAATTGTTACATTGCAGGAATCAATGGAGAAACTGGATAGCATGTAAATAATGGAGCACGGAGCCTGGGAGGGCAGAAGGAGCCGTAGGGTCAGACGAGAGCGCTTTAGCGGGAGCGCTGGAGAGGATAAATGAGACCAGACGCAGACAAGAAAAGGGCTGGGAATCCGTTTCATTTTAATAAAAAATACTGGAAGCAAATGATACATGACGTTTGCGTCTGTTAATGCTTCTCGAGTGCCTGTTTTCCTCTATGAGAATTGATGTTTGTATGGAAAAACCTAATCGCAGTGAACAAATGATGATGTTTATGGCGTTTTTTGGACTAAATGATGTAACAATTAAAGATACATAACTGAAAAAAAAGGTATTTTGTTTTTGTATATTTTTAAATCAGAAAACATTCAACTTGCAGGATGTAAATTATTTTTTTTTTACTTATAAATAATCCCTAAAATCACTTAAAAATGTGTCTCAAGTCAAAACAAACCAATCATTCACTGTAAAAAGTGCTGGGTTCCACAGAATTGATTTGTGTTGGGACAACATGAAAGAATTAGGTTAACTTATTAGTTTTTTTTTTTTTTTTTGTACAAATTAGAGTGGATTTAACATAAAAAAAAAACTGAAGAATTGAGTTGTTTGAGCTAATTCTAAATAGTTTGATTAAAACGGGTTAACGGGTTGACGGGTTAAAAAGGGTTGAATAAAACACAATTCTAACATTTTTTGGGACAACTTAAGTGTTTTCTGTTCATTCATTCATTCATTTTCCTTCGTTAGTCCCTTGTTTTATCAGGGGTCACCACAGCGGAATGAACCAGCAATTATCCAGCATATGTTTTACGCAGTGTTAAAACACCCAAACACTCTCACATTCATACACTCATACACTACGGCCAATTTGGTTCATCCAATTCACCGGTGCACCCACGTGAACACAGGAGAACATGCAAACTCCACACAGAAATGCCAACTGGCCCAGCTGGGACTCGAACCAGTGCTGTGAGGCGACAATGCTAACCACTGAGCTCTTTTATGTTTAATTCACTTCAATTTGTAAAAATTATTAAGGCAACATAATTGATTAGTTTTGGGATAACATGAAATAATTGTGTACTTAATTGTACATCATGTTTATTTAATATTGTATATTTAAGTATATTTGTAAGGAGTAATTGACAACGGGCCTTTTAGTTATTAGAAACAAAAGAGCTGGTGCATCATTTTCTAATAATTAATTTAGTCAATTATTCTGTTCATACTACAGTTACCACACTTCAAAACACTGTTCATATGCTATATTTCAGGACGTTTGTCAGGTTTTTGCCCTCAAACTGCTGCTGTGTGCAGTACTATTTTCTTACGCACCTTGCATAAAGCCTTGATTCGTTTTTTGACTGTTGTAGGCTGTAAAATAATTGAAAATAAAATCAGCGTAGTGATATGGAACTCTAGCTTTTATCAATAATAATTTATCATTCAAATATAATTGAATTTAATTGAATTGTATTTAATATGCATAACAATTATCAAAAAAAATAAAAAATAAAACCTTAACAGGTTATTAACAACCAATCAGAACCAAGCATTCAACAGCCCTGTAGTATGTATAAATAAATAATGTATGAAGTACACGGAACTGTAAACTAAACTGTTTGTGTAAAACAAAAATACAGTAGTCTACTAATGTTTATTATTATTATTATTATTATTATTATTATTATTATTATTATTATTATTAAAATAAGTTCACAAAATCTGTTTTTAAATATTTAATCATTAAACAAATGGACTAGTCAACTAATGGTCGATTAATGTTTTTCTATGCTTCTGCACAAGGCACTGAGGAGGAATTACAGATTGAAGGATGTAGTGGTTCAAGAACTAAAACTGTTAAGTGGATCTAAAAATTCCTTACGATTCCCCTCCCGAGAGAGAATTATGACAGGAAAGGTCAGTAATCTCTCCTAATCATGTGGGAACCGCTGTTAATACTTGACCGACATATTGGAACAGAGAGGAGGTGATGACGGAGGTAGTTTTTCGGTGTCTGTCCGGCACCAGGACAGGCTGTGGAAGGGTGTCCGAGTCGTCCAGGCTCAGTGGGCGTCAGGGAGCGAGGCGGACGTTTTATTGCCCCGTGGGGACTGGGCTGTGGGGAAAAGAATAAATTGTCTTCCCCCTCCATAGTAACAGCTCTTCGCTAATAGAGGACTGGCAGACACTGAGCCTTTCCCCCAGTGAGAATAAATACTCTCATCTGCTACAAAATGGTTCCCACTTAAGGAGAGCCAAGTATTCTCCTTAAAATATTATCGTTAGGATTATTTTTTTAATGGAGCTTCGTTTGGACCTTAATTTCAACCAAGACTTTAATTGTGTATTATTTTTACACTTTTCTTACCAGAGTTATATCTTTCAGATATGTGTAATTGCTAGCTATATATAATAATATAATTCTTCATTGCACAGAAACCTACATTATTAATATAAAATGGTACATTTTTATTGGCATCAGCTAGCATGCAGAAAACATCTTCATACATTGGTTTGCTTTTTATCTGCATTTGTGGCCTTGAGATCAAATCAGAGTTGCTAGAAAAATAAAGAAGACAGATTATGACACTTTTATGATATCTGAACTAATAAACAGTCTGAAATAAATAAATGTTGAGTTATTGGCAAAGATAACAGTACGCAAAGAAATGTAAAACATATATACGGTAGATTCACCAGCATGGACCACCCCACGCTTTGAGCTAGACTTTACTGTAGGGATGTAGGGATGAAGGGGATAGTAAGAGAATAGTGGGATGAAGGAGAAGGGGAGTAAGAGGATGACTGGTGAATAGGTGAATAGGTTGATCGGGACTATGCCCAGAGACTCAGAGTGGGGGGTACTGTCTCTGTAATATTTTGGCAGAGGGATTGGACCCCCCGATTCAACCTACATGTAGGAGTGAGGAGGGTAATAGGATTGTGAATGGGAAGCAAGGTAATAGGGGAGGGAGGGTGGGTTCAAAAGAACGAAAAGAACAGTGCTTTAGGGATGGTCTTCCTTAAGGGAGTAGGTGATTGGTTAAGGAGACAAAGTGAGGCGTGGTTCCGCCGCTGAACCTTTATTAACAAGTTAACTCCATTATATTTGGTAGAATGGTAAACCAGGATTTACCATTAAAGCTAATTTGTGAAAATGGTCCTATTATGGGCAAAGCCTATTGAAGGCAAGCCTGAAATCTTTAGCCTAAGCATAATGGCTAAAGCTAAAACTGACACTGTGACAGTATGTGCATGGGGAAGAAAATGATATTTTTATCCCCCCCATACAGTGGTGTAAAGTAACAAATTACAAATACTCAAATTAAAAAAAAAATAATTGATTAATTTTTCTCAGAAATTGTAATTTACTAAGTAGTTTTAAAAATGTGTACTTTTACTTTTCCTTGAGTACCTTTTTAGTGCTGTATTGGTACTTTTACTTTACTATTTTCCTTCAACCTGCAGTCACTACTTCAGTTCTATGATTCCTGTCCAATTAAATTGCATATAGAAGGTAAATCGCATCATAATGAACTACCTCAAGAAAAATGTTTGGATGAATTAACAGTGTCCAAGAAGATGTCCAAAATCTTTACACCCATTGACCCAGAAACTGTTTAGATGCATGTCACTGATGACAAGATGACGGATGTTTACTGTATGATGAACGAAATGGCCTTAAACACCCAGCAGGCACAAGATTTCAAAATGACGTCTGATTGACGTTGAACCCCAATGTTGTGGGGATGTTGCATTTTGTTTGGAAAAGAAAATTTCGACATTGGATTTTGGTCACTAACACAACATAAAATCAACCAAATATCAAAGTCATTTGACATCATTATTGGACATCAAATATCATTGTCCTTAGCTGCTGGCTAGACATTGAATTTTGGTCACCTGACATCACAACTTAAATCTAACCTAATATTAACGTCTTATGATGTTGTGTGTCTGCTAGGCAAACTAAATGCACTACAAAATGCACTACATTTTTGGACAAGCAATGGTACTTTTACTTAAGTATGATCTTTCAGTACTCTTTCCATCACCGCCACCATCGT
The DNA here is from genome assembly GCA_903798195.1 of Danio kyathit. Classification (NCBI taxonomy): domain Eukaryota; kingdom Metazoa; phylum Chordata; class Actinopteri; order Cypriniformes; family Danionidae; genus Danio; species Danio kyathit. The sequence goes on along the minus strand of LR812521.1, from coordinate 59,262,317 downwards.
ATAAATATCTCAGCTATGTGCGTGTATTACATTCTGTACGGTGGAGAGATCAAACACACTGCAAGTTAAGAAAACACATAAATATACTGTAGATACACAATAACAAATCGATAAAACATCTTTATCAATTTAACAACACACACACACACACATATGCTAATTCTCACAAAAAAATCCAAATACAGGAACCCAAACCCTGTCTGCTTCCTATTCAGAGTCAGAAATATAAACAAACAACAAGAAACAATAAAACAAGGACATTAAAAAACTCACTTCTCAGATCTCCGACAACACCGCTGACTTTAAATAGAAACCAACCATGTTTGTCAATTTTTTGGGGGGTCCCTCGACAGATTTCCATTGTGGTCTGCGCTATTTGTAGAGCATTTCTTTATTTGAATGTGTTGTGGGAATTTGTATGTGTATGTGTTGCGAAGCTTCTCAATTTGTTTATTTATGTGTTTTTTTTTTTTTACTTGCAGTTGATTTGAGCTCCCTCGGCCACCGCACTATGGGCATGCCTGAACACTTGCCACCCAAACAACAACAATGGACTACAGGACTCTATTCGCATAGGAGGATAGTTTCTTGACAGTGAGACCTCAACAACTACTGGCCCGACAAACTGCAGTGTTGATTTAATTATTACCAGTCAATCTACATTCCTACTCTCACCTATGGTCTTGAGCTTTGGGTCATGAGCTAAAGGACAAGATCTCGGATACAAGCGGCCAAAATGAGTTTCCTTGAAAGGTGCCAGGGTGCACCCTTATAGATAGGGTGAGGAGCTCTGTCACCCTGGAGGAGCTCGGAGTAGAGCCGCTGCTCCTCCGCATTGAGAGAAGTCAGCTGAGGTGGCTCGGGCATCTGTTTCGGATGCCTCCTGGACGCCTACCTAGGGAGGTGTTCCAGGCATGTCCCACCGGGAGGAGGCCTCAGGGAAGACCCAGGACACGCTGGAGGGACTATGTCTCTCAGCTGGCATGGGAACGTCTCGAGATCCCCCCGGAGGAGAGGGAAGTCTGGGGTTCTCTCCTAGGACTGCTGCCCCCACGACCCAGCCCCGGAAAAGCAGTTAAAAATGAATGAATGAATGAATGAATGAATGAACATTTTTTTCCATTTTGAGTACTTTGTTGTTGTGAAAACAAACCTGACTCAATGTGACCCATGATATTTGCAATCTTATTCATGACTGAAATGCAAATACATGTATCAATTGTTTTTATAAATGATTCACATTCATAGAAGTAATGATAATTCAAGAAAGAAATATGCTTAAAAATCCTGAATCCCGAGATTAAAAGAAAGCTGTGGTCCTAAAAATGTCTGATGTAATTTAGCTATCTTGTTATATCATCAGCCGTGGATTCATAAAGCAGATGCAGTTGAAAAGGACAAAAAAGACATTCTGGTAAAAAAGAAAAACATCCCGCTCTTTTGGACTCCTGATTTCTATTCCCTTCACATCTTACTTCGAATTCATGTCTCATTTCACATGCGCTTCACGTTCGGCCTCGCACTCAAATTCACCCAATTTTGCATGCGGCGGCCATCGCGGGGTCATTGTGGTTAGGGCTGACACTCCCTGTCAACACTCCCATCACTAACCTCCATTACTCGCCCACTTGCTCTCCCTTTGCTTCCCCGCTCTCTCATTTCTCTCCCTCTGTCCTTCCCTCGTTCGCTCGTACTCTTTAAAACGGGCATTCTCTGTCCCGCCATCTCGTTAATCGACACAATCATTCACCTTACTGCCTCGCTACTGCTCCGTAACTCCACACCAGCGCTCCGCGTGTGTGCGGCTCTATCCGCTCCAATGAAAGATTTACGAGGACGTTTAAGTGTTAATCAGCTTGTCATTCATTCAGCCAAAATTAGAGGCCAGATAAATAAAGGCTAAAAGGCTTGTTGGCTGGATTGGTGTGTGAGTGTGTGTGTTCTTAGGTGACACAGTAGTGGGTTCTAAGCAAACAGAGATCGATCGCAGCACCTCTGGGGTCCCCTGCAACTTGGAAGTGAGAGAAAGCTTATCGCTCAATATCATTCTGAAGACAGCTTCCTCCTGCCTTTAACCCTCGCGCAGCTCTTTCCTGTGAGCCGCCGCTTAAGCTTCCTACATCCGACATGCAAGTCCAATAATGACTGGCTCATCATTCCCTGTGGCCTCACCTGTGCTGCAAGTTCTGACCTCCTCTAAAAATCCATCCACTCTGTAATACTCAAACAAGGATATCCACTAGCATACTCATTCATCTAAAAGGGCAGTCGCTCAGCTGAGGGATTTTTTTTCAGAATGGTGTTCGGGAACCTCCAGGGTAGTTGTAAAGGTTTGGATACATTTAAAATTTGGTAACAAAAAGTGCAGTGTTTATTAAGAATGTTTATAAATGTTTGACACTGTAAACTTCATCAGAAACTAAGCATCTTTTGTTGGTCAGCAAGAAATTGATGACCCTGGTATGAGATTTTGTACTATGTGAACCCTTAAAAAGATGTTACTAGAAGGGGGAGAATAAAATTGATTTGTTGATGCATTTCAACTCTTTTTCTAACAATCGATTCTGAAGAGTTCAGAATTAATTCCGGCTCCTAGACTTCAGCTCTGCACATGAAGTTTGGCCAGAGGAGAAATGTTCATTCCCAACTGAGCCTGTTTTCTCTCAAGGTTTTTCCGTCGCTTTTGTCAATTGGTGACGTTTGTTCCTCGTCACGGTCACCACTAGCTTGGTTGGTTGGGACTTGTAGAGTTGCACATCAATGGATTTGTTCTTCAGTGTTTGGACTTTCAGCAGTGCAATTTAAACCACACTGAGCTGAACTAAACTGAACTTCAACTCTGAAAACTGGACTGACACTGTTTCAATTTACTTGAACTTCTATGTGAAGCTGCTTTGACAATCTACATTGTAAAAGCGCTATAGAAATAAACATGAATTGGATTGAATTAATTCTGTATTCAAATTAGGTTGTGACGGTGTGGGCCTAGAAACAGCAAACTAATAAGCATTGACAGTTGCTTGTATGTATGTTGCCAAATTTGCTTCATTTGTACAAAGATGGACAGCATTTTAAAGTCATAGCGTAGTGCTTCTTCTGCGACCAGCTTCAAGATACTTCAGATTTCTGCCATGCCAGAAACTGATGAAGTGTTTTAAAATAAAAAATAAAAAATAGCTTTGAAGACAGTTCTTTGTAGTAATGTGATGTAAATGTAATGCTCTCTTTTTGGAGGGAATGAGAACTGTTTGTTCTTTACAATAGCCCTTTGTAAAGTGTTTCAATGTTGCACTCTTGTTCATCCTGAATATAACCTCTTAATAAAAGCAATCATTTTTAAGATGGCAGTACTGTCAAACATAGATCGCAATGATAAACAAAATAATTGATTCATTAATTTTCCTTCGGCTTAGTCCCTTAATCAGGGGTCGCCACAGCAGAATGAACCACCAACTTATCCAGCATATGTTTTACACAACCCTTCCAGCTGCAACTCAGTACTGGGAAACGTCCATACACACTCATTCACACACATACACTATAGCCAATTTAGTTCTCAATTCACCTATACCCCCCCCCCCCCCCCCCCCCACCCATGTCGCCTTAAACAAAAGCATAACAACACCAATTCTGGTTAAAATGTAAAGTTGCAAAGACGAATTTGCACATCCCTAGAACTAGAAACAAAAAATGTAGGTCGAGAATCATTTTGAAATTGGATTGTGACATCCAAAATTGAAATTGTATCAGATTGTGAAGTCCTTAAAGATTCCCACCCCTAGCAGTTTTCATAATCACCAGAAAATGACTTGTATTTTAAGGTGGTTACCTAAAAGGCTAATATTTTAGGAAGGAAATCGTTTTCAAGAGAATCACCCTGCTGTATATGTGAATTATTGGCGGAATAAAGTCTAGAAGACCTCTGAGTCGGCTGGTGCACAACCCCAGAAAGCATGTGATTTGAAATCTGTCCCAAACCACTCACTTGTGACTATCCTGAGCTGTGAAGTCAAATAAAGTACACAAGTCCATTGCACAGTTTTGAGAGTCCTCCAAATAGCAGGGAATATCTACAAGAATACTTCCAATTCATATGTCAGGTTCTCTAATATATTCTTTAATTTTCCCATACATGGTATAGTTCTAACATATCCCAGCTATATTTATCTATATCTATCTATCATACTAACTAATCAAATTATGCCCCTTTGGTTTTACCTAAAAGCAATGCACTTTCAAGGTCGACAAATGGCTGATTGAGGGTTATAAGCTGACAGCACTCGCAGCCTGAAGCTCTACGCTTTACCCCAACCCAAAGACACGAACTCAAGGTCCAATCAAACTCATCCAACACCTCCACCCCCAAGTCTCCCACTCTTCCTCTCCGGCTCATATCCACTTCTCGCCTCTATCCGTTGTCTGTTATCTCTCCTGGCTGTGGTCGACTACAAAAACCCACCTTTCTATTGCCACTCCTTCCCCTGCCTTTGATTTTCTGTCCATCAAGGGGGCGTGGATTAGTGCTCTCTTGTTTATCTGCTCGTCTGTTTTATCTATCTATCAGCAAGCCCTCCGCTGGGCGGCTGTGGCCTCCGCTACGCATTAATCCCATATCAGCCCGGCGCCCATCCATCAGCCTGCTGTCTATCACGTCAGATCCATCATCCGCCCATCTGTCTCCCGCTGCCCACGTGAACCGCCGGATGAAGGGATAGAGTGAGAAAAGTGCGGGACTGAGATGAAACAGAGGATGCGAAAGGGGTGGAGATGGGTGCTGCTACACCAGCCTACCCTCCCCCATGCACCCGAGCACGTACAGCGAGCTTTGCATGTCCCGACATGCTTATTACCTCCTCGGTTTGTTCCTCTGTAATTTGTTTGTTTGTTTGTTTTTCCTTTCGCTTGCTTGTTAATTCTAGCCAATGGGAAAGGCGCCAGCGGAGGGAAAAGCTCAGGATGGGTCATAAATCCCATCAAGCCCTGGTGCAGCTGGAATCTGCCTCCCCTTCCCCTGTTACCCCGCCAGCGAGGAGGGATTCAGTACAAAAGCTTACTGCCCTGAAAAAGGCTCGATATCTGGGTGCGCATAGGTCAGGTTGATTGCTATTTATACGCAAGGACGTTTAAGTGCAGAGGAAGAGGAATCTGAGAACACATGCTGGGTGGGTCTATGCACCGCTGCATTGATGCACAGGTGCAAAGACGGGCAGGTGTGTGCATGCCCGAAATGAAAGGTGACTGTGAGAGGACTGCATTAAAAGTGTAGGTATGGGCAAAATCTTATCGGTAGCATTTTTAGCCCATCATTAAGTCTTTGTATTTACTTGTGTAAATGTGTGTACATTTACATTTATTCAGTTTTTTATTTAATTTCACTATTATTATTGTGATATAATTATAGTAATATTAAACTGTTCATCTGATTTATTTACAATACAGTTTGTAAAGTAATATTGTAAAGTATATTTCTGTCTTTTAGTAGATACACTGTATTATATGAGGGACTTGCTTTGTTTACCAAATAAGTGGATCTAATTACATTTGGATTGTAAACATTAAATACATTTTTATTTCATAAATTAAGTTTTTAGTTATGATACTCATAAAATCATTCTGCCTAAATCTGCAGATTTATTTTACAAAATTCTCAGCAGAAATAGCAAAAAATGTCTGCAGATTCTGTCTGGCCCCACTTATCAGCTGCAATATAGCAGTAAAAATTCTCAAAAAAATAAAAATAAAAATTGATTTATCAAAATAATAACAATGAAAACTATACTTGGTCTGTGCAGTTATTATTACAGTGGCACTGTACGTGTGTGATATTTTGCATTCTTAAGCCTGTTACTTAAAGATTACTTACAAACTTTGACTATTGAATAGCATTCAATACAGTGATAAAGGCTAGGTCAATAAGCTTATGCTTATTAAACACCCAGGACGAATTAAAACACCATAGATATTTACATTAGATGTCGCCTACGCTATTGTGTATTGGAAGAAATGCGTCAATACAGCTGGTATTTTAGTATAGTGGAGGACTGGCCATCCAGAGCCAGACATATATACACATATATACATATATCTATGATCGGGAGTTTTCCCGGAAATCAGTATGCAACTATTCTTTCTTACTTTACAAAAATTATAATTTTACATCACTTTTCTACATCAATGGATAAGTGATCGCACGGGCATTGCCGACAAAGAGCATGTGTTTAATGTATTGTCCCCCCTACCTATTACATTTGATATAATCTGTGTCCTGATATAATCTCCCTCTAACGGAGGGAGCGATTCATTTGTGAATGAATCTCTGCAATGAACGACTCGTTCTTTTAGCTAACAATAATACAAGTTTCTACCACCGCAGCATCTTGTTGTCATATTTCATTTACATTGTTTGCTGATTTTATTCAACCAAACTAGCAGAAGCCTAGTATTTAGTGCGAGTTGGTGCTACTTTGCCTTATGATTAGTGCACTAAGTGATCAATACAGTCAATACGTTATCATCAGTTCGTAATAAAATAAAACGTAAAAAACTAAATCTTACATATGAAACGTTATGCTTTGGTGCTTTGTTTTTTGTTTGCTCGTTACTACACCCGTACACAACGCTAAAGTCCAGTATCCTCACACTGGCTTTAGTCTTGACTAGTGCAGAATTATACTTATTATATTATGATTTATACTGTATTATCATTATATATTATAATATTATACTTCTGCCAAGGGCACGAGTACAGTTCGCATACCCGTGCACCTCTCAAAAAAATTACACCCTTACACGTCACAACGATGCGTATCGCAAGCTTTGTGATTGGTTGTTTTGGTAGTGGTGATGGTAGTGGGCGCCGCAAAGAGCTGCATTTTAGGCAATGGGTGTTTTCATTTCAGTT